>VWZO01002997.1:262194-310434 GCA_013396975.1 Bucco capensis | reverse complement strand
ATTCAAGGTGAGGCTTGACAGGGCTCTGAGCAACCTGATCTAGTTGGGGATGTCCCTGCCCACTGCAGGGGGGTTGGACTAGATGAACTCCAGAGGTCCTTTCCAACCCAAACCATTCTAGGATTCTAAAGTAAAGTTTGGAGGCTGAGAGGTATACCAGCTCCATATTTAGANTAAGAGGTGATTTTAAGTTCAAAAATGTTAAACATGTACAAAGGAGCAACATTGGAGGCTTCATTATTGCAGAAGGTTGAAACAAGAAGGTGGTTGCAAAAGGTCAAATGACAGGACGATAATAAAACATTGATTTGCTTCTTCAGAAAACAAGCTGAACTCTGTTTTACTAAATTAACTGATTGTGGACAGAAGAGTCAAGTCCTGTGTTAACTCATGGCCCCGACCTGCTGTTGGGCTCACATAGGAGCAGGAATCAGACAACATAATAAAGGCCAAACTGGGATTTAGGTCTGCATTGTTTTGGGCTATCTGTTTTCAGCTTAATTGTACTTTCAATTAACTGGCATTTCTAAAGCTTTTCTATTTATTTGGGGGTCAGAGCCATGAAAACTGTGTAAGTCACTAGAAATCTATGCATACTATCAGTACATGTGGCCTGTTGCAAGCTGCTTAAGCTTTATTTTTACAAAAGAGCTATTATTTTTCCATTTAAAACTTATCTGTAATAAGCTTCTGAAGACAATGGCAGGTTTGTAATGATCACTGGCATCTAGAAATATTTTGACCTGAATTTAGTGTATTTTGAATAAACATTTTAGGAAGAAGATAGTTATAAATTAACTTTACAGCACACAGGCATGCATTAATCCCTAAGCAATCACCTAAAAGATCTCAAAGGCATGAAAAATGTACTTCTGACATACTACATGTATAACTGCTTTTATGGTGGCTTTCCAGTGCAAGCATTGTAAACCACTGAATACCTAACAAATGATTTATAGCCAAGGTAATTGTTGACCCAAACTGCAGCACAAACTTGCTTTTTGTCCAAGTTTGCTTGAGGAAGCACTGAAAGAGTGTTAAAAGTGGTTAAAAAGAATACCTTTTTTAATATGACTGGCTTCATAAGCTTCATACAAGGAAAATATGAGCTTGCTTTGGAGAAAGAACATTAGGGATTTTTTGTTGTTCTTTAGATGTGTCCTTGGGCTTGTGTAAAAATAGTCTGTGTGTCAGTGAGTTACTACAATATCCTCATTTTTCGTATATTAATGTTTTTAATGGTGCCTGGCAGTGTGAAAGGAGTACAGAATGGTACACTTATGAATTATGCTTTCCTGTATGGCATCCAGACCATAGTACCACATTTCAGCCTGGGCCACTTCATCTCTCAAGCACAGTTCTCCTTGAGGCCACTTTCCATAGTAACCATCATAAGTGTCAAGGAAAATTACATCTCATCATCCCACACTCTCTAAGTGAAAGAAATACTTCTGTTGTTGTTACCATGATCTGATCTATGGCTAGAATGAACATCAACACTAATAAAATATTTAACAGCCTAGATTTAACTTGGCTTGCTATAGGGTGCAATGGAGCTTCTGACTTGATTAAATATTCCACTTCAGTGTGGGATGCAGGTTTAGCATTTTTTAATTCTTCCCCAGAGCACCATGCCAGGTTTTCATATAATTAAGTGGGTTCACTCCAGACTGTTTACAACTGGGATCCCTGATGAGACTACTGTTGGAAAACTTTATGTTCTTTTCAAAACTACACATAGGCTGTCAAGTTCCTTAATCATTTCCCTTGTAGTAGCCATTTCAGAGAGTTTTAAGCAATTTATTATTAAGGGAGAGGAGAGCATCTGTTTGCTTTCCTTATTATATTCTACTTTATTTTTTTCTCTGCTATGAGTTTATGGGTCTTAATTACAGGAGCAGTTGAAAAAAGGTGAAACAACTAGCTTAATTTGAGGCATAGAAATGAGTTCATTTGCAATATTAATCTGTAGAATAATTAAAAAGCAAAGAACAACTTTTTAGTTCATATAAAAAGAGAGACAGAAAAAGCTATAGGAAGAGAATTGTTTGCTACATTAAAAATACACTAAGTCCAAAACAGTGTCATCAAAATACCTGCAACTGCAATGAAACAATCTAACAGCATATGAAACAGTTCTCTCAATTTCATTTCCCCCCCACCCCAAGGTAATAAGATGGAACAGTTCCTTTATTTGCAGATCTTCATGCTTTACCAGTCTGCTACCCCCGTCACATCTGGTTAGGATGCAAGGAGAAAAAAATCAGATGGGAAAGGGATTTCAAACAAATACTTCATTAAGGAAGGCACAACAATAGCCCAGGTAGGAAGCTTGAACACAGAGCAAGCCCTATGGTTAGAAAAAAAGACATTACTACCTACATTGCCTTTGTTCAGTGACACAGATGACTCAACCAGCCAACATTAAGTGAATTTGTCTGCCCCTACACATCTCTTCCTCAGCATCCATGAAAAAAGACAGTAACTGTGGAATAAATCACAGTTCAAGTTGCAGACAATGAATTCACAAAGCAAGGAAGTTAGAAGAGAACTATAGCAAACACTTCCACTAAGCAGTAACCAAACATCCATGAAATAATCACAACACTGAGCCTTCTTCCTTCTTTTCTTGCACACAAATGACACATCCTCAATGCCACTTCCAGAACAATTCCAGAGATACACTGCTTCCTGACAAGGACATTAGATTTCCATATGCTGACCCTGAATATCATGTAGGTAACACTCAGATGTTCTTCCTACAAACCATCTATTTGCTTATTAAATATTTTGAAGATAAAAGGTACAATTCTACTAATTATAAAAATATCATACAATTAATTATTCTACAAATTAATCTTTGTTCTCTTATCCTGAATGAATATTATACAAGGTATTACTGTTCATATTTTTAACTCCTATACTAACCTTTGTTAATCCATACAAATTCAACTTAAACTGGTGATAAAAGCTTCTGCTTTAAATAAAATATCAAATAGTAATTAATATATAAAATCAGATTTTCCAATTCCTGTATTACTTATCACTCATACCCAGAGCATATGAGCACCTTGATCCACACACATCAAAACTATTTGATTGCAGGGGGATGTAAATACTACATATTGAGGAACAAAGATCACTCAGTTATCAATGCAAATATCTAGTACACATCCAAGTCCCTTAAACATACAATATAGCACCATGAATTCATTCAGTACACACTTTGCATTACTCTCTAATCAGTTATAAGCATGTGACTGGGCACAGCTACATTGAAAATCCTGCATAACAACTGCAGTGTAAAACTGAGAAAAGTCCTTAGTCCCAGCCTCTAGCCACTGTAAAACAAAAGACCAGAAGCACTGCACCCCACTCCATTACGGGGACAGAGATAAAGTACCACAGCAAGGGACACAGAATGACAGTTTCTTCTTAAGAGGTGCATTCCCCAAAATCCTTTCAAGTTCTAATTTTGTTATGCTGCAAATTGAGATTATAGCCTTGACAGTTTTTTTCTATCCTTGGGAGATTACACCAGTCACTGGTACAGTATTTGCAAACAGCCATCTGCAGCATCAGCCAAGTCTCCCTAAGATTCTTCCCCCTCTTGTATAACTACTTACTACCACATTAAATGAAATACACCTCTGCACAGCAGAGCTTTTAATGTTCCAGTTTGTGGGTAATTTCTTTGGGTCAGTAATCAATGAAAGTTTTAATGAAAACTAGAACTATACTCCAGCTGCATGTAGATGTCTAAGTAATGGCGTAACAGCACTTTCATACATGTGAGTATAGAAATCAGAGAGCATTCCTCCCCCATTTACATTTCAATTTCTGTTCACAAGCCCAATGAGTATACAATAACTGCAATAGCTGCATGCAGCAAGGCTTAAAAATTCAGGCCTAGGAATAAGGACTCCGTGAGAGGCAAAAGTGAATTCCAAAGGAGTTTCCTGCATTAAGTATGGATTATATTTGAGCCTTAGCCATTGGACTGGTTGACCCAGAAGCATCTGGACTTCATCACTGTTTTAATGACAACACAATGAGCAGTTTAATTTGAAATTCAAGCGCTTGCTGGTGTAAGACACTCACACTTATGGATATGATACTCCTTGGTTACTGAATATGTTCACTTACATGAAGGTTTCCTCATCTGTTCCAAAACCACCTCCTTGTCCTATAACCACTCAATGCAAGATTGCTCCTCAGCATTGTTCACTGTAAAGCAGAGAGTACACAAATTTTTCTGGGAACTGTGCAGCAAGAGGGGTGCTAGGGACAAGCCACTGGCACCTGTTGCTCTGCACTACTGTAGGGAGCTTCTGTGATGGGGAAAAATTGGCTCAAGCTTGATAATGAAATTATTTGCAACTCTTGGAAGCAAGCACACTAAAGCACTTTTAATCTCCAAGATGCATTTTATTAGTACATAAAGTAGAACAAGATCCATTTCTGGCAGGGAAAGCAAATTTACTAAGCAAGAAGGATTTAAAGGCTTAGTAACAACTACTTCAGTGCCCAGTGGGCCCTGGTTGATGGATTTGTACCTCTGGTAATGCTCAAGTTCAGCTTTTACTGGGGCTTCCTGACACAGCCTTCTCTGGAGCTTAGGGAAGGCTCTTCCCATTGTCCATGAAGCCTAACTGAGGCCTATTCATAATTTCCCAGAAACATCTTTGTGGCTGGAAATGACTTCTTAGGTCGTGAGTCCAACCAAAAAAAACCCCAAAACCAAAAATACCACCCCACCATCAAACCAAAATCACAACCAATAAAACCACCACCACACAACCCCTGCCCTCACTAAAGCATATCCTGGAGCACCAAATCTACATGTTTCTTAAACACTTTCAGAGATGGTGACTCAACCATCTCCCTGGGAAGGGTGTTCCAGTGCCTCACCACTCTTCCTGTAAAAATATATGAAGTCTCTGCCCTGTAATCTGAAGGTGTTAAGGAAACTAAATGCTAGCCTAGTTTGCTTGAGTAACATTGACTTACATACACCAGGATCTCTCTACAGTCAATGGAGAGTGTTGAACACATTAACGTTACCTTCTGGAAGAACCTCTCTCCTCTTATTGACTATGGGAGTAAACCTAGTGAGAGCAGCAGAGAAGCTAATCTGTATTTATTTCCCACTGACCAGTAATAGCTCTTTTGCAACCTTCATTTCAAAAGGCTAGCTTAAGTGGCTGACAAAACATTGATTTACTTTTTAAATTCCACAGTTCCAGCAACGTTAAGAAACTAAACAAATAGTATGTACTAAATGCACAGAAACAATAGAAATGCCCCAAATAAGCATCATCATTTCCTCACTGATGATTCACACACATACAACTGTAAGAATAATTTGGAAATACCTCAATGGTAATTGAGCTTTTAGAGACTTTTAGAGCTGGTGACAGATTAACAGGTTGGTGTCATAAGTTTTGACATTTCTGCAATTTTCTTATTCTTGTTTTTATACCCAAACTAAACACTGTAAACACTTTAGTGCATCAGCTGTAGCATTATAGGTGTGATTAGACCACTGGTAACTTTACAAAACAAGACCATGTGTTTATTTCCATGCCACAGAGCAAGTCAGTGTGTAACAAGGGAGCAGAGCTCAAGCAAGACAACTATTCCAACAGATAACTTCCAAAAATAATTTCCTCAAGGAAACTCCATCAACATTAAATATCAGGTCTGTTGAAGACCACAAAATAAAAAGATCAATTTCATTGCCACTAGTAGAAACTCTGTTTCCTGTGTAGTAAGTTCCATGCTGTGTAAAGCAATTACCACACCTCTCAATTTCCCAAACTGATGCATGGTTTTAACATGAAAGACTAAATAAATTTGCACAGGATTATAACACTACACTCGAAGTCTACACTCATCCCTGTAGACTTAAATACTAGCTGTAAAAGTAGTAATATTTACACAGTTAAATAGCTAGGTTGCAACCTGAAGTCTTCCTCATATTATCTGGTAAATCCTTTAACTCAGCAAATGCCTGAAGCTGAATTGGAGAAGGCTGGAAAAAACACTCTAATCACAGAAAGAGAGAGAGTATGGTCATCCAGGGCAATGCCAAGGTCACTCATGGACAACATAAGACTTTCCAAATAAGCCAGTTACAAGAAATCAGACCTCCACTTCAATAAAAACCTCGGATTGTTGGTTCTTCAGGTCATTTATTCCCCTAAGCACTGCACCACTCAGACTCATTGGGTTGTATTGAGCTATTCATCTAATCTTTTATTACAAAGAAGGAAAAAAACACGAAAACCCAAAAGCAAGCAATAAGTAGAGAGTTCACATAGTATTCTATACTTTCCACAGTCTAAAAGCACAGGTTTTAGTTCTGTTCTGCCCAACATCTCTAACCCTGTCATTACAGATGAAAAGTTATGTCCTCCCTCAAAGAATCACAAATATTTCATTAAATTTCTCATTCAACTTCTGTGCCTAAACACATAAATAAAATATAAATTACTTTTCGTATTCCCTCCACGTTCAAACCATGCAATTTCACCTTCTTGATGACCTCCGTTCCTCTTCCTCCTTGCTCTGTTCCATTATGTTTTAAGGATCTAGTAATTTTTACTGTGAGCAAGAAAACAGGGAGGTAGCTTCTTACTCTTATGTCCAGTCTTATTTCTGCAGGCTAGGAGGAGATTTAATTAAGAACTTACTGCTTTGACATTCAAATATATGCAAGTGTAAAATCTGGATCAGCAATAGAGGAGAAAAATTCCAAACATCCATTTAGTAAATAGTTAATAAGAAGGAAGAACTTGCTACTATACCGGATGATTTGTGCTAGAGGCACGGAAGTTTTGTGCAGAAAAGATTAGCTTCATGTGCTGTCCTGGAGGATTCTATCCCACCTTATGTTAGAGCTAGCCTTAATTAGAAGTATCTGCTTAAATCCTCAGCCACATGTCCTCTAATGTGCCATCTGAACCTAAATAAGAATATCAAGGAACTGAATGAACTAGGTAAATACTAAGAGAAATATTATCTAGGAACTGAATCATCAACTAAGACTTCCCAAAGTGAAGAAATGAAAGTAAGGAAAAAAGAAGAGGGCAAGAGGGCTATTTGTAAAGAGGGGAACAACTTTGGCTAACAGTCACCTTTTATTCTCCATACTAAAACAAAAGCTAGAGTTTTGTTGCTGTTTCTTATGAGCTCAATGTAAATAGGAGGAAAAAGTGGCAGCATACAGGCTTCAAGGTGCTATGTCCATCCCAATTATAAGGATTCTGTGGTAACAAGGATGAAGTACCTTTACATATAAACCCATGTACTATATTCTGCTTTTATTTACTGTTTTGCCTTGTTAATGTAAATTCAAGCATCACACAAGGCATAGCAAATCAATGTTCAAAGAACATCAGCAACTTCCAACACTGTACTTAGTTAGTAAACAAAGACATAAACTAGAGTTTTACCATAGATAATCTGATTCTGCTAACACCTAAATAAAATTCTTAGCTTCATAACCATTCTTTCAACGAACTACTCAATATAGAAAGATTTATCTCGTGAAACAAACATTACCAGGATCTGATCTTAAAGACAGACACCTATCCTGTTCAGTACTTCATTTCATTACCTAGCAAACAACTCACTGCAGGCAAATTAAACAAGCACTTTGAAGATCACAGAATATTACTGATATTGTGATATTAAGAATGAGGAATGAAACACCAAACCCAGCTAGCCTTACAAGAGAACGCTAACAGAATTGTTCAGTTCAGAGCACAGAATTTATTCTATAGCTTCTATGTACAAGCCTCATGTACTTAAAGCCAGATAATTCTATAAAACAATATTGTGTTTATCTAAAATTAAGATTAAAAGCTAAACATTGCCTTACAGCTCTGACAATTGAATGCTGCTATCTAATTTTAAAGAGCCAGCTTTGGGAGTTGTAATAAAACAAGCTTCAGAATTGCCATACAGAATTGCCTATCTGGAGGGGCTAAATAATTGAAGAGCTAGCATGAAAGCTGAAAAGATCCTGCTTTTTACTAAGTAACTACAGCAGATTCTCTTTTTCCAATACCTTCTGAGATTTATGAAATCTCCACAATTGGATACTGTCTTCTTTTAAGTCATTTTACAAACTCTGTCCCAAGCTATTACAAAACATATTTAGAATTTACAGCAGAGCTTACCACTGGGCTCTGACACTGTAAGCACTGCTAATTTAATTCACCAACCTTGAAAGAAAAACAGGGGAAGAGACCTTTTATCATCTCTCAACCTTTTCCCCCAATGTCAGCCTGAAATAGGTATTTTTAGTATTTTAATAGATATTTTGAAATAACTCAGTGTGAGAAAGATGCTTAGAAAATTTGTGTATACACCCTATTAGTATACAGAAGACCAAAATCTGAGTCATGATACATTTATGATAGGTGGAAAGTAATGCTTCCTTATAAATCTCCTAGGATAAACACTATACAGGCACAAAGACTTTCCTGGAAAGGCATGACTTCATCTTGTTCCCTTGGAAGTTAACTGAAATTCTGCTATTCTTTTTAATAGTAGCATGATCTGTTCCTCATTTAAAACTCTCGGCCTACATATGCTTACACAGCACTCCACACAGAAATGGAAATACTAAAAAACCCAAACCTAAAATTCCAAACTCAAGCCCCAGGACAATATTCACTTTTAGCATAAATCAGTCTATCTTCATTAGAGGGGAATTATTTAGCAGAGAATAACCCAGTACATGTATGTTATTTTCATTTAACATTTGAAGACACCAAAGAGAAAAACAAACAAGCAAAAAAATCAGATTTATATACTTCTCTTTTTGTTTAGAGACAAAAGTTACAATAACTAAGTGTAATCAGTCTCCTTCAATCTCTAGTTTTCTGGTAATAACATTGTTTTCAATAGAGTAAGAATATAATAAATTCACTTCCAAAGATTAGCAAAGTCTTAGTTATTTCAATGAAAATAGGTCCTTGGACCCAAACAGCTTACTTACTTATCTACCTTTGGGTCTCATTTGTTAGGAAGTATCAAGGAGTAGCAAGAGCTGGCTACTCCCTACAGGACAGGGAGCTAAGGATGGCAACATAGGTCCACCATACCAGACCAAGGTGAGCAGAGCAGGCCCAGGCAGCAGCCAGGTTCAACCACGAGTCTAGCTTATCAAGCAGCTCTCTAGTGTAAGGTCAAGCCAGAAACAGAAGACAGGATCAGAGTCAACAATAGAACCAGAGTCAGACACAGCCCAGTTGTCGCTAGGCATGTCTACAACAGCAAAGCAGAGCCAAAACCAGGCAAGGAGGAGGCAAGTTTGCAGTTTGGGATCAGAGACACACACACAGCCAGGCACAGGCATGACCATAGCCCAGCTAGAAACCCACACTCCTACAGCACAGCTCAGGAAACAAGTGAAGCTCCGGGGCTCAGCTGAAATAGGATTCCTGGGTCCACAGGTGGGTGTGAGAGAAGGCCCCAGGTGAGGCAGGCCAGGACTGTTGAAGCCTATTAGTGCTCTCAGGGCCTGATATAAAGTGAAGTGTTTTCATTTCTCAAGCAGCATCTGAATTAGATAATACTTTTCCCTAAGGGGGAAAAAAAGAAGCAGTAGACTTCAAAAGAAATGTCTTACTTTACAAAGGCTTGTGACTTACACCACAATGTTTTTCTGTTGATGAACAACACAGGTAGCTAGTTTTTATGGCCTGTAGGTTATGCGTGAGAGCTATGCTCTTGTGAGAATTCTAACCAAGGCTAGGGTGAGAGGACTGGCAAAATAAAAAGAGTAGAAATGATTTCTGTGTAGGATTTTTAAAAGGATTTGGTCCTGTGAAATTCTGACCGTTTCCTGGGAGGTTGTAAGCCTTTGGCTACCATCACCACTCTCCTTGTTTTAACATCTCTGTCTGGGGCTTCTTGAGATTTCCAGAAATCTTTGAATCATACAGAAACTGAAGCAGTGCATTAAACTTTCTACCAATATATTTTTAAATGCCCTAATGCTTTCGTTTATTTACATAGAGTGTTTTTTTCTATAGGTCCCAAAGGGCACAGTACTTTCAGGACTCTGTCTTCAAATGACAAAATCAAATCTGTGTGGTTTCCTGCACTTCAGAGTGAACAGATGCCAGCAGGCCTGGCCTGGCACTGTGAGATAACCCTTGTACCCTCGTTGCTCAGCCACTCCAGCTGACAGCTGGCAGGCTTCCAGGAACTCAGACCCACTGACCTCCTAAGACCATGGGGACAAACCTTTTTGGATGCCGCTGCTATCCTCAATGCCATCTGAACTCTGCAGGGCTACGGGCATAGCACACGCTCAGCTCAGGCCTCTCCCTCTGGCGCGGGTGGGTCGTGAGAGAAACAGCAGTGCATAGAGGGAAAAGGAAGCGATAGGTGAGAAAAACACAAGCGTGTACTGTGAAGGCTGGGGGTAAAGGACACTTAGCAAGCGATGAAGAATCGCCTGTAACGCCCCTAGGCGCAGCGGCCACCGGGAGGCAGCCTAGGGACCTGCTCGTCTGGGCGCCACGCTCAAGATGGCGGCCGACACCTACCCAACCCGCCACACTTTTCTCGCTTTCAATTGGCGAGAAGGGCTGGCAGTCTGTGAAGGAAGCCAATCGGACCGCGCGTTGCGGCCCCGGGGGCGGGACTGCGGCCTGGCCCTGGTGGAGGATGTTCTGCGGCTGTCGCAAGAGCTGAGGCGCGGCATGAGTCGCCTAGGTCCGTGTCTAAGGCCGCGGCCGTTCCTTGGGACCTGGGCGGTGTCGCGGGCGCTGCATCGCGTCCCGGTGGCGGCCGGCCTGCACAAGAAACCGGCGGGCTCTGGCACCGTCTCTGTAGCAGACATGGAGGAACTGTTGAGTCGCTCCGTACCGGCACTGCCGCCCTACGAGACCAGGGAGAAGGCGCCGCGGCCGGCGGAGCTGCGCAGTGCGGAGTTCATGCGGTACTACTGCGGCCTGGAGGCCGGGCCGCCCAGGGCCGAGCTTCTCACCCGCTTGGCCCGCGACTTCGGCGTGGATCACGGCCGAGTAGCGGAGTTCAGCACCAAGGTGCTTCAGGCTCACGAGCAGCAGAGGGAGCTGGGGGCCCTGCTGCAGGCCGAGGACCGGCTCCGCTACTACCTCAACCCCCAGTACCGAGGCCTCTTCCAGCACCTGGGCCGCCTCGAGGGCGGACTGCGCTTCCTGGTGGAGCTGAGGGGCGACCTGGTGGAGGGGCTGGCGACCAAGGCGTTGGACGGGCCTCATGTTAAGGTGAGGGCTGAGCACGGGGTGGGCAACTCTTGGAAGTCAGGGGGAGGTCAGAGGGGATGTGGTTTGGGGTTTCCTACTCATGGCCACTACTCGTGGAGCTCAACTTTGGACTGGAAAGTGTGCTGTGAACATGACTCAGGTGTGGTCTCCATGGTGTGACACGAAGGCCGCTTCCCACACACTGTTGTACCAGTGGCTTGGCTGACAGCTCAGAGGGGGCATTGCCCATGGTGTGAAGCAGTGGACTTTTTAAGGGGAAGTGACAGGGGGAAGCTGGGCTGCAGGCTCTGAAGGGTTCATGTCAGGGTAATGGAGGAAGTGCCACTGTAACACACCATGACATAATGTAGCTGATCTTGGGGCTGCCAAGCTGCATTGGGAACGCAGTGCAGGAGTGACGCATAGTGGCGTGACTCCCGAGTTCCATACAGGGCCATAAGTAATATAGCAGCCATATCATGCTAATGGTAAAGAACATCAACAGAAGACAGGAGTTGTCATCACTCTAGCTCAGTAGTGTGTAGCAAATAGGTGAGATGAAACATCCCCAGTAGTTACATGGTGTAGTGAGGTGACACAGGTGTGGAGGAAGGAATGATGTAGCAGGTGACAGTGGCAGGAGATGACAAGACTTCCCAGAGGGCAATAAAGGCAGGCAGCAAGTTGATCAGATGCACTGACCATAATTTGTTTGATCTTCAGATCCAAATTAATTTGGACAAGAAAGGATGTTTTTGATGTCAGTGCTGTCAAATAACCATGGTCATCACATAACTGAAGTAGTAATAATAATTTGAGTCTTTAATAGAGAACTGTTCTCATGGTATATTTTGGAATCTTGTAGTGGACAACTTCAGAATGGTTTTTTGCTGGTTTTACTAACTGCAGAAAATAGAAAAGCTCTGGAACTTGGGATGGGTGTTAACAACATCAAGATTCAATATTGCATATGAGGAATTCTTGTCTGCCTGAATTTCTTAAGATATTGTTGTAAAACAAGAAGATACAAATTGCCTGATGATGGTTTGACTGTTCCTGAATCATTAACAAAATAGATGATGCACTGCAAACTGGTGCAGTACTGGCTTCAGTTACTCCCATGTCTACACATCTTCATAATGCCCTCAGGGTTCTCTCTTAAATCACACCTTAAGTTGAATTGATCTTTAAAGTAAATGAAGAAATGTGAATACCTAACTTACTCTGATTTTATGTACTGTGTGACGTGTGCCAAACTGCACTGCACTCTAAAATGTGTCTCATTATTAGACTAGTGAAAGATTCTGAGCAGTGAAGCCACTGAACTATTTTAGCAGTGTCCATTAAATCAGAAGTCATAGTGCCCTAGCTGTGTGAGGCAGATTGGTTGAAAAAGCTGACTTGCAAGAAATTGAGAAGAATGGTGACTACCTAACTGGAAGAATTCCATAGATATTGAACATAAACCCTGCATAATACAATGGGAGTGCTTAAAATGATGGATTGTGCAAAGAGAAGGAACAGGAAAGTTTAGTTTATATTTTAAGTTATTAGAAGGCAGAATTGTCACCTAGAGCAAGACAGAAAAATTATAGGTATCCTCAGTGACAAGTTGTTATGACAGGTAAATCTCTTTCTGTGGATGTGTAAAAGATGATGAATACTTTTGACACAAGTTTCTAGATAATGAGATGGCAGAAAATTTAGTGGTAATCTGTATTTTTGAAGCCATACAGCTTTTATTTCCAAAGAGTCCACCTAAAGTACATACAGGACATATGGTGAAGAGAAATTTTTCTTGGTAGCCTGTCCCAGAGGTGATTTTTCTTTTCCATTAAATATGTGGATCAATTATTATTATCATAAACCTCATGGATAATGTTAAGATGACCACTGCAGAAACCAGTACTGGTCCATAATATGTTGTTTGAGAAGTTGAACTATAGTAAAGCTGGGCCTAATTCTTTTTATAGTGCTGTTTGAATTTTTTTTCTCTCTCTCGTGTTCCTTTCCAATGTCTTTAAAAACTAGTTCATTTTCTGATGAGCTCTTGCAGTGCAGAGAGTGAAATCTGCTGAAAATCTCTTTCCTGAGTGTAGTTCTTCCTCTTGCTGCTCAGAATCCTCTCACCTGCAGTCCTTCTTTTTCTTTGCCAACATTTGCCTCTTAAGATTTCTTACATTTTGCTTGCTTATTCAGTTTCAGCATTTGAAATACAGACTCTGGTGACAAATTCACAACATTATCAGGTAGCAAATCATTCAACTATTGCTTTTTAAATATTCTTCATCTTTCTGTATTATATAGAAAAAGTCAGTGGAAGGTCCAAGCTGCTGGGAGAAGATAATGAAAAAGATAGCATTTTTGTCAAATTGATTTATAAGTAAACTTTCATAATTAAGCAGTAATTTGAGTGTTTCTGTAATCTTGGTGTTCTGGTATTGATCTACTAGAAGAAAAGAAATACCATAATTGTTTTGGGTATTTTTCTCCTCATAGCAGCCGCTCCTAAACACAGCAAGGACCTAAAGTTGAACTTTGCTTTCTCTCAGTGTTCAGGTTTGAACACTGACCTTTGTATAATCAGGGAAAATGGTTTTAAATTATACTAGAGGAATTGGAAATAGTAGAACAGGCTTTAAAGAAGAATATTTTGTGTGTAGGCTGTATATGGCTTTTGGGGGAAGGAAGATATTTGTGGTGAGGGATGTCTTAACTACATACATCCACAGAAGAATGTGTTTATGTTGTGCTGCCTTGAAAGAACTGTAGTCTCATTGATGAGAATTCATTAATGGATTAAAGACTCTGTTCACTCAGGCAAAACAGAGGATAATATGGAGAATCTCAATATTGAAACAGTTTGCTTTAAAGATCTAAAAAGCCCTTAACTAGAGAAACAAATTAAAGGTGAAAGTTTTTCTAGGAAAAAAGTGCTTGGTATTTACCTTTCAAGAGTCCTGCATAGCCATTTCATTGTTGTGGATTTGACTTAAATTCTAACATACATAAAGACAAATGTGCAATAAGAATGTTATAACTTCTCTGGGTTTGTATCTGCACTGAAAAAGAAATTTGGAAATAAAACTAAATGGATCTTCTTGGTGTCAGAGGAGAATTACAGAATGCATTATGTAGCCTACTGGGATTTTGGTTTTGCCCAAACTGTCTACAATATTTCTTAGACAGTCTGTAGTTTTTACTTTGCATTCTGAAAGACCTATGAAAACAAGGATTTCCCACTGCTGTTCTGTAAATATAGAATATTTTTCTATTTCCTCAAACCATATTAACACAGGCAGCAAGAACTAACATTTGCTTCACTTTCTTCCTTGGTTACAATTGCATTGCTTTTAGATAGCTGTATCTTGCACCTGAAATAGCTCTGTAATGCACTCTGCAGCTTGCAAAGTAGCCTGCAGTTCAGTTGAGCATCATGTCATGTATGGTGTGTGCTTGCTAAATCTGTAGGTGCTTCAGAGAAACAAAATGCATGATCCCTGCCTTTCCCACTTCTACCAGTTTCCCTGTAGCATAACTGGCTTTCTGCCAAGTGACTCCTCACCATCTGAGCTGTGTTACTGCCAGTAGATGCAGAGCACTGTGTTCAAAATGATGACTAGCAGGAGTGCAGCTATCAGCAGTTTTCCTTCTAGCTGCTAGACTGCAGCTTGAAATGGTGTTCCAAAAGCAGATGGATGGCAAGAGAGCTGTAGGAATCTGTTAGTTTGACCCCAGATCTGACAGCTCTAGCTTATTTTTCTGGCTTACAGTGTGCCCTTAAAAAAGAAAACAAAACAAACAACCCTGAGATACCTGGAGACTTTAACTCCAGGAAGGGATATTTGACCAAAATGATTTATAGTTCTTTACTAAAAACTTCAGAGCTCTGCAGAAACAAGGATTCACAAGGGAGGCACCTTAAAGCCAGAATAAACAAAACAATCAGAATATACTTGTTTAGGACACTTAGATCTCTACAGTTTGAGAAGAAAAATGTATTAGGGAAAAAAAGAAGAAAGATAAATCTGTGTATGAGAATACTTGAACTAAAATTCAGCTTTTCCCAATAAAAGTGGTGCTGATGGAATCCTGGCTGAGGTTGGAGGCCAGTACCTACTCAGCCCCACTGCCCAGGAGCTGCTGTTCACTTAGCTCCTGAGTTAGCTGTGTCAACAGGAGCCTTTTTGAGTAGATGCTCTTGTGCAGACAAGACTGCTACAAATGTACAGGGGAAGAGGTATTGCTTTTGTCCCTCTTAACTATTCTAGTTATTAAGTTTTGGTATAGCTAATCTGTTCAGTCTTGTAGTACAAGGGCAGGCAGTAGTTTGACAGAAAACTTTCAGCACAGTCTATTATATAACTGAAAAAGAGCTCTACTGAGAAAGACCAACCAAAAACTGATTTACAAAGCTTGGGAGAGTTGACCTCACAGATACTCCCTGTATTTGGAATAAGGCAATTGACATTTTCACTATTTGAAGTCTATGTCAATTTATGCTTCAGTAAGTAAGCTCTTCTTTTCTTACCTATTTGAGGATGGTACTGAAAAAAATAGAGGAAGATAGCATGAAAGTTTCATGCATGTCAGGGTTGTTTTATGTGAATGAATGCTGTTTGCTTCTAGATAGTTCCTACAGTAGCCATTTCTGCCTAAACAAAGAGAGCTGCCAAACAAAAGCCTGTGTATTTCAGTAATACAACTTAGTGAGAGTAGAAAGAGTTGGTAGGAAAAAGGGAAACTGAAGGAAAATCTGACTCTACTTCAGCTATGGAAAAGGGCCAGGATTTCTTATGACTTTACCTTGCCAGCTCCATGACTGTGCTCATCACCATCAACTTTATCAGTTTTTATGGGAGGAGTTAATGTAATGATAAGTTTGGGTGGATTAATATAGGTTAAAATATCTAATCATGGTTGCAAGCATAGTCAGCGCTGGAAAATTTCAGTTTTTCTAGTACATTGAATTAAAGATTGAAACTGTCCTTTTTTCCAGTCTTGGAATACTTGTAGCAGTTACTTGGCCAACAGGAACTTCCTTTAATGTTTGTCTCTTGACTGGTTTCTCTACAGCTTTAATCTTTATTAGGTTACAATAGGAAATATTTTTGCTTTTTTATGAATGTCCTGAGACTACCTCTCAGCTTTGGGAAGATGTTTTAAGTGTTTTCTGGACAGATTTTCAGCTGTTTTGCTTAAATGGAGCAAACTAAAGTATATTGGAACATATTTTTTGTCTATTTTATGTACAGCAGTGGCTATTTAATAAAGATCTGAATAGAAAAAGAACTTTTGTTTTTAAATAAATGGTTATTAAGTTAGCTTCAGGTAAGCCAGCCTACATTTCTGATCAGGCTGGTGGTAAGTTGTTGCTGGCATCACACTGTGTCCTGTGTACAAAGTGAATGTAAGAAGGCAAAACAAGCTCTAAAATCTCTAAGGAATATTCATACTGTGCTGAATTCAAGAATACTCTCTAAACTCAAAGAATTTCAGACAGGAAAATCTTTAATAATACAAGCAGCAGGAAATTAGTAGGGAATATAAAATTCATTATTCATCACAATGAATGTTTCTGAAAGTATTTGATTTTACAGTTGGCTTTAGTTCTGTATCATACTGTTCCAAATCTGTTGTGATTTTTGAGTTCAGTAGGCTTATGCTGATGCTTTTGTTTTCCTTGCCCAAAATTTTTCTTACCTCCAGAGAAGAAAAATTCTGTAAAGCCAACGGGTTTTTCTGCATCCTCTTCTGAGATACTAATTTGGTAATTTCTCATCCTGAGTGGCATGTGCAGCTCCTGTGCCGAGTTGTACAATTCATGCTGAAGTCCAAACTGAAGCATTTTTGTAGTTTACTGATACCTAAATGTACCTATGTGGGTTCCAGTCACCTCCAGTAGATGTTGTGTGCCTTGGAGATCTGTCAAAAGTAGATAGATCTGGGTGTTAATCATGGTGCAGAAAGTGCAGGAGTCAATAGCTGTTCTGTCTCCTTCTCATAAAGAGCAATGGAAAATGTTTAATATACTAGAGATGAGTAATAAAATGTGTACGGACCTGGAAAAAATTGATTTGTTGAGTTGCTTTCTTACTTTAAGAAGCTAGTACTAATAGTCTTCCTAAGGCAGGAACTGCTGAATACTCAGAAGAGCTTCAGATGCAGAAAATGATGGGGAAATTCAAGTCCTTATTTTCAACAAATTTCCCATGATTTTTTTTTCATGGTGTTTTAATCTGAGCACATGTGCAACTGCAACCTTGTTGTCAAGACTGCTCAGATACGTCTATTTATTGTCTTGTCTGTCATCTACATTGTTTTGCATTCTCTTCCATTTCTCTATCTGCAGATTACTGTAGACAGAGTCTTTAAAAGTTTTCTTTATTTTAGTCCTGTATGAGGAAGGCTGAGCTATTATGTGGTTAGTCTTCTCAAACAGATGCATTAGTTTCCTTGAGCTTCCCAGTGTTGTAGTTTGAAATAATTATGGTTGTACTCCCATTCATGTGTTCTTCTTTGCTTATTTAGCCCATAAATGAATCTTTCTTCCCTTTGCAGGAGATGAATGGAGTTCTAAAGAACATGCTTTCAGAGTGGTTCTCCACAGGATTCCTAAACTTGGAACGGGTCACTTGGCAATCACCTTGTGAAGTACTCCAGAAAATTAGTGAGTAAGTGCTAGAAGTTGCTAACAGTCATTGATGAAAAGGTGATTAAAGGCTTGGGACTGCATAGATCCTGCTTTTCAATACTGAACCATAGGCAGGGTGTAATTAAGGAATAGTTGCAGTTAACACCCTAATTCACACACTTTCAAAACTAAATTAAGTAAATGGTAAAAGGGAATCGTGTCCATAATTTGATCCTTTAGCTCACATTCTGAACTTGTAGACTGCACTGCTATCTTTTCTCTTACCCTTCTCAGTTACTCTTCCCCCATTCCCAGAGGTGCTGCTGTTGCTTTTCCTACAAACCCAGATTCTTGCAGCATTGCCTTCTTGCACTCCTTTTCCTCCTCCAGGTGTTGCTGCTGCCTCCATCACCTCCATCGCCACCTCTTTCTCCCTTCAGTCTACACTGGTAGCATAGGTAGAGAATTTCTATTTCAGTCTGATGCAGCATGGAGTGCCCAGCACTCAAGAGCTTGTCTTACATCTAATGTAGTGAGGTTCCCCTTCCCAACTAGAACTGGTGAGATGCACAGAATTACTTCTAAATTACATATGTGAAGAGAGCACCCTGTTGTTTATGAACATTCCTTAAAATCTACAATATTCATTTCTGACTTCTTGTCAAATATTCAGAGTTGTAGTTATGAAATCAAAGATGACTGAATCAAAGTTATGTTGTGTGACATTTTGGTATATAAAAAGCTTGGAAAAAAACCAATCTCTGAAGAATTCCATGACCTGTATGTTGATGAGGCAAAGCAAAGAGATCTTATACAAGCTAAATTTTCAAAACAAAACCAGTAAGTAGCATTCTGTTTAATCCTTAGGGTGTTTTGGCAAGCACACTAGACTTGCAATATGTAAGAGAGAATTGTACTTCTGTCACTTACAGCATGATTCTCCTTTGATTGGAGAGCTTTGTCATGGACATCAGTGGGGAGAATGCTGAGCTTGTAGAAATGGCAGCTGACCTCTATTTTGAAAGGAAAACCCGTGTAATTTGCCTTTTTTTGTGTTTCCTCACTGAGTTCTGAAGCTGTGCATCCTGTCAGGAACTGGCTTGATATGAAGCGTCGAGTTGGGTCGTACAGAAGATGCTACTTCTTTTCTCACTGTGCAATCCCAGGAGAGCCATTGATAGTCTTGCACGTTGCACTAACTGCTGATATCTCCAGCAGCATCCAGGTACACTCACTGATGTATTTAGTACACAGCAAAGTGCTCAAGTAGCAATGTGCTTTTTTTTAAAGCTGGAATTCCTTATAGTTTGGGGATGTTTGGTTTTATTTCATTGTTTTTAAGAGATGAGAGAATTGGCACTTAAAAATTAGAGGGGTTTGCTGTGTGTGTGCTGTATTGTGTAAGCTGAAATTTTGTAGTTTTTGCTCAAGTTCAAGAATAAGAAATACATAAGAAAAGATTGCAAATGAGATTAGAACTTGTAAGTTGTTGTGATTACTTCTGAAACTTCTAAACCACTTTACAATTATTTCTTGCACAACCAACTCTTTCTACTTTTTGGAGAGGTTTCTATTGTTTTTCACAGAGGTTAATGAATAAAACAGTGAAGAAAAGTGTTAACATATCTGCAAGTTACAATGTAAGGCCCCTTCCCCCATAATGATGATAACTAGTGACTTTTTTTTTTACTGTTCTTATTTTTCCAGGACATAGTGAAAGAAATGCCTTCAGAAACAGAAGAAATAGACAAAATTACAACAGCCATTTTCTACTCAATCAGTTTGACTCAGCAGGGACTGCAAGGTGTGGAACTTGGGACTTACCTCATCAAAAGGGTTGTAAAAGAGTTGCAGGTAGGTGTGATAGGGTGTAGTTACGATGTTGTTTGCCTGATGTACTCCCTTATATTCCTGTTTTATTTCCCATTTTGTGTCATTGCTCAAGGCAAAGAGCTGCTAGGTCTTCATGTAAACTTGTAGTTTCTTACCAGATCAACCTTTGAAGATGCATGAAGAGGAGGTAGGGCATTGTTAATGCATGCTAACAGGCTCCCTTCCAGGCCACTGATCAATATTTGCTTTCTTCATTTTACCTGACTCTTCCTTTTTCAAAATTTTAGGGCTGTTCCAGTAACAGAAAATACTTCTTGTACATTAATTAGTTCATTTTCCTTTTTGTTATGTTGAATTATCACTGGTTATGGATGCATTTGCATGCTTGGCTTGAAGATGTCTATTTAAAAGAAGAAAAAAAATATAGGAAGCTAAGTGCTTTCCAGACAATGCCAAAGATGGAGCTGTTCCTCCCTACACTGCTTTAAGATGCTGTGAAAAATGAGCTGTTATTAGTAAGATTTTATATGGCAAATTGGACATGTACTTAGCTGACCATGGAGTTGAACTGTTTATTTAAATTTACTCTTTATCTGTGTATTAAAGGTAAAGCAACCACCACATATTGCCTCTCCACCATTCCTTATTGGGGTACCACTGTAGGGCTGAGAAAGATACAAATAATAATCCAGGAGTGTTTATCTATGATGAATGTGGTTCTCTAATAGTTTTTCTCCCACTCCTTGTTGTTAATATTTTATTCTTTTCCCTTCTTACCACTTTTTTCTCACTCTTTTGTGCTTTTTCACCCGCTTTGTTCAGAAGTATTGTTCTTGAATTGTCTTGAATTCTGCAAGAGCCATCTCCCATTCCATGTTTTACATCTCTGAAGTGACCCTAAATCAGCATACTGTTGTTACCAGAATTATGTGATGCAGTTCTGTAATGCCTACTCATTCAGCTTTTGTTGGGCATGTTGTCACTCCCATGTCAGTGGGCTTCACCTTTCAGCAGAGAGAAGCCCTGTGTGCTTCAGCTTCAAAATACTTACACTGTGAAAGAGTTAGATTGTTCAGGGCAAAGGCAGAGCATATGTTGAGTACTACTTTTGGCAGCCTGATTTACCTGTGTCCCAAAATTCTGGAAGTCCTACTTCAGTGCATTGATAGAGAACACATGTGTTCTCTTTCTGTCTGGTCAAGTGGAAGCAGAGGACTTTCCAAGGTTGTCTGTGCAGGCAGTGGACATAATTCTTTGGAGCAGCATTATAGTCTCTCCCTTTAAAAGGGACAAATGGTCTAGCAGTAGTGCTGAGTTGAGTTGGTGACAGCAGCTGAAACAATATAGCCTCAGCAAAAAAATCTTGGGTCAAAAATTACATCTCATTAAGCAAGAGACCAGCAGCCTTTGTGAAAATAGATAGCTGAGGTCCCTGATAGGAAGGAGATTTTTTATATAACCTTCACATGGCTTTGCAATAAAGAAATCTTAATTTAAAGTGCTGCTAAATCACCAAGTGTTCTAGGTTACATAAGCTGAGGCTCTCTTTAATTTAACTGATAATGAAATGCTTTGGGAGGAAGAGGCTGTTTGAAGGGTTTGAGGGTTTTGTTTTTCATTATATTTGAATTGTTGATGATTAATCCACTTTTATAACTTGCCATTTATTTGAGTTAACTTTTGTGGACATCTGTTAGATCTGCAGAATGTTAGTGGATTTGTATTTTCCTCAGGCACTGCAAACTCCTAAAACTTTCTTTATCCTTTAGTAAAAATGCCTTATCTGACTTTGCCTTAACTTAACCTGCTCTGACACTTTTACTTGTAAGTACCATTGTAACCTCAAAACTGAATTCTCAGCTGTCATTCTTCATAAGGAATACTCCAAATTCCTGTCATGAATGTCTGTCATTAGATCAGAAAAAGACCTGCACTAAGTTAGAAATATGCTAATAGCCACTCCTCTTTTTTATCCACCACTGAAGCCTTTATTTGGCAAGATTTTTAAACCTGGAAGCATTGATCTAATAGGTATTGACTTGATAAGGCTATGTCTATACATTCAGGTATCATTCAGGTTTCTCATTAATGGACAATTAAGACAGCTTAACTTAGAAACCTTCTTGCTGATTTGCCTGAGCTGGTCACATACACTGCTAAAGGTGAAGATGTGTAGTGTAGCACTTCTCACCTTCAGACAGTGTCAAGCATAGATTCCCTCAGGAAAGTATTTCTTGCAAATGGGGTTTTATTAGGACTGTTAGGAAAACTGCAGCAGTAGAGGCTCTGGCAGAGATTACAACCCTCAGTGTTAAGCACTGTTAGTTTGAGGCACTGCAGAGGAGTTCATGGCCTCTGCTATTGAGTCTTTCACTAGTTTAAGCAGATGGAAGATGTATGGAGTTGAGTTACTGAAGTGGCTCCTCAGTTTCATCTCTTTGTATGTGGACAGTTAGCAGTTTGAATCCTGAATCTCTACCTAGACATAGTTTGGCATTTGCCACAGGCATGGTAATAGAATTAGGTAAAGGGGAGGAAAATAAATGGAGATCAGAACAGGACCTTGGGCATGGAGCTTGTGGCACATCCAAAGGGTATCCTGGGAGAGAAAGTCTGCTGCTCTTAATAGGAGATTTTTCTTTTTTTATTCTTTTGTAGTTGCTTGACAGAAGTTTTTTACCCAAATAAAATAGAAGTGTTTGTAAGCAGGCTTCTGTTGTTATCTGTATATCTCCTATTTGGATTATTTTGGGTAAGCAGTGGGATGAATTTGTTAGTCCACTGAAACTTTAGTCCCAGTTCTCCTTGTACAAATCTGAAAGCAGGCTACCTATGCATTCTGTGTAGTCTCTTGGTTATATTAATGTGTATAAAGCAGGGAGCAGTCAACAGAAATAATCTCTTGTGTTTCTTAAGTGTATGTTTATATTGTTCCCTGAAATGAACTGGATTTTGAAACAATTGCAGACAACTTGTAAGAAAACAAACCAACCCCAAATTGGCTGCTGAAAAGAAACAGGCAGATGCATTTCTTGCAAGCTGATAGGTGCTGGTGAGTGCTTAGACAGATAGATTTCTCATTAGACAGACATTTAATTCAACATGTGTTTATACTCTAAATGGTCTGTAGCTCTGCAGAAGGTACATCATAGCAATTCAGTCTGCAGATGACAGACGCAGATAAGTGTGGTGAAGCCTTTGAGAAAACTGTTTAGAATTTTATAGCCTGTGGCATTTGGGGAGAAAACTGATAGCTACTATGTGACTCAATAGAAAGCTTAACAATTGGTAGCAGATTTTAGCTTTCTGATTGGGCTCTTGATAATTGCTACCTTAATTTGATGTAGGTGACCTGAGGAGATCAGAGTTTCCAAAGCAGACTTTGCTTCCATTGATGAAAAATGTGACCTTTGCCTATAGCTGCCAGAGTGCAAGACAGTTTCAGATGAGATATGGATAACAGCAGAAATCTGTGCTTTCATGCAATAAAAAACCCCAAACTAAAAGATGACCCAAACTAGAAATCTACCCCAAAACAAAATAAGCAGCTGTTTCTTAATGGTGTGTGGGTTTCTGACAAGAAAATAAACATTAATGGATCTCCACCAATAGCCTCAGAGGCTAGCACATCAATTTAGCAACACCATAAATGTGCACACTTGGCTGCATCTATTTATTGTCATACAAGCCTCAGATAAGCTCCTAAACTCAGGCATTTATCAGCTATGTAGTAGTTTGTACTGTAGCTTCCAAATGGGGTCACTTTCCTGTGTCTTATCTGTCCTTTGAAGTAAAAAATATGCACAAGTTCCCATTTTGTATTTATTAATAGAGTAAGAGCTCCTAACTTGCTGATAGATATTTTGGGTTGGGCTTAGTGACCAGCTCTCTCCTGAAGGTGAATAATAAACAAAGAGCAGTCAAGATCACAAGGAAGGAAAAGGTCAGTTACTTAATTGGAAATCTTGCAGAGGTTATGGTTATTATCAATACACAAATATGGGAAGAAATCATTCATTCTTGCTTGTGTCATTGTGGCTGGTGTATAGGTACCCTCTTGGCTTTACAGGCTGGGAGATGAGATTGGAGTTGCTACCCTCTGGATGCAATAGGCATGGCTCAGCTCCTGTGTGAAGAGCCTTGTTTGGTAACTGTTGAGGAACAAAATAGCATTTTCAAATACTGTGCTTTCTTAATAGAGATGGTGCAGAAGACTTCCAGACTTGGCTTGGTGGTAGGCAGCCTTTTCTCTTGGTCCAGTTACTTTTTCCTTTTACCTGAAAGAAGAGTTTCTGCTTCTCAAATTTCAGCATTACTTTCCTTCTTTCTCCCTCAAGTTTTAACCCCAAATATCTGTGAAGAATTCATGAAAGAGAACTAAGCACTAAGTTCTCAAAGGCACCATCTTTTACAGAATGACTAATAGAGTTAGAAGGAAAAGAAAACCTTTAAGGAATGTAATCCCATCTTTGGGTCAAAAAGAAACACATCCTAGGTTCCTTGAATCCCTACCTAGGCTTTAACTTTCTTTTTCTTCTTCTTTTTTTCTTCTTCTTTTCCACCCCCACTGCATAATAGTAACATCTGTACTCCCTCCAGCAGCACAGCTAGGATTTCTCATTGATAGGTCATGAACTTGAAAAAATCCTACTGATTTTTCCCTCTCTCTTGTGTTCTCTGTGTTACTGACTAAAGAGGAACTTTAAAGCACAACAGGAATGAAGACTGAAACCCCATTTTGAAATCCAGTTCCTTTCAGGGGGTGCTTGCTGCTGCTTAAGGATGCAGCCATGAACAGGGTACTCATTATAGATTAGAGGTTTGTGTTTCTGTACCTGAAGGTTTATTTGCAGGTCTACCACATCAGAGACAGTTGCTGAGTTGTCATCCATCATTACTCTGTGGACAGGCAGAAGGCTACTGGGTCACTGAATCTCCAGAAGGTAGTTGTGGTCCTCCCTTTTGGGCAGAACTTCATCTAGCCACAGTAAGAGCTGGCATGCAAAAGGTCAAATTACTTGACAGCAGAGTGTCTCAGCAGCTAAGCTACAGCTGATTGCAGCAGAATCTCCACTGGTCAGCTTTCAGCACTCTGATGGAGAAATGAAGGTAGCAAGTGACACTGCTTGTTAGCATCTTGACCAAACTGAAAGTTATCAGCTATTTCTCCAGGAACAAATATCTAGAAGTTAGTTTTCCAGTAGTCTTTAAAAATTCACCTCTGTGCTATCTTTCTCCCTCCTCCTTCTCCAGGAGATCTGTGGTTTTGTGCTTTGATGGGAGCCAGTGTTCAGTGCAGGGAAGTGTAGCTGACAAGGGGGCAGCGGAGCAGAACTCTCCTCTACCATACTAATTAAGATCCTGCTGCTTTAATCATCACATCTGGAATCCCCTTCTTTTTAGATATACTCCTTGTCTGAGAAACATGAAAAGGAGACAGATGAAAGGTGACCATTACTGAGTACATTCTG
Source organism: Bucco capensis (assembly GCA_013396975.1). Taxonomy (NCBI): domain Eukaryota; kingdom Metazoa; phylum Chordata; class Aves; order Piciformes; family Bucconidae; genus Bucco; species Bucco capensis. Next base: position 285,244 of record VWZO01002997.1, on the reverse strand, counting down.
TATTCAAATTTTATTTTGAATTCATTTGTGGATAGTCTTTATATCCATGGGGAGGTATTTAGCCATGGGGTTGGGAAGGGAAAGACTTCTTCTGAGGTCTATGGCTTTGCTCTGTCCTCATTTTTGTCTCCTTTCTGCCCACAGATATATATATATATATATATTTTAAATTTATTGTGGTCATTGCTCTCTTTTTCAAAAGCAGAGAAGAGACTTTTCTCAAAAGGCTGAACTGTCTACTCCAGAAACATTCTTTCAATTAAAACCTATTTTCTATCTCCATGCCTCTTGTAGCCATGGTCCACAGTAGGAGCACAACCCTAATGAACTGCTTTGTTTTATAAATTCTGTATTCTCTAAAATTGTACAAATTGGTGCTGAGGTATCAGCAGAAATTGGCTTCCACAGACATATCTTTCCATAGATTTACAAAGAATATTTTTTCTTTTATGAAATGCATATGCAATGAAACCTGATAGTTGTATTTCACAGATCCTCTTACAGACTTAGGTCACAGAATTACTCTTAAAAATAAAATACCATTAGCAGAGACTTGAAAATGTCACAGGAAATCAATACTTTGCTAGTACAGCACTATCTGATCATGGTAGCTTTAGCAGTTGAGAATATAACCCAGTCAAGATCTCCTGGGTGCACTGGTTACGAAAATGGTTGTTTTGTTCAGTAAGATAGAGAAATGAGTGTTTTTATACAATAACTCGTTTTTTCTTTATCCAGTTTTCTAAGGAGGTGAAATGGGATGTTTCTTTGTAATTTGGTCTGCCTTCCTTGTTCCTGTCTGGTCCAAAAAGAAGAATTATTTGGCTTATGTATATGTGTTTCTAGAGCCATTGTGCTGTCTACTCTTTTCTATGGTTCCCAATCATGGGTCATCTATGGCCACCACCTACGACTCTTGGAGCGCTTCCAGCAGCGCTGTCTCTGGACAATCCTAAACATCCATTGGACACATGATGGGACTAATCCATCTGTCCTAGAACAAGCAGCAATTCCAAGCCTTGAGGCCATGCAGCTGAGAACGCAGCTGTGTTGGGCAGCTCACGTCTCCAGGATGAAGAACTCCTGCCTGCCTAAGCTCATGCTCTATGGGCAACTTGCCCCTGGCTGTGGCAAGAGAGGAGCCCCGAAGAGGAGATGCAAGGACTCCCTGAAACAACAGCTCAGCCTTGGCCATATTGCTCCCCTGAACTGCTCTCCTCTGGTCTCCACTCAGGAGCTCTGCACACACACTAGTTTTAATGCCTTGGATGCACGCAGGATCACTCTGGAGGAGAAAAGACAGCGTAGAAAGAATCGTGTCTTGCAGGTTCTACCTCCTGAGGAGTCCTTGTGCTGTGCCTTTTGCAACCGCTCTTGTCTGTCCCAAATTGGCCTTTGCAGCCAGCAGCGCTTGGAAAAAGCACTTGGGAAAAGTGTGGATGGAGCTCTCCCTGGAACTGCATTCACGAAGGCTGGCCATGATGTATATGTGTAATAGTTAGAGAGCTTCAGATCAGGGAAGGAAGTGAGGTTGCAATTCTAAGTCACAGAACTGAGGAGGTGGGAGATTGGAGCTAGCTGCTGTAGCCTAGTGCCAGAAGCCAGCAGAACAGCAGTGAGCTGTTGGAGAAGCTCTGTGTGGGAAGGAGCAAGGCATTGTAACTAACCACTGAATATGATTGCAGTGCTGGAAGTTCCTAGAAGTGGTGCTTGGCTGCAGTCTGTGAGGGAGGTGTGCCAGGCCCTGCCTCCTGGAGTGCAGCATGCAGATGGCAGCGTTGTGTGGAGTGCAGCAGGAGTGAGGAGGCAACAGCACAGGTGCACTGCAGCCAACCTAGCAGCATGTGTGCCATTAGCATTTGCTAGTGTAAGGTAGCATCTGAGCAGTGATGACTTTTTAATGGTTACCTCAGTAATACTCCCAAGTAAAATGCATGCACTTTGTAGTCATTTAAAGACAATTTTCTGTTGACATTAAGATGCTTTTGTAATGTTGATAAATGTCTTGATTCTTAGCACTTCTTGCTATGTGAACAGTAATTAAAACAACACTGTGGTTGTTTCAGCTCAGCTCCCTTCCCTCTGTTCTTTTTCCCCCTGCTCCTTCCACAGCTCCTTCTTCCTTTTCGTTAATTCTTCCAAGTGACACTAAGTTTTAAAACCTCTAATTTTCAGTTGGTGTTCCCCCAGAACTAATACAATTTTCCTTATGTATGTTTTGCTTTACATTATAACGTAGTTAACAGTTTTCATTCATGAATTAGTAGGTGTAGAGAAGAATTTCCCCTTTGGTTAAATCAGATATTAAATTGTGTGATCAATTTTTTGTTACTGCAAGCATATATTTCTTCCCTTGCTATTTTATCAATGTAGTTTATAGTTCAGAATTGTATTTATTTCTTTCTGCCTATAAAAGGACACACCAGTTTATCGTGTTGGGAAGTACTGCATAAGTAGTTCAATATAGATTGTGTGTGTGGACTGTAATTCAGTCAGTGTTAAGATTTTCTTCATGCTCCAAGTGCTTTCTAGCGACTAACCTGTTACTGGCAGAGTGATTTTATTTATTTATTTTATCTATAAATATCCTTCAATTCTCAGAGTCCCTTGTCTTCCCTTGACATGAAGTAAAGGGTATCAGCTGTTTCTTTCACTCAGAATTCTCATTGTTAATCATGACAAAACTCGTGATTTTTTTTTTTCTTCTTTTCTCTACAGAAAGAACTTCCTCACATAAAAGCTTTTTCTACTCTTTCACCTATCCCAGGATTCACCAAATGGCTTGTTGGTGTCCTCTCTTCCCAAACAAAAGAACCGGAGAGAAATAAACTTTTTACGGAATCAGAATGGCAAGAGATCTCTGAGATCACAGGAGACTCAACTACTGAAACACTAAAGAAACTCTTAAATAACAATGAATGGGTGAGATCAGAAAAACTGGTTCAAGCGCTCCATTCCCCATTGCTGAGACTCTGTGCCTGGTATTTGTATGGAGAGAAGCATCGTGGCTATGCTCTTAATCCAGTAGCCAATTTTCACCTGCAGAATGGCTCTGTGATGTGGAGGATAAACTGGATGGGAGACACTAGCCCTCGGGGCATTGCTGCTGCTTGTGGCATGATGGTAAACTACAGATACTTCTTAGAGGACACAGCCAGTAATAGTGCAGCATACCTGGGGACTAAACAGATTAAAGCCTCAGAGCAAGTGCTTTCCTTGGTGTCTCAGTTCCAGCAAAATAGCAAGCTTTAATGAAATCTGATGCAAACTAAGCACAAGTGTTCCTCATCTCTAAAGAGCTGTCATATTTTGCAGTGCCTGTCTTTAAAAGAGAATGTCCCTTGTAAAACGAATTGCTCAGCACAGCACAAGGCAACATTATCTGAGTTATCTTGCTTACATTGCCATATCTTCAAAACCTGGTTGGCTGTGAGTGAGTCACTGCAAGTTCTAGACATCTGCTGTGTGCAGATGGATTGGAGATATGTATTAAAGGATGAGTAAAATTCAGTCAGTTACAACTCAGTGGGAATTGGAATGGAAAATACTTGCTATGCCATTATTTGGTTGCTAATAAACCTGTATAAACTGTGTCTTTGAGAGGTGCCACACTTCATTGTAACAGTGCCATAGATAGTTCAGTACCAAAGTGCCTGAAGAGAAATGCCAAATGAATGGTCAAATATATTAGCGAAATGATAATCTACAGTTTTATTTCAAAAGCTCTCATATAAAACATCTTGGTATTTTCCTTTTTCAAAGCCACTAAAGATCTCACTAAATCCTTGCTTTGCTGGAGCATGGAAAAGCTTTGCATTAATGTTGTTGAGAAAGCAGGATCTCACAGTGCAACAGGTATGTGGTATTATATTTGCACTTTTTACTGCTCAACTGTAATGAGCAAGAAGGAAGTGTTCAGAGCTATGGAACACCTCATCTGTAAAGAAAGGCTGAGAGAGTTGGGGTTGTTGAGCCTGGAAAAGAGAAGGCTCCAGGGAGACCTTTTTGCAGCCTTTCAGTAATTAAAGGGCCTATAAGAAAGATGAGGACAGACTTTTTAGCAGGGCCTGTTGTCAAAGGACAAGAGCTGGTGGTTTTAAACTAAAAGAGGGAGATTTAGACTAGATAGAAGGAAGAAATATTTTACACTGAGGTTGGTGAAACACTGCCCAGGTTGCCCAGAGAGATTGTACATGCCTCATCCCTGGAACCATTCCAGGTCAGGTTGGTTGGGGCTTTGAGCAACCTAATGTGGTTAAAGATGTCCCTGCTCAGTGCAGGGGGATTGGACTAGGTGACCTGGAAAGATCCCTTCCAACCCAGATTATTCTATGATTCCACAGAATAGAGGAGAATAAGAGAGGCTGTTAACTTAAGGATTGGTTGAGAAGTTTAAATAATATGCATATTATACTTTGGCTTTGGTAATTTGTTTAAGTTAATAAAGAGCTTTTTTAATATATTTGTGACCCATAAGTCAATAAAATGAACTTCCTCAGTAAATCATATCTTGTGTATTTCAACATTTTCCTTCCTTCACTTAACAGTATCACTTCAGCAGAAGGACCATCTGAACAGAATTTCATGATGTTTTGTAATTTCTGGTTTATTATGTGTCTGGTCAAGTTCCAGGCCTTTTTTGAAAAGAAAGATTATACAGAGGAATTGGAAGTGATAGAGTTGCTGCTCGTGTATGAAAACAGAAGTGAAGAAAGCTGTAAGTGTATATCAACAAGATATGGTTGATCTTGATCAGATATGATTAAAAAACCAAATCCTATCATCCCATTGCAAGGAGGATGTGTCCAATAATTGCTCCATGGCCAAAACCACTAAAAGGTTGATTTCCTCTTGAGCTGTGGTAGTGCCATTCTGATGCATGTACCAGGGGCAGTGTGATGTAAGCTGAAATACAAGTTTTTTGGGGAGGGTTTTTTTGCACCTTCTCTGGATAGCTTGCTGAATGTGCTTTAGGAAACACTAGGAGTATAAAGAAATCTGAAGATTATTTGATGATACTTCCTTTATTCTCAACTGACAAGCTAAGAACTAAGGATTAAACACTCAAAAGTGTTGGAAAGCTTTAGTGAGAGGCTTTGAACAAGCAAATCTCACTGCACTGCATTGTGAGCTCTCAACTGTCCTGCATTAAAGCTGCTGTGGTACATCACAACAGAACCTGGCACAGCTTGGATACCTCAGATCCAGGCTACAGCCCTTGCCAATCCCATCCTGAATATTAGAGGCTTCTTAAACCTACCTCTTGGATGTCGGCTCTTTTGCAGCTGTTGTATTAGCAAAAGTATCCTTATAGTTATTGAGGCTTAAGCTGTTGGAAGGAATGGTATTGGTAGCTGGAGAACCATACCCAAAGGCATGTCTTCTGGGTGGAAAACTGGCATTAATAAAAAGGCAATAGCTTAAAGTCTCTCACTTCTTCCATTGTTTGGCTCTAAAATGAGATATAGTAGAGACTGAGAATTACGTGGTAAAGTTACAGCTTTCTAGCACTGGCGTGCATCTACGTTTCAGCAGCCTTCATAATTCTGGTTTTATTTCTAGTATTTGAAGAGGGTGACATGCAAATTTCTGGGTAGGGGCAGTGGTTTTGAGTGTTGGTTTTTAATCAGTGCTGAAATGAACACCACACTCTAGGTCATGATGTAACACTGAGGCAGGAAACAGCAGTACAAAAGGTGAAGTATCTGGACAATTATATAGGACTATAACCTGTAGGACTTAACCTTTAAGTCAGGAGCTGCTATGTTTTCTACCATCATTTATTTTCTCAGCTACCCTCTTCAGCTCAGTCAGTAGCAAACCAAATACTCTTAAGTTACAGAGTTCCTCATAGAAACTCACCTGCCTGCAGCTCCTGCTAGAAACCCCTCCACAATGCAGTGATGTGATTGCCTGCTTCAAAGCACAGATTTTGTCAGGAGGCTTTGCCAACAGCCCTGGCCCTTCAGCCTGCATCCCTGACCTTTGCAGGACACCTTGTTGCCATGAGTCTAGACAGAAGAAGCCGTGGCTGGTTTCAGTGGCTCACTTCCTCAGTGAGCAGTGGGAGCTGCTGTGCTTGCTCTAAGGTGCAGTAGACAAAAGCATTGCAGTTTCACAGCTGCATCCTGCTTTTGAAAGCAAATCAATAGAAATTACTTTACTTTGTCACTTACCCTTGTTTTATGATCAATTTACACCATTTTTCTTGTCACAGGAGCAGGGCATCTCTTTGTACAAGTTGTATGGAATTGAGTAGGACATGTGTTGTAACATGTGCCCTGGATGGGTAATGAGAGGCCAAAGTATCACTTGGATGGAGGATATTTGGGTTATTTGCAGATGCTGAGCCATCACAACGTCCTGTGGAAAGAAAAGAGTAAGTGCTTCTTGAATCAGACAAGCTTTCCACGTGTATTACTGTAGTTTAGTTTAGTTACTGACTGTCATAACCTACAAAGCATGTCTCCTTATGGAAATTTTTGGAAAAACTGCTTTTTAAGAAAGGATTGAAGTAGAGGATTTGTTTAGGAATAGTAGAATATTTTCCAAGTAAGTGTTCTTGTGAAGAAGAGGGTGTTTTGGATAGGTACTTGAGAGAGAAAATATCTTGGAGCTTGGAGGTTGTGAGAACAGATTCAGTGAAGGTTGGAAAACAGAAAGGAATTAATGAGCAAGTTGTTTTTTCTGACTACTTTTGCAGTAGATCAACCTTGTAGGTGCACAAGACTGCTTTTCTAGTATTATTCTAACCTGATGTAGAAAAGTATGTAAGGTTGGCATAATGCATAACTGCTTAATAATGAATCCATTCACAGGAGTACACAATTGTTAAAAAAGGGAGTTCAGAGATTGCAGGTGGATAACAGACGGGATTGATTGAATAAGTTATTTGATGGATGTGAGTTATCAGGATGGTTGTTGTCAGTGGTAGAAATGGGATTAGTTATTTTGCTGGTTGTTGTAATTGTGTTATTAATATTGCCATGTACCATCTCTCTGGTGCAAAGGGCCCTGCAGTGAGCAATGGGGACAAAAAATTATTTTTTTTCCCCAAATATATAAAACGGGGGAAATGTGGAGGTATGGAGTCAGGAAGTAACCTTGGAGATAGCAAAGTGTACCATAGAGCAGAGGAGGACTAACCATAGAGCAGGGGTTTAGCAAAGCAAGGATGACTTGGCAATATGCAAATGCTAACCAATGGTGCCATATTATGGTTCTATGTAACCAGTAGCAAAGAGACGTGTGCTAGAGAGAAAGTATATAAGAAGACACTTGTAGTTAATGAAGAGACGAATTTGCTGCTTCACCATGAGATGAAACCTGTGCAGTGTCGTTTGTCCGCCCCAGCCGCGACACAGCAGCTATCTTTAAGACACTGATTTCCAAACAGAAGAAAAAGACTATGTTAATATCACTCAGAGGTGAAAGCCCTAAGTGTGCTAACCAGTAGGATGTTGTACACATGTTCATCACCATTTGGTACATATCTTCAAAAGAGAACTCATAAATGGACCTAAAGGGAAGTTCTGTGTCATGAGCCTGTTCAGATTTGTTCTTGCACTTGAGTTACTATCTGGTAGTTCATACTTTTCCACATGCAGCTGCCATAAATCTTCCATCAAGGCATCACCTACATGGTACACAGGGTATTAAGGCAAGGTGAGTTGCCTCCATGTGTCACATCCAAGCTAAATGCTTACAGCTAGGGAACTAAGCATAGTGTAAGTGGGTTAGATTCAAGGCACTTTGTCGTCAGGCAAGTTTTGGTTTTTATTAGGGATACTCCAACTTCAGGAAAAAAGTCACTTGTTGCCACATGATATCCAATAAATGAACACATACTCATTCCTCTTAAAATAAATCTGTGCCAGGACTGATAAGTACTTGGAGAATGCCAAGATAGAGCAATATGTAATCCGACATGCTGGATAAGTTATTAAACCTTCTACTCAGATTGGAGCTGAAAGCCTGAGGACAGCTTAACTTGGGATTCTGTCTTCCAGTCACTACTTTCAGCAGTGGTTTATTATGTCAATGCCTGGAAGCCACTACCCACCTGATAAGGCTTGCAGCAGAGGGGAGTTCACACACACATGTCAAACCCTGCTCAAGTTGTCATGGTTCATTGGCTTCTTTGGATTCAACACCAGCCTACTCTTGGACCAATTTCCTGAGGTTCTCTTAATTTTCTCAGTGGTGCAGGGCTGGAAGAGCAGCTTCTGGCATTTTAATGCTGGTTGATAACAAGAGAAAAGTCTGGTATCGACTCCAGATCCCTGTGCAGGCTGCAGAAGCTCCCTTTTAATTTGGTTTGTTAAATGCTGGAATCTGCTGATCTTGTTGAAGTACTACCCTTGTTGAAGTCAATGGGGGATTTGTTTTCTTAAGAGGTGTGGGATTTGGGATGTATTGATTGTTTTGTCACAGTGACAAATGCAAACTGAAGACCTAAATGCTGCCAAGGCTGTAAGGAATATGTGCAAATACAGATTTAGTATTTCTTTTTAATGGAGTTGCATTCCTTTTCCATGTGACTGTTGCTGGAGCTGTGGTAACTCCCTGAAGGATGCATTTGCTGACTACAATAGCTCACTGCCAAAAAACCTGAAGACTGTATTGCATTTTTTGTGTTCTGTGTAATGTTTATCAATATCCATCTCTTCCTTTTTATCTTCTCTTAATTGTGGGTAGAATGAACAATTGTAAGCTCTGAAAGGCAGCAACCTGCAACTAGTAGCTGAAGGAGATAAAGGAGGCAGACATTGAGCCAGTAGGATTGTGAGGAGCTCAAAGATATTCTGCTTCCATGTTTAAGAAATGGCAATCAAAAAAAGCAATTTTTACTACAATTGTTTAAACTAATAGATCCTCTTTATTTTTTGAAAGAATGGGAAGTACAAAGGAAAATGAAGGTAACTCATTTGCTCAAACAGATACACCAAGTTCTCCCTCAAATGTGATTTTTAAACCAGAGAGCTCATGAATCCAATTACTGGGGATTAGGCTGGAATCATTAACTGAATCTTAACCAGTGCTGGAATTTAGGAGTGTTGGGGGGAATGGTGATGAAAGGAAAAGAAAGAGAATTAACATGACCTAGGTTGTTCCTCCACAAGCACAAAAAAAAGAAATGAAATGGTGCAAGAGCTTCAAATAGTAAAAAAATCATGAAGTTACTACAGTCTAAGAATATACTTAGACATTATTTTCCAGAACAGTAATTAAAATGCAATTTAAGCATTGAAGATATATTTGCTTAAATTTTTTAGCTAGATGTTGTTGTGTTTTCTCCTGCCAAGCTGGCTGTTGAAGTTCATATCCTTCCTGCACGTCAAGCTCTCCTAACGAGTTCTGCTCAAGTCAAGAGGATGCCTTTAGGGAAAGGATAAAGTTTTAATTGGATTTTTGAATAATCATCTTTTGAGTTCTAACCAACCTTCAGATAGTTCTGTGTTTGAAATACAGATTACACCATAGATCTTTGATCGTCCTACTCCACATCTGAAGCCCTATGCTTTATTTATGGCATGCTACTGCAGCCTTTCTTTAACATGACAGATGCAGACTTTGTCATGAGTTGCATGTCACTGTGGTGCCTGATGGGGTTGTTAGCTCTGCTGCAGCAGCAGCAGGGTGACTGCTACAGAGCTGTGCCTGACAGAGGTATCCCACTCATCGTGAAAGCCCAACATGAGATGACTGCACTTGCTTCTAGCAAGTGCTTTTGTAGCACATAATTTGTGCAAAGTGGAGTTTCTGTTTGTTGACTGTAGTCTACACTGCTTGACAACTTCTGAACTGGGACTCATCTGTCTGTTGCTTGACACTCAAAAACAAAGGGGGGGGGGAAAACCCCAAATTAAACAAAACCAACTGTGCCTGTGCAGGCCTGGATTGGGGCTAGTTCTTCAGAATCTTAGAGAAAATATAGGAAGAGGCCGCAGTGAGATACAGCTCTGTGGGTGCACATCAGATCTCTGCTGCTCAGCTGCCCATGGACCCCCCTACAGTGCTGCTCTCCTTCCTTCTGTGATTCATTAAGCTCCTCTCCCTCCCCTTTGCTTCTTTTTGGTGACCAGCAGGAGAATTGATTTCACAGGAGACAGTTTGCTTGCATCTGGTTGAAGTGCCCAGTGCTGCACCCTGCTCTGGGTGTCAGAGATACAAGTCTAGGGGGAATTCTTGCTCAGATCCTGCAATCCCAAGCAATGGAGCATGCTGGGTACAGCTAAATGCTTCAGAGAATTTAGCTGTCTGATTATTCTTCCCCTGAGCCTATGCAAGCAAAGATTTTCAGAGGTTTAAAATCAGGACAGATTTGTCCATCTCTTAACAGAGGCAAGGTGATCTCCTAGTGTCATCACCAGAGGACTGGAAGGGGGAAAGTGCTAAAACATCTCTCTGAAATAGTGGTAATATACATGAGCAAAATTACACCTATTCGTTGTAACTTTGTTCTGAAAGAAACATCTAGGTCTTTTCTCTTTGCTGAAATATTTTGGCAACAAACAGTTACAGAGGTATAAGAATAGCACAGGAACTTTCAGTCTGGAAATTGGACTTTTCTGATCTAATTTGGCTGGGATCCAGGCTGGGCTAGCCTAATGAGGAGCATCAATCTGCTCTTTCCATCCTACCTTTTCCCAGTCAGCCTGTGGAGGGATGTGTCACAGATCCATGGTGGAAAAACAAGGGTTATATTTGATAGTAAGAAATGATTCTGTTAGAGCAGCAGAGATGTATTTCTCTGTTTTCCATTGTGCATCTGATTAAGATAAGATCAGTCAGAAAAATGGCTAAAACAAGAAAGGCTTTTGTTGTAGACTTCAGTTACACATTTTGATCAGGAGCCTGTGAAATGGTAGTTGAGAAAGAGCATTACCAGAATGAATGATGTGGGAGTGAATGCTTTTAAAACAGAACAAGGCTGTTCTCACTTCTACAGAGATTTATCATTTCTTTTCCAGAAGGAAATAATTCTGAGGATTTGAGTATATTAAGGCTGAAACAAGTGTCTGAGAAAGGGACTATTTAAAGAGCAGGGTTTTGATATAAAATATATTGGAGATATCATGTAAGCACTTTGCAGTTCCCTCAAGTGCACACTTCTATGCTTAGGCTATTGTTAACATAGTGGGATTTATTAAGAGGAATTCATTTATTACATTGACACTCTCTTGGTGTTTCTCCTCCCTCCCTAATGCAGAATGTGAATATACTACCAGTATGGATTTGATAGGCTGTGATGCATACATAATAGAAAAGTAGGAGGAGATCAGGGCTCTGGGATGTCCCTGCCCACTGCAGGGGGGTTGGACTAGATGAGCTCCAGAGCTCCCTTCCAACCCAAACCATTCTAGGATTCTATGATAAACACAAAGTTCTTCAGGAGAATAACCTGATGTTTGAGATGAAGACATGTTTGGGTCTGTCCCTGAAGTAATCAAGCCATTTTCTTTCTTTAATCCCTACTGAACTCTAGGATGGTTTCAGGTTTATATGAGGAAAGTAAATATTAGAAAAGAGAGTGAATGAAGTCTTAAATACTAGCATGCTCCACTTCTTTTTCCTCAGTGAGCTTATTTATTGGCATATCAGTAAGTATCATTTTCCAAACCCAAGCTTCTAAAAGTAAGTGAGAAAAGAAAAATAATTAGATAATCTCTCAGACTTTTATAAGATTAAAGTCTTCCTGCCCACAGACAGACAGCTGAAATACTGGCTCTATTGACATCAACACCCAAACTCCTAAAGACTTTCATGGAGCCAATAATGATTTGTCTGTCTGCTTGTTCATTTGGTCTATCTTGATTTATCTCAGGTTTGCTCTTCCTTTGTCTGCTTATTGCTCTTGATGCAGCCTATCAAGCCATGCAAGCCTCGATGATAGCTCTGTGGAGATATATTTAATTTGATTTGCTGCTGTCCCCAGGAGTTTATTCTCTGTCAAACAGCTGCCTGGTGCAGTGAAACCTCAATAGAGAAAAGCATAATGGGTTATGGATGGAGCATTTAACAACCACCACTGAATGGCATATGTCTGAAAAATATGTTCAAAACATAGTTGTGGCATACGTAAAAGCCTTTGTTCTGAAACACTTGGATACAGCTACAAATGCAGCACAGTAGAGAATCACTTGACAAGTGTGTTCAAGAGTTGACAAACATCTCAGCTATTTGAATGTTTCTGTACTGTACATTTTAGTCCATTCATTCTGATCAGGTTCTTAATAGAAGAATAAAGTAGCTTCAGTATTCATTCCTGTGCTTTGTAACTCTGCCATTCTTAATCTGTCTCCATCACTGCTTGTTGATCTTTCTTTCCTCTACCTCAAAAGATAAAAAATGGATGAAATAAATGTCTACTGAGGATGACTGAAAAAAAAACCAACCTATGTTAACAAGGAATTAACTGAGGTTGCTAAAGCAAAAAAAAAAAAGACCCAGAAAGGCACATCATTTCCATGTGTTAAAAGGAACAAGGAAACTAAGAAGTAGAAAATACTTATTCTCCATCACTGCCAAAGCAGTCATTTGTGGCTACCCTGACAGTGATCTACTGCCACTGGCTTTATGCCAGATACATGCACTAACTGAAGTTCTGCCCTTGGTGAAAGGGCTTTGATATTTACTTTAACAGAATGATTAATTATTTTTCCTATATGTTTTTTGCTTCTCACACACTCTCAGGATGGTACAGGTAAGCAGTAAAACTCAAAATGGAAATGCTGAATGTCATGTTGGAATGACATTGATTGCTGGGCTTAAAAATGTTACCTTAAACCTTAATGAATTTTCCTGGGAGCTGCATGCCACATTCCCCAACATCTTTCCTGCCCACTCACTGTCCTCGAGGTGCTATCCACCCACATACTCCTCATCACTTCAGGCAGTTCCTTCCCCTAAGACCTCCCAGCTCAATGGCTGCCAGGAATATTAATGAACACATTTCAGGGCTCGGAAGACCTCACTGGTATTGAAACTCTTTGAGCCAAACCACTTCACTGTGAGAAAAGCATATCTCAGAGAGCATCTCAGAAGAAGTCTCAACCTCCAGCAAGAGGATACCAGCATGCAGCTAGGGGCTTCAGATAACAACTTCTTTGGCCAGCATGGCTGGAACAGCAAAAGGTTGTGTGAGCAAGGCCTGATTATCCTCTGAAAATCCTGACCTTGTGGATCAAATCCTGACTTCATATAGAGCAGAGGAGATGGTCTGTGTCCACTAAGTCTTGTGATATTAAGCTGAACATCATGTATGCAGAGTCAAATTCAAGTTTGCCTTGCTGATTGATTCCTCCTGGTGTAGCTCTGTTGCTGCTTGGCCCCAAGTCCTTGCTACTCCTCTCCAGCTGACTGACCACCTGGATTGCTGAAGTCTCTGTTCATGCAGCTCCTCACACACTGAGGAATTACCAATGCATGCTTTAGGTACTCACACATGTGCAGGTCTGTCCACTTTCTGAAGCATGTGAACAGATGCAAAGGAAGTCAAGCTTGATTTTCTAGATCAAAAACCAAAACCAACTGAAAACAACAACAACAACAACAAAACCAACAGAAAACCAGTTTATTTTTAAAGAGATATGTTCTTTCTTAGATAATCTATGATAAGAGTTTTGTCTTTTTGTTAACTGGTGAGTAATGCACTTAATGGCAGTTCCATGCTAATCACTGCAGGAAAAAGTGGCCTGTAAAGTGACAGGAGTTCACAAGGATTTATCTCCAGTTTAGATTCTGTTAGTTTTCTTTATAGGAGTCAACATTTGTCCTTAAAATGTTTTGGGTTTGAGGACTAACTCCCAGTGCCTAGCACTGTAAGCACACATTTGTCATCAGAATTTCATTGGGATGAGGAAGAAAAAAATTAGCCTCACATGCTGCCAATCCAGTGACTGACACATTACAGGCTCATAGTTATATACTATGGCATATAACTGCAAATGTCCAGGGAATTACCCTTTTTAGGGTGAAAAAGAGAAAGGAGGAATGACATTTACCTTCTCTCACTAGGGTATGTCTGTACTCAGCAAGGAAATTTCATAAGCTTGTTCTGTGAGTGACAGATTGTCCTGGAGTGGTCACACATGTTCTGGCAGTAAGAGGCACTGAGATGTTCTGAGGGGAAAAGCTGCAGAATAACTAATCCAAGAAAATCAGAAAATAGCCAGAATCAGTAATAGGATTAAAGTGCTGATCCAGAGCTTCTTTCAGAAATTCTGCAGGAAATACTGTTGCAACATTGTAGCAACAGTGAGCAAATAACCATGCTGATGATTAGCTATAAAAGAGCAACAGTAACAACATTTTATTTAGTTATTTTTATTACTGTTTTGAATTCTTATTTTAAATGGATGTGGAGGTAGCAGCTGTCAAGTCTTGCTTGTCTGCTGGGATCTTCTTAGACTAGTGACCATTTCCAGGTCTTGAATATACCATCTTTAAACCCTTTTGGAGCCCTGCTGAGTTGCTAATCTGAGCACAGGCTGTTCTGAGACTCCTTGCAATGCCTCCACCTCCAGATATTCCCTTTTCCATTGCAGTTCTCTCTGGTTCTGCCCCAAATGTCAAAGAGGCTGCCTGAGCTGAAGTCCTCAGAAGATGCCTGTAGGTTGCTACACTTTGCAGTCTCTGTGGTGTCCTTTACAGGTCTCTCTTCTATGCAGTTTTTGCTGTGCTCTGCAGTGCTAGTCTTACACCTAGCTTTAGGAATTGCTTTATGTAGTGCTCAGACAGTAAATCTCTTCTCTATAATAGGAATGCAGTGTCATCTTTTGGAAAATATTGACTGTATTTAATCAGTGTTCTGGGATATGTGTACCCCTCTGGATAATGAAGCTGTGGTTTGTGTGTTTCCAATTGTGTTTGATGCTTTCAGCTTCAGGTGTTTCTCTGCTTCTTGGAGAGTACCAGAAGTTTCAGGATTTAGCAAAGAGGTCTTGGGTACATTTCAAACTAAGAACAGAGTTATTGATGAAGGAGAGTAAGGAAAAGATGATTGTAGGAGAAAACTGGATTAAAGTGAAACTTATCACAGCTCTTACTTCTTTTGGGTCAGTATCAGTCTGCCCTGGATCTTCTGATGTCCTTGAAGTTTTTCTTGGGGAATTTGAAATGTTGTTTTTTTCCTGTGCTCAAGCAAGAAAAGTTATGTATTTTTAAAGAAGGTGTTGTTTTGTCTGGCTGTATTGTTCTCTGAGAAGGATGCTGCTGTGCATTTGGAATGGGCAAACAATCCAATTAGAGAAGCATGAGGAGGTCTGATAAATACTGCTTGAAGTGGAAAATGAAAAATGTCTGGCAGCACCCACAAAATGTATCTTTAGAATGCTAACAACAAAAAAATGTAATGCTTTGTGGTAAAGCCATCCACATCACTGATTCTGGAGAGGACACGAGTACATGTTTGGGTTTGTATATTTATTGCAGACTATTATAGGAGTGATCTGGGGTCTATTTTTGAAGCCTTTCTTATGAACAGAGAAGTATGGAAGAATGTCATGTATTTGAGTTGTAAAAATACCAGCTACAGAGTGAAAATCAGAGGAACCTTTAAGGGAATTAGCATTATCTTTTTGATTCAGTGGGATTTTTCTGGCTTACCTTGGCTAGGACATAACCCAATAAGGGTGAAAAACACATTAAGACACATGAAGTTATGAAATAAAGAGGTATGAAGATTATTTTTGCAATCCTTCCTTAAGTGGCTTGAGGTTACTGTGTTAGAAAAGAAGTTTATCTTGCAATTCTTCCAAAGGGTTGGGGAACAGCTGGGTATGGAAAACATCAGAAGGGGACACATAAAGCTTAAAATACCAAACCTTCATTTTTCTTACTAGCTTCCCCCTTGTGAATCCAAGTCATCCTCCTTCTCCACTTACTTCTGTACCATGACAGTACTTTGTTGGTAGCTATATGTACTAAAATATGCACACTACCTGCTTATGAGTCCAGTAGCATCTGTAATTCTTTCTAGTCTATTTAAGGGATTTAACCAAAGTATTAACATGAGCCAGAAGGTGTAATATTGTTATTCTATCATAGACTAACATGACTATCCTTTAATATAGATAATATCTGTGCTTCATACCTCAGCTTTCCTATTCCCTTCCTTTCTATTCTTTGTGTCAGTTCTCTCCATCTCTATTTGTATGATCAATAATTCAACACAAGGCATTTTCCCCACAAAGCCCTGAAAGAGGTCTAGGTGAGACTAACCACACTGCCAAGGGAGCTTTCAGAGTCTTCATTTGATCAGCTTCAGTGCAACAAGCTTTCTAAGTGTATGCTGAGTCTTAAGCCAACGAATGGTTCTCTTTCTTTGGTTTAATTACTGATGTACCCTGATGAATTAGGACTGGAGGTGGTCTCTGCATTGTATCCAGTTTTATCAGACCAATCCAACCTCCACTGTCTGTGCTCCAAGCTGGGCAGATGTGAGCTAGCTCCATTTTGGAAACCTTACAGGCATATTAATGAAATGATTGGTTGAGGCTCATAAGCTTTGGTGATAAGCCAGGATGGGCACAAGTCTGGACCCATGTCTTTAAACAGATTCAGGTCAGAGCAGGCTCACATCCTACCAGATATAACATAGGCACCCATCAGGCATCTTCTCTCAGGCACCCAGCAATAGGACAAGGGGGCACGGGCTCAAGCTCTGCCAGGGGAAATTTAGGTTGGAGATCAGAAGAATGTTCTTTACAGAGAGGGTGATCAGGCATTGGAATGGCCTGCCTGGAGAGGTGGTGGATTCACCATCCCTGGAGATTTTTAAACAAAGATTGGATGTGGCACTGAGTGCCATGATCTAGTAAATGGATTAGGGTTGATGGAGGGTTGGACTTGATGATCTCGGAGGTCTTTCCAGCCCGATCGATTCTGTGATTCTGTGATTCTGTGTGATAGGCAATCCATGTCTGTATTCTCTTACCTCTGCAAAGCAGAGCTGAGCAGATGGGACAAGCAATGAAGCCAGGGTCAGTGCATAGGGGTCAGTGCCTTACTCAGGGCTCTGCTAGGTTTCCAGTGCCACTGGGCCAAGAGCTTGAGTCTGTGTGTCGCATCCTTTGGAAAACCTGGACATAGGCTGACAGCCTAGCATTGAGCTGCTGGTGAACTGGGAGGGGTTACACTGGTAGGTACTAAGGCTTCTGATCCATGTCTTTTTAAACCACCTTCAGAGGCAGAAAATACATTTTTTTGCTTTATTTCAGTGCTTCTGCAAAAGATTTACTACTATCCTTGTTTGCAGTGGACAAATATACCCCCAAATTCTAAAGTTTGATTTTCCAATTGAGCTTATAAAATAACAGCCATAATCCCTCCATCCTCCCCTGAACAGCTGGTGCAGACTTATTAAATGGCAACCTCATTTTGCACTGGCTTCTGTTGGCTTTTGAGCTCTTCTGCTCTCTGCATAGTGCTTTCACTCCACATGTTCTTTCCTTTCTGCATTTCCACTGCCCTATTTTTACTTATTATTTGCATTGCAGTACCTCCTGCTTGGTATGATGCTTTACTTCATGTAATCTTACCTTTGATCTGCTATTGCCCAAGTGCTCTCATCATTCTTGACTTCCCACTCTTAGGATATTTCTGAGCTACTTAAAGTCAACACTTGGTAACCTCTTCTAATTGTACTCCCTCCCCTACCACTCTGTGTTTGAAAACTTCTCCTAGTCTAATTATGGCACACCTCTTCATTGCTGTCTGTCTCCCCATCTGCTCACTCTGCTGTCAGCCCTCAGCCTCTTCCATAGGCATTTTGATAGGAATAATCCCAGTTAGTGTTACTGCTCCTCTGTGAAGTAGCAGAGCCTTGGTGTTCAGCTTTCCCCAGCTAAGAGATAAGCAACACACAATCAGGTTATGTGGATATTTTCCTTAAGCTGTGCACAATCACTCCAGTAATTAGCCCAGATATTAATAGCTGGCTCACACATGACAAAAGTTCAGTCTAAGTCTGGAAAGAGATTACCTGATACTGGATGCTTTCTTGTTGCCTGCTGCACTTTTAACCATCATACATTAATTTACTACTCTGTGGCTAAGCAGTTCTTTGATACATTAGGACAACATTTTCAGAAGTGCAAGAGTGCTGGTTAATGGTTTTCCTGTGGCAGTGCAAGTGTGGGTGCAAGTGTCTTACTAAATACAGAACCAGAGATAATCCTTGCTTTCTCTCTTCTTCCAGGCAGCATTTTTTTCCGCCTTTATAGCTCATCCCTGGAGAAAGGTTCATGAGTGAAAAATCATTGCTAACTTTGTTTTTTTGCCTTCACTGTGAATTTCTTTCCTGGAGCAATAATAAGAAATAATGGGTGCAATGCTTTCCTTCACAATCCATAGTGTCTAACAAATTGTCTGTTGTTTTATTTGTTGTTGCCATATTTAATTTAAGTGTATTCATTTTTCTTCTTGGCTTATCTTTTTTATTTTAAGTTCAGAGGGCCTTCCAAACTGTTCTGTAATATTATTTTAGGAGCCAGATCAGTTTTGTAGTTATATGTGGAAAATAAGATTCACATCTCAAGTCTCCCACTTCCCTCCTGGATTAACTTCAGCAGTTCATTTATTTTTGGAACAGTCACCAATAACCAGTTGGAGATGTCCAGCTTAATAAACAGATTGTAAAGCAGAAGCAGGCAGAGGCTACAGTTTAAACTGGCATAAGAAAAGAGGTGTTTTCTTGGTGTCCTCAAAAAGCAGACCAGCTCAGCCACAGAAATCAGTGTTTTGTTAGTCTTAATCCCTGTATGTCTCAAAGTACCTTTGTGGTAAAATGGTTGTAATATGTAATTCACAAAGAAGGAATGTGCAAGCTATTTAAAGCTTGTGAACCACTGCACAGCTCTAAGTGGATTGCATGTGATGGCTGCTAAGTTAAAGGATGATGTTATTTTCTGTCTTTGTGAGGTGGTTCTGCTTAAAGCAGATTTGGAAAAAAATGGCTGGCTGGGCAGATTCTGTTGTCATATCTGAGCAAATTTAGCAAATCCAAGGACAAAAAAGTGTCCTCACCCTGTTTTCTTCATTAGTTCCTTAGTCAGAAGAGACATTTGTAAGTGTATATGGTATGAGTAATAACCAAAGTGTTAACTCTTTGATTTAGAGGTCTAACTTATTTTGTCACATGAGGGCTCTCATTAATTCAGGATGGGCAAGTGGAGAGTAGAGAATCTCAGATCAGACTGGAACCTGATCTCTGCAGATAGTCTGTGCCCACCTGGACAGAAAGTTGGAGGGACAGAGTGCCAATGCAGGCTACCCCATCCACCTCAGCCCTTGGGAAGTGCCTCCAGGTGAGAGATGCAGCTACACAACACAGTTCATCCTCAGTCAAAGCTAAAGAGACACTCATATGGGAGGTGATTGATCCTTTGCTCTGTGTCAATGGCACAGGAAACACCTCACTGGCATTTTTCTCCTGCTAGGCACACAAGCCACTCCACCATGCTGCTGAGGTCTAGGCTTACCTGTTGCCCACTCTGGTAAACATCAAAACACAGAAGAGAACTTCTTATGTATATTAAAGAAAACAGTATTTGCAGGAATAGAATTTATCCTTTGAGTGTGCTTTCAGAGCTCTTAAAAAGAAAAATAAGAGGGAAATAATGAAATGTTGGGTTAAGAAGTCTTTTCAGTATCTCTTTAGATCTGAAGATATTATATCTGTTGTCATTTTCCTTTCTGCTCCTTTGGGTTCTTGAAAATTGACAGCTGTTTGCTCAGTGGAGGCAATGGGTTTGAGGACAGACATCCTCAATTGTGCTGCAAAGAAATGAAGACCTTCCCATGGTATTCTCTCAGGCTCAGTTTTACTGGATCACTATAAATAGAGAATCACTGCTTGGGCATTTCACCCAGCAAATAGGAGCTTGCATTTCATGGACATATTAAGCAGTGAAGTGTAGTTTTAGGAGCATAAGCATGGGGATAACTGCTGAGTTCTTTGGCTTGCAGGCACAGGTTGGCATAGAGGGGTTTGTTTCCTCAGGTTTTTTCTGGCTAATATTTGCTGAGTGATTTTTCAGAAAGAATTTAATCTCTTTTGGCTCCTTTGCAAAATGGTTAGTGTTCTGTTGTGACATGGTGCACTGAGATCTTGCAATGAAAGCTGCTGCATGACTGTTAAGCTAAACATGAAGCAGTAGCATGGAGTATGGATACTACTAGAGATGGAGACTGAAAATTACAAAGGCGTTTTACTATAGTTATGGCCTCAAGTTGCACCCAGGGAGGTTTAGATTGGATTTCAGGAGGAATTTCTTCACTGAAAGGGTTGTTAAGTCTTGGAACAGGCTGCTCAGGAAGGTGATGGAGTCACCATCCCTGGGGGCATTTAAGAAATGTAGAGATGTTCTACTTAGGGCCATGGTTTAATGGCATGGGGGTGATAGGTATGGTTGGACTTGATGATCTTAGAGGTCTCTTCCAACCTTAATGATTCTGTGCTCCTAGTATTTTAGGTCTAGATGACATGTTAGGGGCCCTAGTAGTTTGTTCCAACACTAGCAATAATCCAGTGCCTCATCCAAGCAGATCCTCAACAAAGCAGATAGTAATTTCAGCAGGAGAATGTGAGGTCTTCATCTGCAGCACAGTATATAGTATACACAGTAACTTGGTCCTGTTTGCTTTGGCTTCCATTCTAGATGGGCAAGTTTTGCCTAGCCAGCTCAGTTTGGCTTTCCAGGTAGTTCTCTCCTTTCATTCTTTTGATGCAGTGCAATTGTAGTTTACACTCTATGAGATTACTATTATATTTGCAATCAAAATTCCTAAAGTTCTTCTCCTAGCTGCAACCCCAAAGAAGTTTATCTTTCTTTTCTTGGGGAAGATGAAACATGCATTTTACTGTATTGTTATTAAATGCCACTCATGTTATTCTACTTGTTATAAGCAAAGAATAGACCCTTCAAATATAATCATAATAATAAAAACTCACTTAGGCTTGCATCCAGCCTATGGGTAATCTATCCTTTAAATTATAAAAAGAAAATTTGTAATAATATTTTAAAAATTTACACATCCCACCAGTCTATTCACTTCCAAACCCAAGCTACACTTTTTTTTTGTCACCTATACATATTTAATATACTTGAGGAGTTATAAAACGGTATGTCTTAGGCCAACAAACACACAGCTGTTCAAAGCAGGCTTTAAATTATGTTCTTGGCCTGTAGCTAACAGTATGGTTATAATATACAATAGTAATAGTAAATAAAAGGCACAGAAAAAAACAGGTATTATAATCAAGAAAGAAGAAAATCATCTCCCTTAATAAAAAGGAGATTGCATTATGTAGTCATAACTCCAAGTACCATTAGGATGTTGGGTCTCCATTATCTATAATACCTGAAATACTTAATTTGCAGATATAAGCAATCTTTAACACACCAAAAGGCAAGGCTCATGCAAAAGTAATTTGGAAGTAGTCAAATGCTCCAACTTTCAGCCTGTCTTTATTGTCTGAGATATGATTGCTGTGCTTTAGAATGTATTTCTCACTCTGTCAGATTCCTTGTCTGCTTTGCTGTGTAACTTGATGTCTTCTTTCCCTCTCCTCCTTTTTTTTGGGGGGGGTAGAGGAATCTATAACAAATGCAGGGCTTGTGAGTTGCCATTAAGGGAAAGACTGCAGTGTCATAAAACCACTGTGAAGCCAGGAACACAGTCACAAGATATTAATGAGAAGGGTAGGTATAAAATCAGGAGATTCAAATCAATGAAACCATCTTATGGGATGGATATTGGTACTGTATTTTCCAAGGATGTGCTATCAAGCCCTTCATTTGCACAGCCATGAAGAGCTGCATGCTTACTGAAGTGCTTCATTAAATCCCTCCCTGTGGCATCAATACACATATATTCCTTAGCAAGATGCAGCTCTGAACAGTAAAAGGTTCTCATGGGGACCTGGAATTTCTATTGTACTAGGAGATTCTGGGGTTTACAAGGTTGAGTAAATTTGGAGTGAAGCACACCTTTTGCAGAACTGCTAAGGAGAGCATGCATGGGAAATAAGATTTCCTGCTGCAACACTGAGGCAGAGTTCTATGGTTTGGTGCAACCACTGTGCTAGTTTGTTCTGAGGATCCACAGGCTGGCCCCTAAGGTGCCATGATATGCCTTATTTCTGCTGAGGTCACTTGAATTATGACAGCTTGCTCAAGCTAAGGATCTGATCCTAGAAGTTAGTGGAAAGATTATTCCCCTTTGGTGACTTTGAGCCAAAACAGAATAGAACTATGACAGTGGGAAACTGAATTAGTCGTAGGTGATAATTCAGGAGCACTGGCCTGAAGCTCTGCTCAGGGCTCAAGAGGGAATAAGGTGAGATGCTCTTCAGTTTAGGGCATGGACATGTCTTTATGCAAGTTCTGCTGTTGGGAAATGAAGCTATGCCAGCAATGTTGTGTGCTTTTGACCTTTAGTGTGTTTATGCCAGAAAGCAGGGGGAATAAAAAGGGGTAAATGTGCCCCTCAGAAACCTTGATCAGTTTGGGAGGTTTATAATATGCTTGTAAAAATATACTATGCTCTGTGGCTTTTATATGATAGGATGGAATCACAGTGTTTTAATAACTGATGCTTAACTCATAGGAGAGCAAGTCATAAAGAATATTGTACTGAGGTTATTTTTCTCATGTTAAAAGGCTTTGTGGCTTTAACAAATGAAATGTTTCAGGCTTCATTCAGGCAGCCTCTTGTTCTGTACATATTTATTCATATGTTTAACCTTGGGCTCTGTGAACTGTCCCATTAACAGCCTCCCCTGATGCCCTGCCTTAAAATCTGTTAGTGAGGCTGGGTAACAGCAAGGGCCCCAGGAGAGAGATCAGGATGCTCTTGCACTAAGTTCTGTATAGACACACAATAAAAAGGACACTCTCTGCTTCCAAAGTCTTCCAGGTAAACCCAAGAGAAAAGAGATGGATGCAGAGAATCACAGAATCACAGAATCACGAAGACTGGAAAAGACCCCCAGGATCATCAAGTCCAGCCTATGACCCTATACACCCAACCTCTAAACCATGCC
>VWZO01002997.1:0-262106 GCA_013396975.1 Bucco capensis | reverse complement strand
TTGTTGTGGCCAAAGTGTAAGACTCTACACTTGAAGCAGGCTCAGAGAGACCATAGAAAGCACCAAAATGTTATGGTCAGTCTAAAAGTCAAAAGTTTAGCCAGGCCTGACTTTTGGTAGGCTTAATGTTACTGAAGGATTTCAAAGAAGGCAAATGAATTGTTTCAGAGGTACTTGAAGAGTACATACCCTAGAGGGGAATCGGTGAGAGGACAAAGGAAAAATTCCCCCTGGAAAACTTAAAGCAGTGGGATGATAATTATGCATATGCACAAATCTTAGCAGGACTGGTGCCTATATGTTCAGGGTGATTTTTTACATGTTCCTCTTTATCTATGTGGATTGTAGAGTTGAATCTTATATGCTCAGCTCAGGGTGTGTGTGTGGAATCATTAAAGATTAATAAACAGATTCAGCAGCAGTAAATTCTAATTATGAATTGCCTAAGTTCTTCAGCTTAGAAAAATGTAAGAATAGATATATAGGAGCTGTGTGTGAGTAATTTCCAGAAGATTAGTATTGCTTAAGGGCAAATATAACTTTCCCTATTTATGACTCCTCTCTTGGATGGTTGCTTTGGGTTGGTTTTTTAAAAAAAAAAAAAGGTATTTCCCTATTTCTTTTCCTTCCTTCTTGATGCTGTGGCTGAGGAATTGCCACATTAATATTTCATAACCTTGAGAATACGTGCTAAAAACATGGAAATGTAGAAACAAATCACCTTTTGGTATTAATGCAATATTGCAGAGTGTAGTTCTCAAGACTGTGCAAAGAAAGGATTAGACTTCACAGGGCAAAAAACCTGGCAGTAAAAATGTGTCTGGCAAAACACATTGAGAGTTTTTAAACAGTTTAAACAATTTTATCACATCCTGTAGTGACTTATTAACAGTGTCCTCAACCTTTATATATTCCAATAACAACCTGATGTCTTCATCTTATCTTATGGAACTATAATTGGCTGAAGTCAGGTACCAGTGCCTGGAGGCCATACAGTCTTATAGACTTTAATGGCTCATTAGGTATTTATTCACCTTAACTTAAACAGCTCAGCCATTTGTAGAAAATGAGCCTTTAAAATAGAATTAGGGTTTTTTTTACCTAAGTGTAGTGTCACTGAATTTAAATTTCCAAATCTGCCAGTTTAATTTGGCCTTGCTGTCTTCCCTTTTCAAAATGGGTTATAGCTTTGTAATAACTCCTTATGCTGAAGAATTATGCTGGTGGTACTTCAAACTGCTTGAATTAAACAGAATGACTCCTTTAGTTAAAAAACAAACCATCCCCCACTAAATGTGTGGTTAATTTATTTTGATAACTCATGCTGACAGGTGTCATCTCTACAGGCTATCTCTAGCCTTTAATCATCAGAAAGCAGAGACTGGAGGGGTCCTAATTAATCTGAATTTTAGCCAGGGTGGTGGGTGGTTCTACTTCACTCTTCAAAATAGCACAAGCCTCAACACACATGGTGCACCTTGGGTTGTGTCCAAAAATATGAGCCTATGAGAGAAGGAGACTGTAAAAGATCACAGAGGATGGGGACAACACGATGGTGAGTTGTCTTTAATGTTTCCAGCTAAAGCCTGCTCTTTGCATGTTGAACAGTTGTCACACAACAGGCAAATCTACTCTTCTCTTTTGCTTACTGATCTGGAAGGCCTGACACAGACAAAAATGTGATTTGTGTGCTGACTTTCACAGCTCTGTGTAGGAGAGCACAGAAGGATGCTGGACTCACAACACTCCCTGCCTGGTGAACCACAGTCCTTTCTGTGACAGGTTAACTGTGGGACAGCAGGTAGGGACTGCTGGCTTGTTAAAACAGAGCCTGTCACTCCCCAGGAGTGGCTTGGAAGAACAACTCCTTCTTGTCTCTCATTCATGCAGATTCTCTCTGCAGACAGTAAATGTGACTGAGATATAGCTCCTTCCACACTGTTTGGAGTCTCTGTTTTGCTTTTTTTCTCTCTGAAAAAAAACACTTAGTCCAATGAAATTGTACCATTACTATAAGGCTGTTGAATGATTTTTTTTGTTGCAAATTACTATGCAAGGAAGCATGCTCCTGGGCTTAAAGGGAGTTCATTTCTGTCATGTGGTTAGCTGCAGCTGGCAGTCACTGATTGTCTCTCAGTACACGCTAGTTTTGCTGAAGTATACTCTTGTCCTTCACTGCCCAATGCTGTTGTGGTAGGGGCAGTGACAATGTGGGCATGTGGCATGTGAAAAAGAGCACCATGGAATTTATTGCTGCATTAGGATTTTTGTATCAGCAGGTTCACTGTAGGAAGGATGAGGAAGGCTAGAGAGAGTTCTTGCCCCTTGAGATGCTGGCTCTGGTAGATTAGTGACAATGACAAGTGAAAATTCGGTTCCAGAGCCATTTTCCATTCTATGCAATTTTCCATTGTAGTAGGTCTCTTTCTTTCTGTCACCTATATCATTAGACTTAGGCTTCACAACCTAAGAGAAGTTTTATTCTATGAATGCATAACCTCATAATATCTAGAAAATGCTTATAAGCTGCCATTTTCACATGTTTCCTTTGTTCATTTCCATTATTTATTTATGTGGTCTGGAAAAAAATCCTTATTTGTTCTATTTTGTTGAAAAAGAAGCTATATATTTTGCTGGTTTGGATTAGTTTTATGAAGGGGAAATAAAAAGCTCTTAAAATGCTTAGGAATCAAAATGGTATCTTTAATATGAGCAGATTGTGATGGACTGTGCATGCTTCAGATTCATGCAGGCATGGATGTGGTGGCTAAAATACAGCATTATTAGAGCTGTGGTCTAAAAAGTGAACAGGATGAAACTGAGGAAAAGCAGATGTTGCTTGTTCCTCCATTTTGAATTAAAGGAGCTGTAAAATACTGAAGGATTCTGTCTCTTCCAAAGCAATCATTAAGGTTAGTTAGTTACTTTAACTCACTTAGAGTGCTGCTTAAGGACAATTGCCAGCTTGAAGCAAATGGTTTTCTTTCTTCTTCCTCACTTTTTACCTGATGACATCACAACAGGCAAGTGAAGAGGGAATGGCCAGAGACAGGAGCCTGTTTACTCATGCCATGTCCTCTTCCCATTATCCTGTGTCTGTTTTTGGCACGCTGAATGCTATCTACAACTTTTAATACCTTATTTAAATTGCTTTCATGGGAATGCATAAGCAGTGAACTCCACTTCATGGCAGGGGAACAACAGCAGAGGCAGTAGCTTGGTGACCCATTCTTTGAAGCTTGTGTAGTCTCCGCTGCTCTGATGCTACCTCCATTGATCAGCATCTTTGACAAATGAATCCATTTTTGTCTATACCAAATGTTTCTATGAACCATTTTTTAAAAAGCAATATATCTACTAAATTAACTCCTGGACAGCTTTTGAGACTGCCTTTCTCCCCCAGCACTTAGAAAAGGTGCCTTGATGTTTAATTAATGCAAGTGACAGTTATCTATGCTATTGAAAAGATAATGGTGATCAGGACTCAATGTAGCTATGATGCACATAAAAAGCTGCTTTATCCTCTACCTTATCAGAAAAACTTACTCCACATCATGAATATGGAGGCCACAGTCCCTTACCCTCTTCTGTTTCCTTCCCAGTAGATCCACCCCAAGAAATGTTATTAGGATAAGGGTTCTTCTGGGGCAAGAGAGTTGCTACAAAATCAACATCACTTCCTAATGAATCACGGTTTTTCCAGGGAGCTTTTGAGCTGGGCCTAGCTCTGCTTAATTTAAAGTAGCTGTGTTGACATAATATATTTAGACTTCTGTAATGTGTTTGACTTGGTACTGCACAACATTCTGATTAAAAACAATTATCACTATACAAAATCGGTGTTGTACATATTAAATGGCTCCCAGACTCTCTCAATGACAGCTTGCAGGAGAGAGCTCTAAATCTGGAATCATAGAATCATAGAATCCTAGAATGGTTTGGGTTGGAAGGGACCTCTGGAGCTCATCTAGTCCAACCCCCCTGCAGCGGGTAGGGACATCCCCAACTAGATCAGCTTGCCCAGAGCCCTGGCAAGCCTCACCTGGAATGCCTCCAGGGATGGGAACTCAACCACCTCCCTGGGCAACCTGGACCAGTGTTCCACCACCCTTGTGGGGAGGAACTTCTTTCTAATGTCCAGTTTAAATCTACTCTTCTCCAATTTAAAACCATTGCCCCTTGTCCTTTCATTACAGGCCTTTTCAAACAGGCCCTCTCCAGCCTGCTTGGAAGTTCCCTTTAGGTACTGGAAGGTCACTATTAGGTCCCCAAAGTGCTTTTTCCCTGACCGGGAATCGAAACCGGGCCACGGCGGTGAGAGCACCAAATCCTAACCACTAGACTTTGTTTCCTCTGCCTTCACCTTTTTCTTTTGTCTATAGCTGATGCTTTCATTACCTGCTAGTTCTTTCTGCTGCTTACCTTTGTGCCGTTTTCCAGCCCAAGCCTTCCATCTTCCCTTTTGGTGCTTTTACAACTCATGTACCTCATGTATTTCACAAAGGACAAAGGGTCCAGACACATGCACTCTACCGCCAGCATGGGGTCTTCCTACTCCTTAACCTCCCTCAAGGAGCAAGGCACCAACTTTAAATCTGTATAGAAGTCCCCTTCTTCCTACCCCTCAACACAAAGTAAGTTCCTTATTTTTCTCCCAGATGACTTTAAAATAGTCAAAGCAATCACTGGGAGAAAAGCCACACAGATGGACCTTAGATTTCTCTTCTGACAACATGGTCATAGATAACAACGTGGCAGTAGAGATCTGTTTCAACAGACGTACGTGTTGTGTTGTCCTCTGGGTCGGCCTTGGGATCCACTCAAGGGAAGTTTCCAGGTCCTCTGGGGTGTTGAAGCCCAGAAATTCCAGTGAAAGTCTCCTGGCATGAATGAGGCAAAGAGCTGATTTTGGTAGCAAGACAGCATTGTGTGGTGGGTGGAAGTCATCCAACATCTGCTTTCATTGTAGTAAACACTGGTGAGGTCAAACCTCAAATACTGTGTTCAGTTTTGGGCCCCTCATTACAAGAATGACATTGAGGCATTAGAGTGTGTCCAGAGAAGGGCAATGAGGCTAGTGAGGGGTCTGGAGAATAAGTCTTATGAGGAGCAGCTGAGGGAACTGGGGTTGGTTAGTCTGAGGAAAACTAACTCTCTACAGCTCCCTGAAAGGAAGTTGGAGTGAGATAGGGATCGGTCTCTTCTACTGGGCTACCAGTGATAGGACAAGAGGAAATGGCCTTAGGTTTCACCAGGGGAGGTTTAGATTGGATGTTAGGAAAAATTTCTTCACTGGAAGTGTTGCTAGGCATTGGCCCAGGCTGCCCAGGGAGGTGGTGGAGTCACCATCCCTGGAGGGGTTTAAAAAAGTATGGCTGTGGTCCTTAGGGACATGGTTTAGTGGCATGGTAGTGATAGGTGGGTGATTGGACTTAATAATCTTAGAGGTCTCTTCCAACCTTAATGATTCTGTGATTCTGTGACCCAGGCTCATAGTTTAGGCCAGTTCTGGGCTGGGCAGTTCCAGAAGGTTCTGAACAGTTCTGGGTGNTCCCCCTGTGCTGCTCAGGGAAGGAGCTGGACATGAAGGGGTGAAGCTGAGCCTGGGCAAAAGCAGGGGTGGCCGTGGTAAGGAGGGACAGTGTGGTTTCTTTAATTTTGTCTTTTTCTCACCATCCAAATCTATTTTAATTGGCAATAAATTACTTTTCCCCGAGTCAAATCTGCTTTGCCTGTGGCGGTAATTGGTAAGTGATCTCTCTGTCTTTACCATGACCCATGAGCTTTTTCATCTTATTTTCTCCCCCCTGTCCTGTGAGGTGAGGAAGTGAGAGAGTGGCTGGGGGTGGGTGTCTGGGTGCAGCCCAAGGTCAAACCACCACTGCTGCTTTCCTGAAAAGGTTCAGAGTACAGATAAAAGAATCTCATGTGGAAAACTCAAGGTAATCAACGTATTAATCTCGTCGAATTGAAGGTTTTTAAGTACTTTGATTAAAGCCAATGTGAGGGAACAGGTTGTATGAGGCACACCAGACATTTCCTTAATTTAACAAGCAAAGTTAGGATAAGATCCATTTAACTTTGCTTAAGCTATAGTGACCTATTCAAGTTGGAGATCGTGTCCTATAGGTCAGTGGAAGAATATCTGACCTGTGTTGACTTTGAGCCAAAATATAGTAACGTAGCAACTGAAAGCAAGATGAGACCTGGTGGCAGACAACTGGAGCCAGCAGAAATTCAGGTCAGACTTCAGGTGCTAAAATTTCCCACAGAAAGTAACCAAACATTGGGATGATTTGCAGAGAGCTGTAGAAGTGGTTTCATTATTTCATTTTATTGTCTTTCTAAAAATCTGTTCTAACTCCTACCACAAAATATGATCAGGATGCAGGAGTTACCAAGTGACATATTTTGACCTGGATTATGCTGGAAGTCAAATAGATAAACGTAGTATTCCCATCTGGTATAAAAATTCCATGAGGCTGAATGAGATCAGAGCCTGCAATGATAGCATTCACTGTCTCCTAGCACTACAAATGATTAGAGGCAGAATTATAGCATGGTGATTTCATGTCAGAGGACAATGCTTTATTGCTGTTTGATTTACTTAGTAATATAAGTACATTGAATCAGAAAAGGGGAAACTGCTTTAGAATTAAGTTTTTTTCATTAGCTCAGTTATTTCTGTTTTGTTCTGTCTTTCTGGTGCCCTTCATCCAAGTGTAAGGCAAGCCTGTAAAATAGGGACGTGATGCTCTCCTTTTAAGCTAGGATTCACCCAAATATAGCACTAATGAAACAGCAATCTGCCAAGAGGACAAGGGAGATTCAAGGGACTTGGCAACAAACTGGTGACCTAAATATTAACATAGAAATGGATTCTTTTTGTGATTTTCATGAAGGTGATAATAGCTACTGTTGATTACTAGGTGGCTGCTGTTGAGTCACCTTTATGTACTTGAATGGGAATTGGTGCCATTTAATTTTCCCATGTATAAGGTAAATCTGGTCTAGTTAAGGACTGTAGGTCCTCTCTACAGTCCAATGGAAAGAATTAAGCCTCTCCAGAGATGATCATCCCATCATAAGTTCTGGAGATAGGTGGGCTAACATAATTTCTAGAAATAGCTGTGGTAATACATATAATCAGAGGTATTCTGAACAGATGCCTAACTCTTAGACTCTAACAGAAAACATGTTCAGTGCTGGCTTGAAGAGCCGTGTCTCTACCTATGGTTTTTCATTCCATGCTGCCCACTCAGTGGCACTAGCTGTTTGTGGAGCAGTGACATGAATCACTGGGGAACTGTCCTACTCCCTGCTGCAAGGGCATGACAGGAGGATGGTTAGATGGTAGAGAATAATTAGAGCAAAAGACAAGTAGGGAGGGGGGTATGCTGCCTGGGAAATCTTTAATGTTCCATTAAGGCTAATTCAGTATATTTCATGGGCACTTAAATTCACATAAAAATACATTCTTTGCTATTGTATGGTTTCTGTCACATTAACCCATGAGTGCCCCACCCTCAAAGGTAGCACTGCTGTATTTTGTGCAGCACTATGACATACCACATCTACAGTGAATGCATTGCCCTTGGGTACACCAGAGGTTAGTTAAGCAGTATTTCTGGGTGTTTGATTACCATGTTGAGTTAATTAATGGGCTGCATACGATCTCTATTAATTAGACCATGCTCAAGCCTTGATAAAGTGTATGTCCTTATAGTACAGCATAATAGTTTCACAAATCCCCTACAAACTGTTGTTAATTACAAGCTCATCATGGTTTCAGGATTTAAAGGGAGGGGAAAAAGAAAAAAAGATAAAATACTGCTTTTTTCCCTAATGGTTGTAAAATGGTTCTAAGAAAAATCAACCATGAAGGGAAAGTAAGGTGCTTTTTGGAAGACAAAATGATTTGGTGGAAAGAAACAGTTTTTCTTTTTGAAAGTTTGACAGCTTTCCTCTAACTACCTCATCTGTGGGAGGAACAAGCTTAGGAAGGGGAAAAAAAGACAGGGGATGCTTTGCTTCCATGGAAGGGAGAAAAGACAGTAACTTATTTCTCTTTCTGAGCTCTACTCAGCTGTATAAAGCCCTCTTTCCAAATGCTGGGAGAACACACCTACTCCCATCACAGAAAGTCTTGCTTCACTTCTGCAATTAAGCTTTTATCCTGGTTGTCCTTTGTCTGCCCATTTGAATGCTATACTCTCATGGATGCTCAGAGGCAAAGGCAGAAGAACAAATTTGATAGCAGGGCTGTATTGCCTACACTCTTCAGGCAGGAGATGACATATAAAAGTTTAGTAAGAGGTATTTCTTCTCTGCCAACTCTAAAGGGTCAAATTCAAGAGTAAATAAGCAAATTAAACAACTAATTCATGAGGCATTCAGTAGCTGCCAGGTGATTTGTATGCACAAGTCTAATGTGCTAGTAATACCTTGCTGAAAATGGGCTTTCCAAATAAGAACAAATAACCTTTACTGACTGTGTGATCCTTTGTGTTGAGGTACCTGCCATTTGAGCTGGAAAGCTACATCATCAGTTCAATCTCCAAGTTCATGCCAGTTTGGCTTTGGGATTTGTGCGCTCCCATCAAAATCCTAATGGTTGGTGTGGGGTCTAAAGAACAGTGTCCTAGTGAGCATAATTATTTCTGTTGCATCTATAGAAACTTCCTGATATTTTTCTGTTTGTATTGATCCAAACCCTGCAGTTCTTTGCCCTTATTCTGGCTCAGCTGCCCTTATAGCCTACAAGAGTTTAAGTTGCTCTCAGAGAAAGATTTTGTCCCACTGGCTGCCATAGAATCCTTAAAAAAGAATAAAATGTAATACTAAATAGAGTAGTTAATATATTTATTATATATAATATTTAAAAAAATGAAAATTTGATGAGCTCTGTAGAACTGACTGTGTTTAAATTACAGTTTTGCTCTTTCCTCAGTGATCTGAAGAACAGAATCCTTCTGCAACATGAATAATTGTGTGTTTACACCAATTCACTGCAACCTCTTCAGCTCTTCATCCCCACAGGATAAAAGCTGATTGCATGGAAACACCAATGCAATGGTAAGATCAGATGTAAACTTACAAACACTATCAAAGCAGATTAGAGAATATTTGTTCAGTTATTGTCTAAGTCATTTTGCAGGACATGAAATAAAACCAGCTTCATTTTCAGGGTGTTGTTTCACTTCCAAACACCTTGATCAAGATAGATGCAAACGCAATTCTGGCTATCTCTAAAATGGTGGCTGACCATAACTTTCTTAATGTAAGATCTCATTTAAAATCTACTGCAGGAAGTATATTTGCTGGGGTAAAGTAGCCTGTGCTACCCAGACAAAGCACTTGTCAGGGTAGACAAACAGCTTCCAAAAAGAGAAAGAGGAATAACCTAGGAAAAAAAAAAGCAGAAAAAAGGAAGGATAAGAAAACAACTCCACCTCAGTAGGAGCTGAGATTACTCAATATTTCTCATAACAAAGCAGGAAGAATACTTCTCAGCACTGTTGAATCAAACTGTCACAAAAGAAGTTTTAGTGCATTGTAAAAGCAAGATAAACTTTTCCATTTCCCTGTAGCAACAAGCGACAATCTTGCAACACAACACATTTCTCCTGCTTTGACTTCCTTTCCTTAAACTGTAGCATGGCCAGCAGCAGGACATATACCTAAGTAAACTACCAGCTCACAAAAGACAGAGGAGCCTGCTCCTCTGGAAACCCAGCTGGAACACTTAGCTTTCTTACTTTCTCCTGTACTAGATAGATGGCGACTCACAACCAAGAAGTAGTATTCACCTCTTCCTTGCAGCACAGGGAAAAGAGATGGATGGAAATGCTGCAGGGTTAATTTTGAGGAGGCTGAAAGCAGGTGAGGGAGGTGGAGAGGAGCACACAGCAGCAGCTTTCCGGTAGATGGCTCTGTTATACACCAGACTGTCCTGCAGCACCTGCACCTCTCCCCAGTGAACCTGCCTTCTGTCTCAAGCAAACCTTTTAACACCAAAGAGAAAGCACAGATCTTTGCCTTTTTGTCTGGGCACCAGTGTCAAGTGTAGGCGTCTTTTTTTCTCATTAATAATTTCTCTCCTGATCATAATTTGTAATTATGAAACTACCATGAAAATAGAGACTTTCACAGCTAAACCCCAGGAGACAAAATAAATCAACACTTGGTAAACTGATAGCCTGAGTGAGGACTAATAGCTGATGGAGAGGGTTCTGCTGAGTTATTGGTTGCACATCTACTCAGATAAAATTTGACAAGGCCAATTAAAACCTTTTGTTTAATGCAAGGTTACTCCACAAATGGTCTTTCCAATTTCAGAATTTTTGTTGTTTTGGGTTTTTTTGCAAAGAGCACAATATGGGATTGATGAGTCTTGTTATTTTGCCTATAAAGAGAGGTCTTAAATGCTTACAAGTGCCTGCCAAGTGCAGCCATTCAGTTCTACACCACAGAACTAGATGGATTTTGCTCGAGTTATAAAATGCATTAATTTAAGATTATACCCCTGTATGCTGGGGAACATATGTAGGTGCAGCACAAAGCTGACAATTTGTCAGGCCCTTCTCCAAGCCCTTTTCATGAAGAATGATGTCCCATTTGGATCAATTACAAGTGAATAGGCATTATGCACTCAAAATCATGCCTTTGTTGCTTAACAGTGCAAAATATTGTTGGTACAATTATTTTTTGTGCAGTCCTCTTGCCCTGTGGCATTGATCCAAATGTGATTCCAATTCTACCTGGCTGTAACCCAACACCACTCCACATAAGGCCCTCAGGATCCTAATTATCTCATTCAACTATGACCACTGTGCTTGTGTTTTTTTGGTTCAACATACAATGGTATGTGCAGGGAAATCCAAACATTTTTCTGGTCTTTTGTACAATGCAAGTTCTTAATGTATTTCTCTTTTATATTTGATACACTTGGCAGTTTTATATTCCTAAATCTCTTTATGTGACACTATTTCTCCACTTTGGACCCTGGCATTTTTGGAGCCATAATGTCATGGGTGAAGAACAGCAGGACAAAACTGTTTGGCTTAGAAGGACTTGGAATTTTTGATGCTCTTTAGATCTTTGGGAGGGAGGAGGAAAGAAGGCAAAACGTAGGTTTGCCTCTTAGGACAGTTCATTTTTCTACAAAGATGTGTGTTATTATTATAAACATTTCCTTTATGCCAGAGCAGCAATGATGTTTAACTGTGATGCTCATTCTTATTTTCTCATGTTGGACAAAAGCTTTTGAAAATGGTGTAGATACTTCTAGTCTAAAAAGATTCCGTTCTTGCTTTCTGGACTCCAGAAACCCTTATCCATACTTCTATGTCTCTAAAGCTCCAGTGGAAAACAAGTCTGTTGTCTTATGCTAGACTGTACTAGTGAGCTGAGGGGTACAGCTTTATCAACTGGAGTATGGTCATGGGTTCCTTCTGTTGCTCTCCTAGCAAGATTAACTCTGGACTCCTCAGACGGTTCAGTTTGACAAATCAGGAGGTAATTTTACACTTAGATGCAACCTGTTGCAGCAACGTGAAGGATACTCTCTCTCTTATCAGACATTAAAAACAGATAATGGAGTCCAAGCTTTTCTCAGAAATAATTTGCAAGAAGCAGCTCTTCATGCTACATAACATAAACAATTGCTAAAATATGCAGATCAGGAAAACTAATGATGTGTATTACTATAATGTTTTAAATGTCTTAATTTAGTTTATAGGCACTCAAAAAACCCCCCTCTTAAGGAGCCAAGCATCAATAATGTGAGCCTGTTCTAGCTGAGTAATTACCTCTTGCTGCTGAATTCTTAAATATTAATTTGCTATATGCAATTCATCATGTGCAACACTCTAATCTGGGAAAGCAAGGCAAAATCAAGGCTTCAAAGTAAAAGGAGAGAGTAGTTTCTTCAGCCAAGCTCTTCAGACTTGCATCTGCCTCACTTCTTGACAGACATTCATCTGACACAGTTTCCAGTGCCTGTTTTTGTGGCAAGTACAAATACTGAGATGACATCACTACATACTCGTTAAAGTGCTGCTGTAGCTCAGTTGCAGAAACCAGCTTGATGTGGTGGGTAGTAGGGAGAAAGTGTGAATGGCTGAGACTTTTACAAGTTTTCCAGTGTGTTCCTAAGTTACTTTTATTTCCTTATGAGGTGGCCAAACAAATACTTGTGGGTTTGGTTTTGCCTATAGCCAAGAAGTGCAGTTCCTGGTGTTAGTGGGGTCAGGGAATATCTCTGCAGAACAACTTGTATGTAATCAAATCAAGGTATATTTGCATTGCAAAGTGCAGTACAGTAAAGACACCCAAGCGAAGTTCAAAAGAATAAGGTCAGATACTAAAGGCACTTCAGCTGCAGCAGTATACAACAAACCAACTAAATTATTCTGTCTCATAGACTGTAAGGAAAAAAACAAACAAGTATTTAACTTTGGATCCTGAAATGTCACATTTAAAATGGATCTAACATTATAATCTCAAGCTTTTCCACTAGGAAA
The DNA here is from genome assembly GCA_013396975.1 of Bucco capensis. Lineage (NCBI taxonomy): Eukaryota > Metazoa > Chordata > Aves > Piciformes > Bucconidae > Bucco > Bucco capensis. The sequence continues at coordinate 249,582 of VWZO01002997.1, read as the reverse complement.
ACTTCCCTTCTTGAACTTCACCTCTTCCTTGTCCTGTGAGAGAGGCAATCTATATCCAAGACAGGTAAATAGAAGGGAAAATTGATGTATTGCATATGCCCTGAAAAGAAATAAAATGGGTTTGGAGAATGTTCTCTTAAGTTGAGCAGGCTGTATTGGTTGGGTAGGCAGTCTTCTAATGCAAAGGTAGATTCTGCCCCTATGGTTGTGGTCATGCTGTAATCATGCATTATTGTGGTAATGCTGTGGTCACTATTGCTAGCTGTAGCAATCCCTAGGGTAACAGATTTCTGACTGGAAGGAGAGGGAACCTTCAGCCCTGATGGAAGTCTGTAGTTGTGCTATAAGGAAGATTGCCACCAGGACACCATTGTGCCAAATAGACAATGCCAATAGACACTGGGGTGGAAAAAACCCCAAATATTCTGCTTTTACTACTTATTTGGTGTGGATTCTTGATAAGTGGTTTCAACCACTTGAGGCCTCAAGGGTCTAATTTAAGTGGCAAGTCTCCACAGGGCCTGTGAAGTTGCAATATTAGTGGCAGAAATAGGAATAAAAATCACTTCTTTTTCATTGTGTTTCTTGTTAAAATGTGTTCATTTGACAGAAGAGATCCATATAGAGTGGGTGTTTTCCTTCATTTGAAAAGCAGTAGACACCCAAGATGAAGCAGAGAGAATGCTTACTCCTTTTTTCTCTTTCACAATGGTTTATCCAGTTGTAAAATGAAGATAATTCCACTTACACTCTCACAAGAGTGCTGTGGAGTGCACAAGCTTACCAAGGTCCTTTACAAATTTCCTGCAGAGTTTCACACTGGTGTATAAGCCAAGATATGACTCCATGGGTAGGAAATTGGGTATTTGCAACTGTCTGAAAGGCTATGGCCCTGCTGGCTATTATCAAGTTGAGCTAGTTTTAATCCTTTGAGAAAACAAACCTGTAGATAATATCTACTAGAGAAAATATCTCTACATGGGCTCAGTTTTAACATCTGTAGAGTTTCAGCCAAAAATCATCATGTGTCTGTTCACCTTTGTGCATTCCCTCTCTGCTCAAACTCGCTGTTACAGCCTCCCTCGTCCTGAGCCAGTGGGAGTATCCCAAGAGCATGTGTATATGTGTGCCACAAATATGTACTCTTATTAAGGAGCAGCTAATGGAGAAGTAATCATGTTCTAGTTCATCAGTTCTCAAGAGCAGATTCTCTTGGGAGTGATGATTTTGAAATGAGACAGCATGCTTACACCTGAACTTTAACCAGCTGATGACAGAGACACACAGTGTGCTCCTTGGGGTGATCCTTGAGGGAAGCACCTTTTCAAATCCTGTATCATCCAGTTTGGAAGTTGTTTACCTTTTTTTTTAAAACAAAATTTTTAAATGATACTTAATCACACCAAAGAGCTTTCTTTTCCTCAGACAAATTATGTATTTACATACAATTCTCTAATTGCTTACAATATGCTGTCTTCCAAATGTAACACCTGCTTGGGGATGCTGCTAATTTAGATATAACAAGATAAACAGTAGAGTTCTGTGTTTTATGAGGCAGGAGAAGAGTAATTTAAAAATATAATTAATTAAAATTACATAATAATAGGGATCAAAATAATGATTATTTTCATGTTTCATAGCAGCTTCTATAGAAAATTATTTTGTATGGATTAAAGGCATATTTCTAGGGAAATTTGGCTTCATTATGTGACAGAAATGAAAAGAAAAATCGTGCTTCCTATTTAAAAATTAGGATATTTTAAAGACATCCAGCTTTAGAGCAAAAGAACAAGAACATTATGTGGCTTATGCAAATCAAGGAGAAAGAACTAGTCTGAGAAATTTGCTGCAGTTCAGTGCAGGTTCATTATTTGTCTGCAGAGTGGCATCTGTACTTCAGAAGCCCACTCCAGAGGTGAAATTTTGTCCTGGGCTTTGCAAGGGCATTGCATAAAGTTATTGGTTAGGGCTGGCAGAGTCTTTGCATCCTGCTTCAGTGCTCTTATAGAGGCAGACATCCATGTCTTTGCCAAGTGACAGTGTTGTGATGATTCCCTCAGCATATGCTTGATTTCTGCATCTGCCTCTGTCATTTTGCATCCTTGAGTCTTTCTTCATCACCGCCACTGTACCCCCCAGAACTAAGATGGAACACACTGTGTTTTCCCTGTCTCTTTTTTCTGTTCTCCTTTGCTTTCCTGAATCATACTGCAGAGACCTCCCCAAAACCTTTTTCTTCCATTTGCAGCTGCCCGCACTGTGCAGTGGGGAGTAAATGTTCTTTCACTATGGTGGCTTCAAAGGCAAGGTTAGATAATTGTTGATAGGTGGAGCTCTGTCTGGCCTGGTGGAACTCTTGCTGTTTATAGTTGCTTCCTTTATTGACAAAAATGGGTTTCTGTTATATTTAGTCTGCCTGTCTTGTTCTGCTCCGTGCATGAGAAGCTAAAAGGCCTATTTGGTCGTGGCTGCAAAAGTGTTGCATTAGATGAAGCATAAGGAAATTTACCTGGGCTGAGAAAAGCATTTGAATTTTCACTACCCATGTTTTGGAACATTGTCTGAGACCATTCATAGAAAACATATAGGGATGTTGTGTCATTTTATTTTTATTCCTACCACTCAATTTAACTTGCTTTTTTTCCTTCCTCCCCAGGACATAGCTTTTCTTTTTTGAAGCTCTAAAAGTGCTTCACAAATCACTGTTTTCTCAAACTCATATGTAGTTAAATGTATTTTTCTCCTTTTTAAAAATGGAGGGACAATAAGATGCCTCCATTGTCCACTGTGTCCAAGAATCTGGGTTCTTGCCTCAAATTTGGGTTTGGTTCATTCAATGAGTTTGTGAGTTCACAGAATCATTGATTTTGGAAGAGACCTCTAAGGTCATCAAGTTCAAACTGGTTCCCTATGGCTCCAGAAATGTTTTTCCTTTTTTTCTGTGGTGTGATTGTCTGCTCTTCACGATCTTGTCATGAGCCACAGATTCTCAGCTGTGCTGCAGATTGCCTTCCTCTACCATCCTTGAAACCCTCAAAAGCATTCTCAGCTGCCCATCAGAATTCAACTACGTCCACTCTGTTCTTAGAAGAAATATGACCAAACAAATTCATCACAGAAGGGGTTAAACTGATCTTTATGGACTCACACACAAGTCTGAACCAGAACTTGGATTCTGCCCATGCTTTTAGCATTTGATTTCACTGTGGAGCATTCCTGCTTCTGGAGAGATGGCTCTATTAAATTTAGTGCAACACCTTTGATAACTGTGCTGTGACAAATTGTAGCCATGTCACACAGTGCAGTGCTCCCTGATTTCTGTGGTCTGAGAATGTTTACAGAATTGCATAGGGTCACTTTGGATTTCCCCCCCCAGGAACAAATTTCATTTTACATCTGGGTGTTAGTAAATCCTAAAGAAGCACATATGGAGGGGATAGGAGGGGGCTGTGAAATAAAAGAGCCTTTTCTTTCGTGCTTGAAGTCCATTCTGTGCTGTAAGGAAGAAAATAGCTTTGCCACCTGCAGCCATTTGCAAGCCAAAATGAAATGAGCTGATGTTCTCTATCCTATTCCAAGCATACAGGTGTCCACTGTATGAAAAGTGTTATTGGCACTGGCATCATTGTTAATAGTCTCAGCACAGAAACCAAATGGCTCTGTTTGGAAATTGCCCTTTACACTTAACTGGGGCATGCTGGCTGGCAGAGTGGCTGAGCTTTGTCCTAAGGCTCTACCTTGTTAGCAAGGGCACAGTGTTTCAGTCTTTTATGTTTGTAGTCCAACACTGGCACCCAGAATATGACTCAAAGTTCGTTAAATCACTGTGGTCTGTTAATTGAATACAAAGACATCTAAACCAGGTCTTCAAGTCCTTTTTAGAGAGGATACAGATCTTAAATTACAAGGTAGACCAGACTTCTTCTATGCTTACCCATCCTGTCTCTAACAGCATTGTTACCCACATTTTCCTACAATCATAGAATAATTTAGTTTGTAAGGGATCCTTAAAGATCATCTAGTCCAACCCCCCTACAGTCAGCAGGGATATCTTCAACTAAATCAGGTTGCTCACAGCTCCAAACAACCTGACCTGGAATGTTTCCAGAGATGAGACACCTACCACCAATCTGGGCAACTTGAGCCAATGTTTCACAACCCTCATTGTAAAAGATTTCTTACTCATATCTAGTCAGCAGAACCTGTCGGAATTCTGCTGTGGCAAAACTGCAGTGTTGTTTAAACAAAATCTTTTCATGGGACTATATTTGCTAGTTTTTGCAGGAAGAATGTCTCAAATCTAAAGTAGAATTTCATTACTGTATTAGCCTGGCCACAAAAGGAAACACAGCAGAGATCAGGGCTCTCCTTTGCCTGTTTCATCCATCAGTCAGGATTCCTTGGGTTGTGAGGACCGGAGGTTGCCATGTTGAGAGGACATAAAACTTTATTCATAAGTGCTTAATTCGTAAGCATAGTCACACATCAAACCAACCTGCCTTGCCTCCCTTTTGTTGTATCCAAGAATCTAATTTTCAGCATTTGGAACATCTTCAAAGGACAATAAAACTCTTCCCCTCAGCACCACTTTATAATTCCTGCCTGCTGCCTCACCCCCAAAGTCTGGGACTTTTTTACTGCTGTTGTTTTCTTTTATTTTGTTTTGAAATCTAAGGGTAATTACTGAATTCACATCTGAAAGCCACGCTTTGAGCAGTCTTATTCTCACTCTTCTGTTATTAAATCTGGAGAATGATAAGCATCATTTCAGCTGCCATGTCAAAGTATTGGCTATTTTAGTCTTCTTACTGGCTTCTGAGCAACACTGAAAAGCCAATAGAGTCTGTGAAAGGAGCATCAGCTGAGAATCCTTCTCATCTGAACTCTGGTCCTGTTCAGAGGTGAGTGTGAGAGAACTGGAAAGTGAAGGCTGTGCAACAGTCAGGGAGTCAGCAAAATCAGAGAGCTTGGCTGAAGCAAGAGGGGAAAAAGTAACAGTGGTGCAAATCAGAGCAGATAGGCAGGTGAAAAACACACTTTGGGGCAGCTGAGTTAATAGAGACTCAGAAAAATCGTGTTATCATTTGGCTGGGATACCAATCACATGTGCTTGGCAGAATAAATTTATGTAGCTATAAGTTCAGAAAATCCCAGGAAGGCTCCATCCTGACATGGGAGTGCTTCACATTATCTACGAACACACAGGTGGCTTTTGGATGCAACATGCTGCATAACAGATGCCTTTGCTTGTGTCTCAGGAGCCACTCTGTGCATTCATTTTGAGCCAAAACACTGTGAAAATGCAAAAGATTTGGGAAAGGCTGCTTGGCTGATGCTTCTGTTGTGAAGCAAGCATTTAAAGCAGAAAATCTGGATTGTTTTCATTGGTCATTAGAGGATAGTTTAACTAGCTTACTGCTTACTGCTTTTATTCCCTTACAACTACTTGAAATAATTGTGGAGACTGAACCATTGCAAAATAACCCTTGTTTATATGTGTGGATATTGACATCACTGTCCAATTTGGTCTTTGGTACAGATTTCATTAGCACAGAATGCATAAACACAAGGCACAAACAACAATCAATACTTCACTAATATGGCATAAAGTGCTACATCATACATTTATATAAATGATTAAAACTTCTGCTTTGGTACTGCATGCAGCCTAGGTGCAGTGCAGATAACAATGCTGCACACAGGACATTTGTTAGTACGGTCTTTGGCTTTGCTAAAGTTCAGAGACAGGGCTCAAGAAACTGAAGCAGTATGGAGTCATTAAGTACGAGCTCTTGCCTGCAAGGAGGGAGTTCTGCTCAAAGGAATGCAGTGGGGTTTTTGTTTGTCTGTCTTAGGGATAACAGGGATTGTAGAAACAAGTGAACTCCCTTGTCAGATGCATCTGTTTCTTGGTTCGAAGACTGCTAGGGTTTAGTTATTTGCAACAATTCTTTTGGAAGAACAATTCTGTGGTTATTTCAGTGATTTAAAGGTGTCAGGGAAATGACTTTTCTGCTCCTGTCCCACAGAGATCTCTGTAAGTTAAAACTTTCCCATTGAAGATATGGAAGTATTGTAGTGATTATTGTGGCCTCATTGTCCTCTAGTTTGGGTGACACAGGTGGAAATAGATCACATAAGACATTATAAAATCCATGTACCCAGAACTAGAATTCTTACCACTTATTTCAGCAGGATTTGGATTAGCTCCTCCAATGAAAAGGAGTTTATCCATCTGTAGGTAGAGTCATCTCCCAAAATTCACAGCACCCCTCTGAAGTATTTTAAACACTTCAATATTTTCATTGCTATGCTATTTCTTGTCCAGTCTTTTGCAGAAATCCATTCTTATTTCCCGTTTTTGAAGGGATGCTAGCTTATCTTCTTTCAACTGCCTTGGCCTTCAGAAAATTGAAACAGAAGGGCTAAGACCCCTTGCAAGAGATTTTGTTTCACAGTGCTATGGTACTCTTTATTGCTGAATGATGAATACCAATTTAATTATACTTGGGAGCCCTGGCTGTGTTCTCTTTTGGTAAGCCAGAAGTGTGGAAATTAGTTTCAGCTCCTGTTAAAAATTGCTACAATACTATTATAAAATACAAAATTTCCACTGTATCTGGCTTGTTCTACAGCCCTTCTAGATTGAATTCCATTAGGCTGCATGTCTCATTTATTGTCAGATATAAAACTGCTACAGTCACATGTGAGATGTGGGAATGCATTAAATCAGGAGATCTGTCAATCTCTCTACACTGCTTCCTAAGGTGCCCTTTGCTGAAGCTCCTCTTAAACTAGTGCAAATGACTTTGGGTCTAATGAATATATTTTTACCTATATTTAGGATATTTATTATGGAATGAAACCAAGGGTATGCCATGAGATGAAGAAGAATTTTGCCACTCTAAGACTTGTGAGCAGTGTTGATGTGCATAGATGGACAAATGAATATGGTCCCTGTAAAATCCCAGTTGTGACATACACGGCTGAGGAACCTTCATGTAGGCACATTTTGCTTCAGTTTGGTCTTTCTTTAGAAATATCATAGACTACACATGCTTCTGGCATAAGCTGGTGCATTTCCAGCAGTTTCAGAGAAGCTTTGTCACTTAACATTGGCAGAAAATTTGACCTTGTTTTGGAGAAAACAAAGCAAAGCAAAACATGTAAGAGCCTGATGCAAAATTCCTTGAAGTTGACAGAAAGTCTCAGTGACCTCCATGGGCACTTCATGAAGCAGTGAAATTATTCATAGTATCTGCTTATGAGTAATTTTGTCTCTGTTATTGCTAGTTCTTCCCCCTCACCCCAAACTTTGCTAAGTAACACTGGTATTGAAGCAGCATTTCCTAAAATATGTGCTCTAGCTGACAAAATGTCAGCATACTGTTAAAGGGAAAAAAAAAAAAAAGAGAAAAAGAAAATGTATTTACTTTTCCCTGAAGAAGTGGGATGAAATGAAAAGCTCCATTGTCATATACCTATTGGAGCAGGCAATTAAGAAGCAGCAGTATACTGTTCGCATTCAGAGCATAATTCAATAAATATATACTGCATATTCACAGTGCACAACTAGTAATTATAAACTGATGCAATCAACAGGTCTTTTCCAACATTTTTACAAACCTCATCAAACTGTTAAGAAACCTCAACCAGGAGTTAATTCAAAAGCACTCCCACACTGCAGACTCTCTGCTCAAATGTGTGTGCTTCTAGAACACCTCCCCCCCCCCCAAATAAATAAATAAATACATAGAGAAACAGAAATGTGTGGGCAGCAAGGATTTATATAAGGAAGGGATGAAAAATTCAGCATGATTTCAATTACAGGAAAGTGCCCCAAATATCAGCTTTGAAAACAGACTGGGCCTAGATTCTCAGTTCCTGTCACTTCACATTGTGATATGTAAGCTGCAGCACAGTGGTTGCCTTTAGGGACGATGTAGTTACTCTATGATGCAAAAGTGGCAAGTCAGAAGCAGTCCTTGTGGCTGAGCTGCTCACTAGTCAAAACACCCAGGGGAAGAAAGTGTTGAGGAAGAAGCTACATGCACAAGGAGGTTTCCTTCTTCTTCCTCTTAGGTGTAAAGATGTCATTCAGAAATGCCACATTTGCTTGATGTGTGGGAATGGCAATGCCTATTCAAACCTAAATATTGTTTTCATACATTTTAACAGCTGTTGAAACATAACTAACACTTGCAGTTCCACCCACAGTTCTCTTTCTGCACCCTAGGACAGCACTAAACAAAAATTCTGATTGCAAGACGTTTGTTTGTCTGAGTGGTGTGGATGTTTATTGTCACAAAAGGTGTAATCTAAAACATGGGGGAAGCTCTGGAATGAACAGCAAATAGTTCTGTGAATAAGCTCAAAGCATTATAATAATTGACTGTACATGCTTCAAATACCCTGCAATGCCATTCTGTTGTCCTGCTTTAACAACAGGATGTCACAGCATTGCCTATCAGCACTAAATCTGCCATGGAGAGTGTGAAATCTCAGATCCCTCATTATGAGGAGAAAGTGAAAGATGTAAGAAGTCCTAGTGACCCTGAGTAGACCAGGAGGGAATGATCTGGAGGGATTCAGGGTTTGTTACATTTTCCTTACCATATTTCTGAAAGATTGTAATTTCCGTATTGTTTTCTTGGTTCCAAAAAGTGTATGGAGTTTTCCTCCCCTTGGTTTGCTGCAGAGGTGATAATAGGTTGTAACTAATAAAAGAGGGATCTGTGGAACATAGATGGTAAGGCACTAGTAGAGCACCAGGAGCTCCAACACTGATTTATGGGACAAGTGACTTGGGGCCACATGCAGTAAACAACTTGAGCATTGTTCACAATCTGTAAATTATATCCCCAAACTATTCCAGCTGAATGCTGTAATCACCAGGTTATGTTTTCTAGTGCTTCCATTTCTGGCTTGCTGAATCTTGAATCCCTCTCTGCACAGGGGCCAGCTGGAGGCTGGTATTCATTTTGTGACATTCCTTCCTCCCCTGAAATAAACTCTTTCAGACCCTTTCCCAGTCCTTAGGATATAGGTGTTCTGGGAAAAGTCATTGGAGAGAAATGGCATGGGGGCAGCACAGCAGTACAGTCAAAGGGATTGCTGGTGGATGTCTAATTCCTGCATCTGATCATGCTCAATTGCAAGCAGGACATGTTTCTAGGGAAGGGGCTGGAAATCTTTCATTGTAACGTGCAAGAATGTATTTTATTATTTTTCCAAAATCTGAGGTAAGGATGGTGTTAGAAACTTCTAGGGAGCTGGATCAAAGGGGTAAGCCCTGACCAACCTAGAGATGAGCATTATCAGCACCCTCCGTGCAAGGCAAAAGCTGTCTCATTGCCAGGTTTCACCATGTTACAAATTCTGCTGAGTGCTGTGTTTGTAATCATGTGTGTAAGTTGTTCAGCCTGAACTCAGAGCAAGAAATCCATTCCTCCTAAAAAAAGAGATGATTCTGCACCACATGCTATGAAATGGTATTTTTAGGCACTGAAGGAAATACTGAGTAAAAGCTGTATTACCTCTGTGAAGGCTGGCCCTAAAGGACAGGAAGAGGGAGTATATACTTTGTACTTAGGTATCTAATATTTTAATTCAGCCTAATTTTATAATCTTCTATAACTGGATATAGTTTTCCTCCATGTCTTGAATGTTCATTTACCTTTGGAAAGGATTTTGTGACCAATGGGTAGAATGTGTTTATTAAGCACAAGGTATCACTTTATTTAGTTGATGATTGAGCTGAGAGCCTCCTGCAGGTTTATAACAGAGCATAAACCAAGGCAAAGAGAAAGAAACAGTGATTCAGTTGAATTACGAATAAAGAGAGGCATGGCTTGGCTGCTGATTTACTCTCTGGCAGCATGAAATGCACATAATTTTCAATACCTCTGATAACAGAGGAAGGACACTTGCTTACTTCACATCTTTAGAATATACCAGTTTCAGAGTCTCCTGTAGCTTCATTCACTCCAATCATCCCAAAGTGCTTTCCATATTGAGTCTATGTGTGAGGGAATCATTTTCCTGAGAAGACATTCCCCATAGGACAGAAGGTGGCAATTTCTCCCTGTGAGTGGGACTGTTCTGCAGTGTCTGAGGCAGGCCCTGAATCTCAGAGTAAACCAAGGGGGAAGCCAGACCTATTGTTTAAAAGGAAGTGGTAGGGAGTTCTTCTGTCTTCTCTGAAAACACCACTGCAAGTTGGGTACTGATTCCTTTCTGGGTGATATTCACCAGACCAACTAGAAGGGTGAGAGCCTCCAGGGTGTTTGTTGATGGCACATGGTCTGACTTCAAAACAGAGCACCAACTCAGCTATAGAGCAGACAAGATTCCCACTGATTTGAATTGCTACACGACAGGTCCCAAAGGTTTTTCACATAACATGTTCGTGAAAGGAGTAGTGATCCTGTTCTCCTTGCGCTGGCTGTGTGGCTGCTGAACCATCAGCCTTTAATTTGCTCTAGCTCATCTTTTCTCATCAGATCTGCACATTCATCCAGCATACTCAAGTGTTCTCATTTCCCTTTGTTTCCCCAAATGCAGCCAGCCATAAGCTTGTAGCTTCAGACACACTCTTTTTAAAGAACCCCCTACCTGTGCTGTTTCTCTGTTCAAGAAGCCACAAGGGTCAGTAGTTTTCTGCAGCACCATTTCTCTCTCGTCTCTTACTTTGCTTTTTCAAGCCTAGTCCAATTTTTCATTAAGGAGAGCTCAGCATTAGAAAAGAACACATGGCACCAAAAGCAGAGTGGTTTTTTCCATTTCCTACCGCCATATGATTTTTTTTTTTGAAATCTAAGCACAACATGAAGCATGCTGCTCTCCAGCTCAATGAATTGGTAACCTGCTTCTCTCTATGTTGTCACTACCAATCATCAACTGGGGAAAGGCAATCTCTCCCAGTGCTGTTCCTTCCTAGGCAAGGGTAATAGAAGCCTTACCTTCTAGATGGAAGATTATTCATGCACCTATACTCAGAAGAGTCTCATGTGCTGGTTTTCTTTGGGGAATAAAAAAACCCAAACAAAACAAGTTAAAATGTTCACCATCAGGGTCATGTCTAAACCCTGCAGTTGATTTCATGCCTTTAAGTCAGAACTGCATTAATAAAAACACTTGTCCTGGAATTTGTAACTACCTCTTTACTGGGCTGCTCCCTGAAAAGGTTCACATGTATGGGTTAAATGAAAGACAGAACAGCAGGGCTTAATTTGTCTGTGCAGACTTTTATTTTCCCCTGTGTGAGGATGGTGAATGCTATATTCTTAATTGGGGACATTTCTTTCAAGTAATCAAGCACCTTATTTGCAATCAGAGGGACTGGAGTTTGAAGAGGCTCTACAGGTATGGCTAGATGATCAGAAGCAGTTGTGTTCACAAGCAATGCTGACCATCTGCTGAGAGTGGTAATTTTCAGCTAATGAGTGGGTATGTCTTCAGATAGCTAACTTGGTCTCTTGTGATCATCTGTTCCACAATCTTACTCTTGGTGGAGGTACAATGCTGAAGGCTTAATTAAGTCCCAGGTTTTTTAAGTGTTAGGGAGGGAATTCTCCTTCCTTCTACCATCTCTCTCCTTCCCTGTCCATAGTGCTATAGACAGAGAACAAGGTGCCCTTAGTGAAAGTACAGCACCTCCACTAGGTTATGGTTAATTCTAGAGTAAGGAGGAGACACATCAAAAGGTGATCTGTAGTGAAATGAAGCACAGAATGAATGGTATTGAGGAAATGCCAAGCTGTACCAGGCTAGGAGGCAGCCCACAGGCACAGCCTGAAAAATCTTAATAGGAAGAACAGAGATTTCAAAGCACCTCTCCTGTACTTTGCTTAAGCTTTATGGAGAATCCCCTCCCAGTGGTAGATGCTGCCATGGGAACAGAAAGAAAGAGCCCTTTAATATTCTGTGCATTAAGTAGACTTGCTCTCAATATGCTTTTAGGATGGTAGCATTTCTGAGTTTAATGATTAAAGATGGAAAAGTATGGTTTGGTTTTGTACTTCCCAATGAAAATTAGACCCTCCAGAGATTATGGATAAATGACTAGATATCCCAGAACATAATTTGAGCAAGTTCCAGACCAGTGACCAGAAGAAAATTCAACTATTCAAGACAAAGGCATGTTTGCAGCCATGAACACTATCTGACAGAGTAACTAGATTATGTCAGATTTTGCTTACAGGCATCTGAAAGTAAATAAACCTGAAAAATTACAGTGTATGACTGTAGGTGGTGAAAAATACCACTCATGAAGAATTATGATCCAAGCCAGAGTTACCTTTATGTCCCTGATCTGCTCTCAAGGCTTCCGTTTTGTCTTTAAAATAAAAAAAAGCTACAACCTTAATATTTCTTACATGTCAGCTCAGACCCCCTTGGGTTAATACATTCCACAGTCTTGTTGTTTACTTCTCATTAAGCTAAATGTTTTATGCAAATCATCTGACATAAAGCCAGACGACCAATCTAGAAAGGCTGTAATTCCATCTGATGAGTTCATTCAACTGAAATCTGTACTTAATTTCCATAATTATACTACCCTATTCTCATAATGGGAACTGATTGCTGCAAAAAGACAAAATAACTAAAATGCATTCAGATTTAAAATATGAAAATGATATGTCCCTTTGGGCACCAGAGTTATGTTTTACAAACAGTTTTTCTATTTTCTTTTTTTTTCTTCCACAAAACATGTCTTTATTTAAGGCTGTGCCAGCCTAATTTAAAGGCTATTAAAATGATAAGAGCTATTTCTAATGCAGTTTTGTCTTGATAATAAAAAAATGAAAGAGAAGAAGGGAGGAGGGGAAAAGAAAATTGAGAAAAAAAATTTAAACCAGGGCATTAACAATTATATTAATGTATTATGCTCAGAAGCTTGTAGATTGATATGTTCCTTGTCATGCAGCTTCAACTTAGAACCAACTGGCTGTGTTGCTGACACATCTAAGTATCTTCTTAATTATAGAATCAGCCAAATTAAGTTACTACTGCACCAATCATGCTGTAAAAGAGCTTTCATAGCTGCTTTTCACATGACTTGAAAGAGCTGACAGTGTTCTGAGCTTTCTTTTGGGAAACTAATGCCTTTCAAAACTCATGCCTGAACATCTTGTTTGGTTGCCCAGACCCAGAAAGAAAAGCTGTGCTGCTAGCTTTGAATAGGATTTATTGTGGTATTTGAAGGAATCTAGTCTGCTCATCATGCTCTGTCCAAAAGGTTCCTAAAGTATTCCAAAGTTTGAGTTCAGCATAACTTCCCTGAAAACAAAGTCACTGAGTAATCAGATGGATAGGCTTTTTATCTTTTTCTGTCCTATTGGGAACAAGAGTCACAAAAAGTTGTACTTAAAAAAGTGGAGCAATACCCAGAAAACCTGATTCAAAGGGCAGGACGCAGAGGAGGCATTTAAAGAGGTTGAATGGCGCTAACCAGAAGGTGTTAGCAACCTCTGTTGGTGCACAGCTTTCCCCATTAGTGATCCATGAACAGCCTGCAAAATGAAACTGGTGGCTGTAAACCATGGAGTAAGAGCAAACCAACCACTCCATCTCACACAATCTGTATAGAAAGGTGCTCTGATATTCAGAAAGTTATGCTTTTGCTCAACACAAAGGAACTTACTATCTTTATGGATCCTGCAGAGAACAAAACCATTTGTTCCTTGAATTACTCAGAAAGGTAAGGGCTATTTTTTGGTAAAAGTCACTGACTTTCTCTCAGGTTGTGCCAGTTACCCATATACTGCATCCTCTTCCTTCTCCAGTATCAACTCGGGATCCTTTAGTATCATGATTTGTGACTGACAATTTGTCTGTTTCATCTAGGATTTGTGTTACCAAGTCACATTATTTTATGTAGGTAGACATCCTATACTGGTAATCTCTCATAAGGAAGCAATGCTACAGCAATTCAGCTCTACTAATGGGAACTGTGCTACTGTGCTTTTCAACCCAGCCTCCTTCTCTGTGGGGGGAAAATGGAAATTGCAGCAGTTTTATTTCCATTATATTTTTAATCACTCTTGCCTCAGCTATTTCTTCTTCATCTAAATTTCTTTTGTGTATGGTCGCTCATTTTAGGATTTGCTTGAACTCTGCATGCTCTTAATTTGCAAGGAGCTGAAATATGTAGTTCAGCTTTTTGAAATCTTCCAGAGGCTTGAGTGTGTAGCAGACAGTTACAGATGATGGATGGTGCAACCAGTTAAATATGGCACACTGCTGTGTGCCTGTGCAATAATATTGCTGCAGGAATTCTATAGAATGCGGATAATTCTGCTGTTACCATGATGACCTTTCTGGGGGAGAAAAAAAAAGAGAGCAGAATCACATTATAGCTTTCTAATAAAAATAAGAAGTAATCCTGTTAAATTCAAGCTCATCCAGCTAAATCACTTTAGCTTTCTCATATCCCTAGTTTAAATATCCTTAGCTGCCTTTCTGGAAATGAGAAACATTCACAGATAAACAGCATCAGGCATTGCTAAGTGAGGAGATGGATGGCAGCCCATCTGTCATCCTTGCCCAATGATGTTGAGATATGCAGACTTACAGCCTTCTTTGGTCAGGGAGGAGTTCATAGGGCACATGCATGTGAGAAGTCATTAAAGAATTGGGGCAAACATAGGACTTCTGTGAAGTTGCCTGAGCTTCCATTTCATGGTTTGCTCTAAGATCAACAGAGCTCCTTGCTGTGAGTCTTGCTGATTATGCCTCAGAAGAAGGAGTGTCACTTACTTAATTGTCAGCACCTCTTCCTGGAGCAACTAGTTATTCTGGAAGAATGAATTCTCACTTATTCAATTTGTTTAATGGACTGGAAGTGTCTAAACCCAAATGTTCACTCCAGCTAACTGAAAAGCTTTCTGTACTGAATACAAAGGTTGTTTATAGCCTTACGGATTATTAAGTTTATACTTTTTAATCAGAACTCAGAAGAAAATATTGTTCCATAAGCCAAGTCCTATGAATTTTACAGTTGAGAGAAGTCCCTTTAAGAAATTAAACTGCATTTTACTTGTGTGCAGGAAAGGCTAATGAAGCCAATTTGAAAAGGATGTCATTTGTCCTGAAAAGTGTCAGCCATTGTAGATTCCTTCATATGTTGGAGAGAATGACCTAATTTTACACAAGATGAGCCTGGTTCTGGATCTAGCAGTTTGGATTTGCATGCACTGGGTGAATCTACTATCAGGCTTATTTGCATGAAGCAATTTGGTGATAAAACGACTCTTGCCTGTATTTCACTGGAGTTTTCTAAGTGGTAAAGCATAGTAATTACTTCATAAGGAATAGAAGAATATTTTTTCAGTGTCCGTGGCTCCCTGGAATTTCCCTTGAATTGATCTCATTACGTTATGGAAATAGCGTTCACCAAATATATATGTTGCTTGTTTCTCTCCTCCCTTTTTATTCCTGCCACTCAAAATTACCTTAGATCAAATAAATTTGGTTTATATTACAGAAAATTTCCAGGGGTTGCAGCACTGATTTGCCTACCAGTTAAGCAGACTTAACAATTAATAGTATTTTTATTGTGGTTATAAAAACTACCACTTCAACTTACTACACAAATGTCATCATATCATCTAGAATTCTCTTTTTCAGAGATACCTATGTGCATCATAGAACTTGTTGGTCTTGTGCATCTCAGGAATAGAGTTAACCTACAATGATAAAACCCCCAAAATCAATTGGCTTATGGAGACATGTGAGCAAGTTACTTCATTTTTCTTGGCCTCAATTCAGCAAAGCAGTTAAGCATGTGCTTCTGCCTTATTAGAGTCCAATGGTGCTTTAAACCCATCCCTTCCAAAGGAGTTTTAATGTTGCTTGCACCTGCTAGAATGGAAATAGTTAGGATGAAATCAACAACTAAAGAGAGACTTGGGGGATAGCAGGGGAACACTAGATAGATAGAAAACATCTAGTATGAAAATAAGTATTTATGAACATGTGCAAATATTATTCCATTGTACATGAAGCACCTCTGATAATATTTTCCCAGGCTAAAGGGAAATTCAATAGTGGAAACTTCCCTTTGCTAGAAGATCTTTCTGTGATAAGTGGATAAGGGTGCAGAAGAAGGGCAAAAATAGATCTGCCTCTGGGGAAAGAAAAGGAATGAAATTGAGGGATGTGGGTGGAAATCCACTTTGCAAACTCATACGAATTTTACAGACCCCCAAATTAATTGAAGTGATTTAGGGAAGCTTAAACTATTGGAAGGCTTTAGTCATTATTGGTCTAAAAGTTTGCATTGAAAATATACTTTCTGAATACTATATGAGAAATCGGAGTTCATGTACTGGCTACTAATTGAATGGCTAACCAAAACCTATTACTGCAGCTTCTCCTAACAAAAAATGTGTTCTGGAGTTTGATTCAACTCAAATTATCTACCATGGCCATAGATTCAGCCCTCCTAATCTTCAGAGAAACAATTGGCAGAGCAAATATTGACACTTCATGAACATGTCAAGTTGCCATTTCCAGTGCTCTGTTTTTTTCCATTCCATTTAAAAAATAAATTTGATTTTCATTTTTCTCTAAATCTCATATGTTAATCCATGCTTGTTTACTTCACAAAGAAGCTGTCTAATGAGTAGACTTCTAATTAAGATCATATATAAAATGGTTATATTAGGTCAACATTTCACACAATAAGAGTTCCCAGAATTGCTTGTGGCCCTGAGTGGCATCGCCATTTGCATAAAGCAAACAGAGTTTTAAAGTACTGACTAAGTTCATGTGCTTTAACCTAACAGATTTGATAACAAATCTTGCACTGCTGTTACAATGTTAGACTGAAGAAGCATGATCAGATTAAGCTGCCCAAGATCCTTGGGATGTTTATGAGATACCAACATCATCACTGGGGTCTCAAACTGGCTGTAAATTAACTGTCAAAACTAACTCCATGCCCATGATTTGGTAAGCTTATGTAGGTGAAGTTAAACATCTTCCCACAAGTCACAATCATGGACAACCTGTAACTAGCTCAACAATAAAATAAAATTAGAATTAGTAATGATCTTATTTTTATACTTCTAGTACTGACATAGAAGAGTACCCTGAGTAGTATCTTTGCTCAGCAGAGCATAGCACCAAGTTGATGTGGTGGAATAGGTCTTTAAAAAGCACTTTTGATACATCCTTGTAGTGCAATCCCTGTGTTAATATCTACTATTGCTATTCACCCTGCTTCAGTGAAATACTTGGCTAGCAGGAGCATTGATAATCCATACAGTATTTCACTGTGCTTTCACTAAAGACATATGTTCATTTTTATATATCTTTTGTATGGCCTTGACATTATGGGTTCTTAGATGAGAGTCTTCATGTGAGATCATGTATACTTTACCCACACACAAATAAATGATACAATTCATTAATGAACTGCTGCTACACTGCAAAATATACATCCTGTCAGTGTGCATTCTGGGTTTTGGGTCAAGAACACTGAGGAAATTGGCATGACTTTGATATCTGACTGTTTGGGATACTGGGCTGAAGGCTGGTAGAGTACTTGTCATTTGCCACTCCCACTATCCCTCTTGTACACTTATTGAAGTTCTGAAGTTTCATCAAAATTGAGCTCAGAATCTTCCACCAAGCAATTTGAATCAAACTAGCCAAGCAAGTAAGAGTAATTTTAACAGAAGGCATATTTGTAACTGTCAGTGTTCATTCTAGAAACCTTGAGCTTTGTGTTAAAATTCGGGAAACACAAATGTGCAACAAATACTATATATGCAGCTGAAACAATTTACTGAATATTTGTAAATGAGCACCCAGCTAATAACTATTCAAGTAAATTTATTGGCACCGAAATAATGGCAGAAACTTATGAGCTGCTCATGTACAATTCAGCAAAAAGATGGTAAGTAACAAATATAGCTTGAATTTTTTTGTCCAAGACATACTTTCTTGCTCCCTCTTTCCCTCATCTTGTTCTCTCTCTCTCTCTCTCTCTCTCTCTCCTCCTATTAGGAGAAAAAGAATGGATGCTTTCTGGAGAGATTTCCTAAATGCCAAGGTGCTGAATATGTGTGATAATATGCTCATAAGAAACCAAGCTGACTCCTTAGATCTGATTCCTGAGTGTTGCAACCAATTTGGGTTGTGTGTCTGGTGTAAAATAGTTCATTTTCACCCTCTCCCTTTGGAAATGAGTTAGATAATGATGGGAGGAGAAATGCAACTCAGAAAGTTCTTCCTCCAGGGAGGTAGTTCAGTGAATGTTTGCCTCTTCATTTTCAACGTCTACTGTGGCTTATAGAAATGGGACTGCAGTTGAGAGGAACAGGGTGTGATCAAACCTCTCCTTCAGGCCAGTTGGCCAGATAGGCTCCAGGTAAGGTGCAGCCAGCATGATGCTGGCAGACATAAACCCAGCTAAAACTCAGCAGATTTCAGTCACAGCTTAAAGCCACCTTTACTTACCACCTTCTGTGCTACAGTGTGTTTTTCTGAGCAATAGCTGAGGATCACATTTCATCATAAGTTACTTTCAATAAGAAGCATTTTGATCTACATTAATTGTCCTCAGTTCCCAAATTAGCCCTTGCAATAAAGGCCCTCCTCATGCATTCATTCTCAGTTGGCAGCACCTACACAAGACCTAACAAGACTCATCTCCTATTCATCTGCTCTGTGGCCTGGAACAGTGGATCTATGCTCTGCCACAATTGTTCTCAGGAATAAGCCCATATAATAGTTACTTAAATAGGAAAAAATGCACTTCTAAGGTAGGTCAAAATGCATTTCCTTCCTGCAATGCCATTCAATAAGAAAACAGTCTTCCAACATGTTCTGTTGCACTGGGTGCAGTGCAATGCAGTCCTGTACACTACATCCTTTCCTCTGACCTCATTATCTGGATGGCAGCACTCTGGAATTAAATTTTCAGCCTTGTAGAAATAGACTGTACTTCTTACAGTGAGCATTCCTTTCCTCTAGAATTTTTGAACACCTTTACTTCCTTTTTTTCTACAGCAGTAGCTATGACCAGTATATTCACATATGTTCATCCAATGGCCCTGATTTAAAAAGGCCCATCTCCTTGTCAGTAGATAGCATTCCCTTCAAACACTCAAGCCTTTTAAAAGAATAACTGTACCAATAAGGCCCATAAAATAAACTGGTGTCAAATGCAATATGGAACCCAGTGACTATTCCAAGCTGCAGGGTAAGGTGAATCCCAAATGAGTGGATTACTCACACCAAGGTGCAAGCAAACCTATAAATTTTCTTACATCTCTATAAAACCCATGCCTAAATCATTTTTTAAATATCCTGCTTTTCCCCCAAAGGGTGAAGATAGATGTCAAGTCAACCCTGATCTCATTTTTGGATATTCTACTTCCCCCATTCATTAGCACAAATAGAAAAGCAGATCAACTGTGAGTGGAGAAAAGCTGTTGTGTTGTCTCCCTTTTGAAGGAAACAAGCTGAAAGAAATGAATGGGACCTCTCATATTCTCCTCTTGGGCTCAAGTGGCTAAAAGCAAGATCTGAATAGGCTTTGCAGGGAGAAGGATTCTTGTCCTCCCAAATTTTGCCCCTGGTAAAGGGGCTGCTGAGCCAGAAAGAGAGCATCTGAGAGCAGGTAACAGCTAACACAGCAGAAGGAGTGGAAGTTAGCTTATTATAGCAGACAAGAAAATCTTCAATGGGAAAATAAGACTTTTCTGAGAAGGCTGTAGAAGACCTTGTATAGGTTCTAAAGGAGAAGAAAAAGATACAGCATTTGATGTTTGTGTCAAAATAGGTGTTTTCTATGAGAAGTTTATTCTTTGAACAGTATGGCATGATGGCACTAATCATCACACTTGTTACATACTCCACTTTCAAGTATAGGTATTGTAGGCATCTTAAAAGTACACTGAAGGTAACATAACCTTGGACATTGGCATACCATAAGAAGTCATGAGGAAAAGAAAAGTTGCCTTGTTTTGACTCATTTGCAGAGGATGATATTATTAGAAGTGTGGTATTAAGAACACAGGTGCCAATTTCTTCCTTTCTTCCTCTTCTTAACTGAACCACAGAAGCAGAAGAGGCATCCAAAATACTCAGGTATAACCCAAGAGTTTTTGGCTGCAAGAGTAGTGTCCACCACCCAAAGGAACCTATGTCTACAACCTTTGGAAAACAGATGGCAGGCTGGATGGAAGTAGCATGTAGGTTAGATCTGACCTGTGACTGCACCTGGCCTATACTGATGGAAATTTTCCATCTCTATTAAGAAAGATCATGGATTTCTCCATGCTTTTGCTGAGGAGTGTTTTACTAAAACACCTTCTGTAAAGACACATCCAGACTGAACTGAATAAAAAAAAAAGCTTTTAATTTTTTGGGCCTCTGTTCCATTCTCTTATCTTCCTGTATTTTACTCCACTAGATTAAAAACCTACAGGACATGGCATTTTTATCTTCTTCTTCGTCCTCAAGACACCTTTTTTCCTTTTTATGATAAGCTAAATGGAGTGAGCTTTTAAGCACCTTATTGTAAGGCATCTATTTGAATGCAAGAATTTCTCTATCAGACTCTTGAGTGTTTGGTGAGGAGATAATCACATTTCTGTTTCTACTCACATTGCCTCTGTTTATATAAAGTTTGCATTAGTTCTTTTTGGTACAGCACCATCCTAGACATTCATCCATTCAACTCCATATCCACTCTGAGCAACAAATCTTTTTGGAATCATTTTGTTCCAGACTATAAATCCTTTGTGTGATTGGCATGTCCAGCATGCCTTGTGTTTCCCTATGTCCAGTTGCATTTGGCTGTGTGTAAGTGTCCTTAAGAATCTAATAATCTTTATGATTGGAAAGCACTTCCATGTTTCTTTTGCTACAGCATAAAATACTTATAAAAGTAGAATTCAGGTAGCAGCCAGTCACTTGCTGTTGAACTCTCCTTGCATTTATTGGTTTTGTTTTCTTTCTTTTTCCTCACTAACTAAAATGCAAATATAAGAATTTATTTTGCTGAAAGAACCCTTTCTGCTTGTAAAATACCAAAATACTTGGTTTAGAAAGACTTTTTGGGTATGCTATTTTCAGTAAATTCAGTATATATGTACTCTTTCAGCTGAAGTCAGCTGATACTGGGAATTTAAAAGAGGAGCCACAGGAACAAAACAGTTTGGGAAGGAAGAAAACATCTCCTTTGAAAAGGAGAGACTTCTTCACCTGGTTTTCCCTGGATACAGTTATTAAGAGGAAAAAGACTCTTGCAGTGACACTATGCCCTATATTGGACAGTCACCCTTCAGGTGAAAAGATGTGGCAGGAGAAGACTTGCCAGATCTAAGAGTCATCTCATTTGGGCAAACTGATAAGCAAATACTCACAGTTCCCCTGATAACAGGCTGCATTTCTTCCTAAACCTGAATGTGATCTTGTTATTGAAGTCTTTACACCTCAGTCTACATGTCAATGTTTTCAAGCTTTAATATTGGTCTAAAAACAATGTTTACTTTCTAATTGCTCTACTTATTTTTAGTTTGATCTCATTTACTTAGCATGAAAATGAAATCTTTCCAAAGCTCTACAAACCAAAGTGACAGCACTTAACACTGCTCCAGCACATATGTCTGTCACTCAAAGAGACAGCCATCTGTAAACACATATAAGCAACTTCATTCTTCCATCAGAAACCTTGCTGTTCCCAAGTCAAAACAGAAACATGGGTAGAATATAAGTGTTTTGAGAACTTGTTCCATGCTTTCTCTGCTGCCATACCAGCCTAGTTTCACTAGGGAAGAATAGAAGTTTTATGGAGCTGGGAAAATCAGTGTTCCAAAAATTACTTATAATTTATATGTACCAAATGGTACTTCTGGCACCTTAATTATTCCTTGTTTCATTATCCCTGGATTCATGATAGCAGACTGATTCATGGCTTTCAGTTTTTCCCACTCTAGGATAGTAGAGGGAGAGGCAAAGCAGCTGCTGTTTGCGGCAATATCTGCCACAGGGGAGACTCCTGAGTAGCACCTAGGGGAGTCCTCTGAAGAAGGTCTATATGATGTGCTGGTGCCTTTGAGGAGCTGTGGAATACTTTGAAAGTTAGTTTAATGATCTTCACTATTTTGTGGGACTGAATCACCTGAAATTCAGCAGCAATAATACCTATATTCTTAACGATGTCATTCTGCACTATGTCTCAGGAAATGGACTGCAGGCAAAAAGCAGTGCAGAGAGAAACACTCTGCCAAAACCAAGCAAACAAAACACAGAGACAATCACTTGTACCAGCCATTGCTTTGTTCTCTTGCAGTGAGTGAGCATCATCCATGCAGGCTCAGAATTCCTCTCTGGTTTGTAATCATATTCTGCATATAGCAACTCTACCATTTACATATTTGGGAGGAGAGGGACACCGCTACTGCAGTTACAAATTCAGCCTGATGTGCTCTCTGTCCTGCTTTTCTGTCATGTCAATGCTTTAGGACTCAAGTTGCAAGGTTTGTTTTGAAATGCCAGAGCCTCTGGTAGACACAAGTACCATGTGCACAGCAGGAATGGGCACAAGACAAAATCTCAGTGTGTGGGTTGAAAGATACTTGCATCAAATCTTCACTTGCATTGGGTCTGGGAACTCTGAAGAGAGTTCATTAGGCTGCAATGACTGTGCTTTGGGGGAAAAAAATATATTCATGTTGAAATCCACAGGCAGTGAACAACTTTGCCACCAAATTCTGTTCTGATTCGACAGGATGTGTTAGGTATGCTCCAGGAACTGTGGAGTGTGGTTCACTAGCTCATCATAGCCTTGCCCAGCCTCCACGTGTGTGTTAGTCTGCTGTGCTGCTTTGTAGGTAGAGGAGTGAGAGTTTTCTGGGGGCTGATTATATTTCTGTGGCACTGTATAAAAAAATCCACTCATGGCTGTCATAACTCAGCTCAATTTAAACTGAATAACACTTAACTATAGAGAGAGTGACATACTGTACTTAACCAGATCTGGCATTGCATGATGGTGTTTGTAATGAATGCCTCTTTTCCTTCATCACTCACTCCTAAATTCTTCCCTTCTCTAAACATTCTTTTTATTTGCAAAATTGAGTTGAAATGTCAATTCTTCATGCTGACATGCTTCAGTCTCTGATGGATTCATTCTTCTCTGCTTCTCTGTGTTTCTTTTCATATGTTCCATAGAAGAAAAAAAAGGTAATAACTAAATTAGATTTCCAGGGTTAACATCTTGTATGTAATTTCTATTTTGAAGGACCTTACAGAGTGCTAAAAAGGAATAACTCTTTGGCCTGTTTGAAAAGGTTCTCTCATAGAACTTTTTATGATTGTTTCCTTTGGTGGTTGTTGGGATTTCTTTGGCAATTATTTTTCCTGTTTAAAAGCATGTTAGCAAAATATACTAATTTTTGCAGAATACTTCCACTTTCTTCTTAATAAAATGCATTACCCCTTCTTAAAAGGAGCGGAAAACCTAGTTAGAATAATGAGAAACAAGAGAAAACCTTCACTGCCTTACAGCATAGGCATAGCTATGCAGTCTCATTTGAAAAATGGTCCTTGAAACCATGCAATGAAAGGTGCTCTAAGATGGCAAATTATAGAGAAGCTGCAATTTGCAAGGCCATATTGCTATCAAGTATCAATTCACTCTGTGAAGAGTTGGGGCCTCAGTAAAACATGATGAAAGCCAGGCCTTAGAAGTTTCTTTGTACTTTTTTTTAATTGATGTCCAGATTTTAGCATTAATTTTTCAATAGCATCTTATGCATGTCACTGAGTGTATTGCCAGTATCATTCTTTTGCTATCAGAAATTATCCAGACTTTCTTCTAGCCACAATTTAATGTCATGTGGCCCTTTTAGGAGGCATTGATTCTATCTGATTTACATAAGAGGGTTGTTTGGTGGGGTTTTTTTTCAGCCTGTACTCAGAATTCTCCCATTATTAATCAATAGGAAAGAGCAAGAACAAAACATGCTAGGTATTCCTCAAGTTTCTTGAGTAGTTTGAAGTGATTCTGCCCTCCTTTTTCATTAATTCATTTAAAAACTGTAAATTTTAGACATAATGGGTAGAAGAGAATGTTTTTCTCATTTGCTCTGAGCCTTTCACATCCAAATGATTTATTTGTAGTTGGACAGTTCCATTTCTAACAAAGTGAAAAATATTGATCACATTATGCATTTCCCTTTTAAGTAGAAGGACAATTTAGATTACAGAAATCCCCAAGACTGTATATTATGGATGTGTGACCTGGTGAAGAAGATAAAATATGAACCAGACTCTTCCTGGAATGTGAGATGAATCTGTAAGAACAAGTTTAAAACTGCTCTGAGATCTTGCAAGTATTCACTGCCTTTCGATCCTCTATTTCCTCTTTCTGTGAAGGGCAATGGACCTATTTTTGGGAGCTGCTTAGCATTTGCAGCCTTTTCTGTATTCCCTGGGTTTTGAAGCTGAAAGGTGAAATTCACCTATACACTTAAAATGAGCACTTTTTTCATCCTATTTAATGGGTTTCCTGCATAGAAAAAAAAAAGTAAAAAGAAAAGTATCGGATTAACTTTTCAGTAATCTGCATTTGAAATACCACAAGGAAATCTGCTTCTTGGTATTGATTTAGAAACCTTCTATGAGCTTTCTAGCCAGGCTGAGTATCCCCAGGATGTCTGCCTAGTTTACACACAGTCTAAACTTTTATACACAGTAATTATAAAGATTTCATTTATATAATACCATATCCTTCCATATTACTTTGCAGAGACAGAAGACAAGGCCTCCTTGCTGATAAACTTACTGCCTAAACAAGTAGCTAACAAGATTGGATGAAACTTGCTGATGAGAAGCAGCAGCAGTTTCTCCCTTTGCGTGGAAATGGCCTCAAGTTGCAGCAGGGAAGGTTTAGATTGGATGTCAGGAGGAATTTCTTCACTGAAAGGGTTGTTAAGTCTTGGCCCAGGCTGCCCAGGGAGGTGATGGAGTCACCAGCCCTGGAGGGGTTTAAGAAGTATATAGATGTGGTACTTAGGGACGTGGTCTAGTGGCATAGTGGTGATAGGTAGATGGTTGGACTTGATGATCTTAGAGATCTCTTCCAACCTTAATGATTCTGTGATTCTGTGATTTTGCATACACCTTTTTAAGGCTGTGCCAATTACAGGAATTACACTTTCCACAACCCCCTGGTTATACTCTGGTCTCAATTACTCACTATATATAGATGCTTCTGCAAACTGAATCCAATCTTTCCATGAAATTCATCCTTCATTAGGCTGTGTGCTGTTGTTATGCTCATCAACCAAGTAAACTGACGCACAGCCAATGTGTCATGATTTTTAAATCATTATTACTTTTTTTTTGTGTTGACTGAGTCCTACAATCCTTACATCAATAGTCTTCCTCCTTGAACCCATGAGCAGTGGCTGCCAAAACCTGACCCTTTCAGTATTCTTTCCTCCACAAACAGAACACAAAGCTATGTCATTTTCACTTGCTGCTTAAATGACTTAAAATTTCATTTAGACAATTTAAAAAGGTGCAAAAATGTAATCAAGTTCTGCCAAGCCCTACTAAATTATTCAGCTTCTCGACTGGAAAGGGGGAAGTGAAAAAATAAGATTTGTTAATGTTCCTAGTTTGTGTTGTCTTGCTGTGGCAATTATACTTTCAAATATGCTGTGCCTGGATATGCAAGGACTATGTGCATAACTGATTGATTGGGGAAGCTGTGAATGAGCTACCTGTGCTCTGCTAATTTGAGACAGACAGAAGGCTCCAGAATGGCCCCATTTGGGGTTTGCATGGCACAGGGCTGAGGGGAGAGCTATGTGCCTTCTGGGGCAAGTCAGCTCTGATAGATTTGTATATAATGTTATGAGCTAAGAAGCTTGTGACAAGAAGCAAGTTCTTGTTGGTAGTAAACTAGTTGTACATCTTGAGCCAGTTTGTTTTATTTCAGGGCTTGTCATGAGGAGATGGACTCTGCCTTGGATCTCTTTATCTCTTGTTGTTCAACCAAGTGTACTAGGAACACCAAAACTCCTCTACAGTAATTTACCTATTTACACCACTGTTACAGCTCAGGTTGTCTCCATTTACTCTTCTCATAACTGTTCCGTAGAATGTTCCTCTGACTAAATATCTCCTGTAGCTTGCATTAAAGACAAATAACACCTGATTATTTGACTTTCTATTTGTGAAGGGCCAAATTCATCTCTTTTGCAAGTGGGTATAACTCTGGAGATGTTGCTATAGTTCCCTTCACCACCAGGAAAAGGGAATTTAGCCCATGATTGCTTTTCTTAGAGAGAAATCACATCCTGGCTTTTGTCCCATCTTGATGGATTTATTTCCTCTCCTGCCATGTGTCCTAACAGGTAAGAAGCAGGATTAGGTTATAATGAATACAAATGGAACTGCATATTGAGGCTGCTGGACACAGATAGACTCTGCTTTTCCACCTGGCTTTTCAAGCTGCCAAAGGGACTGCATGTGCCTGTTCTGGTTTGTGTCACCACTTTGTACATCCATCCTGGGGCAGCAGTCACTGAAGCTGCCTTGGTTCTGCCAGAGAACTGTGCCTTGTCCCATGTCATTAGTGTTCATGCTTGTTTGGGAGGTTTTAGCATATCATTTTGCACTGTGTTTTTCTCCTTCTCTCAAACTGTCAGCAATCCTCTTAATAGAAAAGGAAAATTAATTTCCAGTTCAGAAGTTGCTTTGCAATAGACAATATACTGAAATTTGATTTTTGATAGAGCAACTTTCCTACATACTGAAGCCACAGCTCTTCAGTGATTTCAGTGGTATAAAAAACAATGGATAGGATAGTTTCTCCATTCCCCTTCTCTCCCTCCCCAATCTTTCTAAAACTTAGAAAATAGCCTAAGGAGTTCACTCTTCATACCCACCATTTAGAGTCATTATCATCAAATCTTTTTACAGGCTGGACATTATCTTGTCTTAGCATCACTTACCAAGATATAAACCACTGGGGGGTTAATAGTGTAGGGGAATGTCTTGCCTACCAAAGCTTATGGACAGACTAGTTAAATGACTCAGTAGATTCTCCATAAAAAGAGATTTTCATGCATTACACTCAGCACACTGAGACACGAATATGTCTTACTGTCTACATCTTATGGTGTCCTTGAGAAAGTCTCCTATGGCAGGAATGATTTGTTCAGAAATCATTCTTCAAAAAGTCACATCCAGGTAAAAAATAAAGACAGAAGCAATGGCAATAACAAACACAGACTTGGGACTGAAACAGCAGATACAGCAAATGAGACTTGTGTTTTCACAGAAACACTGTTTTCAAGTAGGTAGCACTGAGAACTCTGAAATGGAGAGTTGTCCTTTCAGATATTACTCTTTTCTTTCTTGGTTCTTAGCACTTCACTGCCTAGCTTCAGCTTCTGTGCCAGATGGTAGTGACAGTACTTGCATATTTTAAAGGTGAACTTGTAATTGGGTCCTTCACAAGACTCCTTAAGAGTACTTGGTGATATGTACTGTACATAAGGAGGATCTTTATTGGTACTTCTCAAACTGCAGCTGGTCCTAACTCATTTAAAAGACCCAGAAACACTGTGGTAGTTCCTGGCACTTCTCTTGCAACATAGGTGAGGTGGCTGTTTATGGATAGGAGAGACAGAAGTGACAGAGAAAGCCAGAGGAACAAAACAAACCCAGTTGTTCAAATTCCGCGTGATGTGAAATCATTGTGGATTGAGGGAGCAAAAGAAAAGGATGTTGTGAAGTCAGAACTGACTTTTAGGCATGCAGAGCTGAGGATATATGGTAGTGTGCATATCCAAAGTGGGAGAAAGAAAAAAGCAAATGAAATACTTGGCGGAATCATGAGGGAAATTCTGTAGTGTGTGTGACTGTCATTCCAGAATGGGTGGGCAGCCCTTAATCAAAGCAGTCAATTCCAGTCAATGCATTGGAAAGAATATTATGGTATTTGAAAAAAAAGAGGAACATGAGAGTAAAGCATTGACATTGTTGCTTTCAGCTTGAAAAGAATGAGTTATGAGGACTAGTTTAAAACTTTAACCTCAGAAAAAAAGTTGAACAAGAGAATCTAATTAAAGAGCTCAAACTCCATAATGGTAGAGCTAATGTCAGCATTATTCATAACTCAATGCAGAAAATTTGACAAAAGAGCACAAATGGAATTTAAATTGAAATAGAGACACGGGGGAGCATCTTTTCTGTCTGAAAGTAATAAATGTTTGGAGCAAACTACCTGGCAAGGTTTAGGAGGTGATGACACCAAGGGCATTTTCACGAAGCACCTAAATTTTGCTCTGTGGAAACAAGGTATTAATATGGATGAGCTCAGAGAAGCCAAAGAGCCAATTCTCATTCTCCTATGTCTGCTGCCAGCACCAGCAGCTGCTTGATCTCTAATGAGCAAGAAGTTGGCAATGGCAAATGGTATCCTCTTTCAGGCTCATGGCATGAGCAAGACCCTTAATGGATAAAGACATGTTTACCTTGGACACATGTTTGATGTCTCCTTCACTACAATCTTTACTGAGATGCTTTTCTCCCTGGGGTTTTACTGGTTTCCTGTCTGTATGTACACCCCTGAAATATTTTAGAGCCAAGTTAAGAAAAAAATGGTTACTTTCTTTCAGTTGTCACAGAACTAAAATCAGCCATTTGTTGCTATTTGTTCATAAAATGTAATAAAAATGAAGAAGGAAAGGGAAGGACAAAGGTTTGGAGTCAGCTTTACTGAAGGATATTTTAAAGATCAGTTTTTACCTTTTGCTGGCCCTTACTAACACCTTTTCTCACACAACAGAGTTCATCATTGATCCCAGAAGAAAAGCTCTTTCATGGTTTAGTATTTCCCCACTATCTTTGGCCTGATGAATCCTGTTTTGGTATTGATTTTTTTTCCTTTTATTTTTTTTCCCAAACTCAGGCTACTGCTAAAATGTTATGAGTCTCACAGAGGCATTTAATTCCATATAATGACATGATAGTAATTGTTTTGACAGCTCTTTGAAGATTGAATATATACACTGGTTTTCTGAAGGAATTGCACAGTTTCATTTTCATCTCTAAATGCTATGGAAATTAAAAATCTTTAATCAACCATCACTAATCATGATAAGTTCCCATGAGGATTGTGTGGGACCATAAGCAGATCTCCCTTGTGCAATGTGCACATTGCTCCTTCTAAACATATCTTGAGAAGATATTTCTGGTTACTGGGATGACTATTTCTGGTTATAGAGCCTGAAACTATCACTGTATGCAAATTTTAGTAGAAATGCTCCCAAAAGTCAACTGTTGTTGAAATGAAGGAAGACTATCTGCTGATTAGCACAATGGAGCATAAAACCAGTTTTGGAGGTTCCATTCATGATTTTGCCACGTAACTGTTTTGCAACTCTGGATTATTTGTGGATTTAGGGACAAACATTAAAGGCTGGTAAAGTCAGTTGATATCTTTCAATCAATTTCTCTAGGTTCAGGGAATGGGACCTGTTTTCATTTGGATGAATTGGCCTTTCTTACACAGATCTAGATTAATCACATTATTTCTGCAAATTTATTCTGGATTTCATGCAAAAGCATGACATCAGTGCCTTGAATTTATCATCTTTTTGAGGCACTTCATTGAATATTTGACCATCTAGAGAAAGTCTCATGGGAATCACCAAAATGCTTATTTTTGGTGGACTTGACTCATTTACAATGGTAGTTTTTCTGGCAAAAATTAACATACAAGTATCAGCTGTGATAGAACTCATCATTACATCCATCTGCCTGTGTATATCAAGATTGTTTGTTTCAAATAGGCCAGCTCTGAACCTATTTTCAAGTCCAGACTTATCTGACATCCATGTTGTTTGCAGGCAACACAAGAGCATGCTCTTGATGACCAAGCTGCAGCCAGACTAATATGCTGCCAGCAAGCTGAACTGCTGCAGGCCAATTTCCTCTGTTTAAGTCTTTTCATGAACCCATTCTTAATTTTCTAGGCTAGAAATAGCCTGGAATCTGCAGATCCCAAGTATATGATCTCCGACCAGCTGTAAGGAGTTGAGGTAGATTATAATTGGGTCCTTGAGAAGCTTTATATAATTGCATGTCATGTCAGTATCAGCTAAATTGCATTTGTTATGGTGCTTTCAATTATGTTCTACAGTTCTCCTCATTTTTGGAGAAATTCCCCACAGCCCTAAACACCAAGTTAAATTGTATCTTTGTCCTCCAGGTCCTTAGAGGTTGTATGCAATTTCACTGCTTTTGTCAGTGTGGTCCTTTATGAAATCCTTTAGAGTGCTCAATAGAGAGGGAGACAAGATTGTGTAAGAAACAGCTATTTTTTAAAAAAAAAAATCTGTTTTTTAAAATAATTAACTCCCTGGAAGCTGTATTTGTAGGGCAGGCAAAATGGGCAGAAGTCTAGCTTTCAAAGAAAACAAATTAAGGCCCTATAGAAAAATAAAATGGGGCTAAGGCAAGCTGTAAACACAATAGAAGAACAACTTTCTATGACTGATTTCTATTTTTAGCAGAGTTCTACTTGGAGTTTGTAAGAGTGGAACTGTCAGTTGAACTAGTGCAATACTTGGAATTTAATCACCTTAATTTATTCACTTGACCAGAAACTGAAGTAGAGGGTTTGTTAATTAAGTGATAGTTCCACAGAATGCAGAGAAAAAATGATATCCATAGGGGATTATTATTGCATGTTCCCTTCCTTCAATAAGGACTTTCAAAATTCTCAAGAGTCACTTATGGTCCTTTCGTATTAATAAAATGATTAATAGAACATCCTAATTACTCTCTAACAAGGCAAGACATACTTCCCTTGGAGCCAAGAGGAAGAAAAAAACAAAGATTTTTCTAAAAAATTTGGTCAAATAGCTGAGAGGTAATGAAAGGAAGATTAAAGGAAAAACAAACCCAAACAAAAACCAAACACCCAACCAAACAACAAACTAGATTGCATTAAACTCCAGTATCAGATCCTTTAAACACTTCCTTCACTAATCCCCCAGGAAGGCAGTGCTTTCGTGCCACTACTTGTATTTCTGCAGGATGAGATGAGTTATATAGTGAGGAATTTTAGCATTTACTGGAAATTATCAAATTTCCCTGCTCCATTTTATTTGTTCATTTTCTTATTAAAGTCATACTATGTGACTACTTAAACCTGTGAAATTGAGCTTTAAAATGATAAGAGTACATTCACCTACCATCTTGCAGAGCCAAAAGTTTGACCTCTAGAAGGTCTAAGAGGACATAAACTTGATCTACCTTGGGCTGAGCTTGCCAGAGGTTGTTAGTGTATTAGCCTAGCACTGAATCCAAGCTAATAAACCTGCCATGTGCTCAGGTTTGAAACGTGCCTTAAGTCACGTCAAAGGTTCCATCCTCTGCAATACTTTCACTGCAGCCAGTGGATCTAAATTCTCCAGTTGTAAATCATCTTCAGGGCAATCCCTGGTACTCTGGCAACTGTGTATCAGCTCAGCCTTTGATTAATGATGGCAGGAAATCACAACCTTGACACCAGAGGACTGTGTAAGAGTTCTGGCAACATACTCTGGGCCGCTTGAAGCCTGCAGATCTCCAAGCATAGTGCTGTCCATCCCATGGATAAGGAAACTCATGCCATACCACCATTAGCTTGCCATGCTAGCAATGGTGGGCTGTGCTGGATCAACTATTGAAGCTTCATATCAAGATTTTGAAAAGGACATAATCCTCCTAAGTGCCTCAGAGGCTGAGAGTGTTCTGTGATCTACAAGGTAGGACTGCACAGAGCTGTAGATCCAAGAAGATTATAAAGATACCTAGAAGCTGTGATGTGCTAGGCTGAGTGTAGAAATTGGGATATTTAAGGAATCAGACACTGTGTAATTTTGGGGCAAGTCACTTAACCCCTTCTGTCTAATTTTGTCATCTGTTGACTGGTAGGTAATGGCATTAAAAAATTCTAGTAGAAAGCATATTATTTAAAATAACAGAAGAGAAGAGCACCTTAGTTCACACTTTTCATGTATTTTATTCTTGGGTGGTGCCCTATGAAAATATCATGTCTAATAGGCAGTCTGTCTCCAGGAGTCACAAATTACTACAGTTTGAATGGATTATAAATCTCAAAGAAAGCCTAGTCAATTCTACAAGTGATATATTTCCTTTATTACTGACCCTTTATTGCTTCTCTCTCTCACAGATATCCATCTTTTTTTCCTTTTGTTCTTGGGCAGAGGGGGTGTCATGCTGCATTAATATTCTTCTCAGCAGCTTTTCTACTCAGCCCCATCTTCTTTCCTTCTTGCACCAGGAAATATGAATCTCTCTAATCTCCTTTTCTTTTGGCTATGTAACAAAATACAGGGATAGGAAGGGTATTTATAAAGGCAAACTGGAAAATTCTGACATTTTAAACCCCCATATTTTCCCCAGAACATGGGGATTCTTTTCCTATCACTATTTTGCTTAGGAGGGAAAAAATAAAGGTTTAAAGATAAACCTTTAAATTAGGGAACACTAATTAAGTTGGTTTGGATTGAAATTACAAGAATGTAATGATTTGCAGATTCTAAATAAACATTCTTATAAACATTTAATTCCCTGAAAAGGTTTTCTTTTCCAGTTTTCATCTTGACTCACCTTGGGGAAAAAGAGTTGAATCATCTCTAGGTCTTACAGAGCAATACCAGTGTCCAAAGTCTATTAGCTGCTCATAGTGCTTGAAGGAGTGAGTTTCAAGGGATGTGGAAGGTCTGGTATGAGTCCAAATCTCAGCATTGAAGATCTAGATGTGATGGCCTCTCTGGTAACTGTGATCATGAACAATAAGCTCTGAGTCAGTTGTTTAACAGCCAGGTTGGACTCTAGACCTTCAAGGCTGAGCAATCCGAAAACTGCTAAATTAAATCCACTTAGACACTGAAAAAATGTGTGGTGTCCAATATCTCCCACACAGCAGCCAATGAGGTAGATAAAAGCCCTCATGCCAGGTGCAGGGTGTTGAGGGGCAATGTTGACTCTTTATATACACAAGGAAATCTTGCTCTGCTGCTGGCAACAAGCAGAGAAGTTCTGCAGATCTCTAAGTCTATGCCAGTTTGATGCCTGAGTAAAAATCTCTTGAAACAAATATATGAAACATGCTATGCTGGAGAGAGACAAATCTCTCTTCCCCCCTCAGGGACTGAATGCAACTTACAACTGCTGAGTGAATAATTAGTGGTAATTAGCACCAGAAATTGATGCCTTTGGAGATAGTCTGCCAAGTTTTTAAGCACTTTAATACTAATGGTTTTTTTTCTCTAGGATAAATCTTTATAGAGGAAGCAAGCGCAAATTGATTTTTAAAGAGCCTGTCCAATGTTGAATTTATCTTACAAAAACATTGGGTTTAAAAACAATTACATTTACCTTCACTGGATTTTAATGCCTTTTCCAGTGGGTTCATTTCTCTTTAAGTATTTTTTGCTGTCATTTTTAGTCGAGTTCCATGGAAAATGACTATATGGAGTACATTTGAATCTTTAGAAGTTGTTAGGATAAAATATGACACCACGACAAGTTATTTAGTTCCTAAATCATTCTTCAGTTATGAAAAAGTATTCTACTGTAGTGATAATAGCAATGTAATGACACTTTGAGTCTTAAGAGTAAAGTTCAGTGAGCAGAGTAGAGGCAAAGATCTACACATGAAGAAAACTGTGCATGCAGTGTCATGCCTTCTCTGTCCAAACAGCTGTTAAGTGAACTCAGAATCCTTGTTTGGTTGGAGTTTTTTTTTGGTTCTTCCAGAGAAAATCAAGTAGTGATGAAACAGGAGTTGGAAACCACCCCTCTAACTGGTATAACATGGAATTTGGACATTCTCATGGGGAAATAAATGTTAGACATGCAACCAGGGCTTTGGAGTTGGTGCACTGACAGGTCAAGGAGTGGCAGATCAGGCTCTTATTGCACTGCTGCTTTGCACTGAGATAGGGCTGCAGATAGGTGCAGAGTCTGGTTTCACTTGCTTACCTAATGAACTAGACTGAAATGTCAAAGGTAAATACATTATCTTGATTTCCAGAAGTTTAGGCACCTTGGCTTCTCCCTGAAGTTTCTGAGACAGATATTCCAGACCTCAAAACTCTGATTGGAGAAAGCTTAGAGAGGTTTCCAGGCACTTGATGTGAAAAACTCTAAAGTAGCATAGAAAGAAAGCTGTCTTATTATATTATATAGTAGCCAGGAGTCAGAGCATTAAATCAGTGCAGTTGTTTCTTTGTTGTTATTACCAGCAATACACTGAGGACTTTCTGGGCAAATCAGAGATGAAAGGAAGGTTTGAAACATATACATGCTAAATAGTAAGTACATTAATTACTGCAAAAGTATCTAACTTTTATAACAGGTGGTATATGGGTGCTAGGTTCAGTGAAACAGTCTGGTATGGTTTTATTTAGCACTGTTCCAATTGTGCAGACAACATACAATCAAATTAATTTCCTGTAGCAAGAAAGAAGGACCAATTTACAGGGGGAAAATGGTTCTTTTTCACTGCCAGCTTGAGACATGAGGATATTTGTTTGTGGCAGTATAAATATGAGAGTTACACAATGAACAAAGGCTGACAACAGCCTTTCTGTTGCTCCCTCTCTTCCACTTTTAGAATAGATATATTTTCTTATAGGCCACGATCCAAAATCAGCTCAAATTCATGATATACCAGCAGTGATTTCCATAGCCTTTGGATGAGGCTCTCTTTGAAAATGACTTTTTACTCCATAGGAATGGATAATTCTCTGACCCCACCAGGGAGCTTGTGTGGCCAGGTTACATTTGCATTTGCTTTAATGACAAATGGAACTTTTGTTCATGAAGTGCATAAAAGGAGATGAGCCACAGAATGTACCACATGGACTAGGGCAACATTGGATTAAAACCTCTGACCAAAGTTCAGAGACTATTCTTTACAGTGGAGTTGCTAAGCACACTGCATTTATGAATGGGAGGAGATTTGGATAAACCTCTCTTCTGGTGTTTGTCTTCTGGATGAATACAGTGTGCTCCACAGTCTGGATTTCCATCCAAAATGTGCCTGTGTCAGAGCAGTGGGACAGGGCAAGTATGTGAGGCATGGAAACACAAGTGATGTATAACTGGCCCAGCCTGTGTGTCATCACTAGGGAAAGGCTGGGCTTAAAAAGTTTGTTCAGAACCCTCAGTGCACATTTTCACCAAGAAACACAAACATTTCTCAAGAGAGGAGGACACTGAAAATCTTCAGATTTCCAAAAGAAATTAATTCTGAGGTACACTGAAATTCCATATATGTTTAAATCCTGAAACACCCTAATCCTTTTTGAGAATGTCTGTAGCTTTGCGTTGTGTGTATCCTTCAGAATACCTACCATATGGACAACTTAGGCAAATGATGCCTTCCTTTCCCATTTTATCCATTTTCCCTCTTAAAACCTGCATGCAGACAGAAGTGACTTGCTTGTTCTGTGGGTAACAATTCAGTAATGTAACAGGTGTTTTAGCCAAATAATTCCTTCTCCAGACTGTACACAGATAGTAACAACAGGAAGTCTCTTCATACATAACTTGTTAATCTTCAGTGTTTATTAGCAGGAGGGATT
Organism: Bucco capensis; assembly: GCA_013396975.1. Classification (NCBI taxonomy): domain Eukaryota; kingdom Metazoa; phylum Chordata; class Aves; order Piciformes; family Bucconidae; genus Bucco; species Bucco capensis. Next base: position 213,934 of record VWZO01002997.1, on the reverse strand, counting down.
TCAGACACACAGCTGTGAAGATCTGCATTTACACTTGTTTGGGTCTCTAAATTGGTTGGTTGTGAACAAAGCATCAAAGGAAACAAGTAGTGGTTGTTGATTTATTTTTGTTTATGCCTGCTGACACCAGAGGCTTTTGTGGATCACAAATATGTTGTGTGCTGGTATTAGGGAACTGGCTACTTCATCAAAATTTTGAGTTGATAGTCTTCTTGTGAGTGTCACTTTTCCCTCTTTTCCAGTGAAAAACATGTACTGAGACCCAATACTCTTTGCTCACACCTTTGCCTTTGCAGCATCCCTCCTCCTCCCCCATTTAATAATGCTCTTTGCTCTCTGGGTGTATTAAGTGCAGCATGATTACTCTAGAGATTATTTTCTCCCTTTTTATTGCTTTTGACTCTTTATTACTGCTCATTAGAATCTTATTAACTTGGCCTCAGTTATGACAATATTCAACATCTGCTTCATATAACAAGCCCATTTCCTTTTCCCTTCCCTAGCATTGCACACCTGGGCCTTGAATTATTCCCTTTGGCTGAGTTGAAAGAGAGTGAGAGAGTAGGTTCTTGATTTTTCTGAGGTAAGAGGCTTTTAATTTGTGCCTCGACATGGATCCTGTTATTACTGATTCTGCAGTATGCTTTTCATCCTCCCTGTGTGCAGTGACTGACACTGACAATTGTTGTGGAAGGCCAGTGACGTGAGTGGTATTTCAGCAGAAAGAACAGAGGCAGGATTTAGGCTGCTTTAAACTCAACTGGATTGTTTGCTGAAAAATCTCCATGGTGAGAACACACAAGACATGTACAGACCTGGCTGGGGCTTGACTGAAGTGTGCAACGTGCCAAAGACCAGCAGGCCTCTGGAGCTCTAGCTATGTTTTCCTTCCGATGCTGTTATCAGCAGGTTGGAAACAGAGGGTCACTACTTTCTTTTTACTCAGAGAAGGCTAAGCAAAAGCCTGGATTTTTCTCCTTATGTTTCTGAACCTGATGTTATTAACTGTCAGTGAAGCAGAAACCTATAAGAGCAAAGAAAAAGCATGGAAAAAATGGAGAGCATGAGATGAGATTATCCTGTGATAACATATGTTATCTGAAAACTGAGGAAAGCTGCATTATTTGCAGAGAAATGCTTCCTCACCTCTCTGGTGATGGTTACAGCATACAAAAAAAAAACCCCTCTAAAACACAGGCATTTTCTCTTCAGGCTTCATGCTTTTCCCTTTCTTTAGTCTGGGCTTTTCAGTTTGCAAACATGGAATGAAATCACAGCAATATCCCACAGAGAGGACAGGGAGGGCGAGGGAATGGAGACAGGTTAGAAATGGATCCATACAATTTGTATTTTCTTTTTGCCAAATTATCAAGTGGCAGAGCTGCTGCACCTCATGCACTCGTAATGCTGAACCAGACTTGTGGGAATAGGCACAATTTGCAAGGAAATAAGAAGCCATTGAAATTCCATTTTTACCAGTATAAGACACAAGGCAATTGGAGAGTGAAGTTGTAATAAAGAATACGCTTCATAGCCCCTCTTATCTATTAAAATTAGCTATTTACTTAAATAAGTTTTGGATCAGGTCTGAACTCCAGCACATATGAAACTCACATGTCTTTCTTTTTCAAATACAGTTCTTAAAAGGGCCTTGTTGTCAAAGAAAATTTGACATTTCCTTGGTAAACTGAGAAAGTATAATTTGAAGTCATTGTAGTTTATCTGCAAAGAAATAGTCTACCTTTAAGTAATTACACATATCTTAACTAATTGACATTCCGAATTGAAACATCATTTTGAGTTGAAAATAAAGCCTGTTTTCTGGAAAATGTAGCCATTAAACATGAATATTTTTTGCATTCAGAGTGGAATGGTTGATTTATTCAAGAAAAACTAGCAAATATTAATGGTTGTTGGACGTCCTTTTGCCAGTTTGTCCTTAGCTGCAGAATTTGTCTTGATAGTTACAGGATATGAATTGTGACCTGTTTCTCAAATTGAAACAGGGAGAAGCCCAGAGATTCCAAAATAAAGTGCCACTGTGGAATGATTCAGGCAATCTGACTTCACTTGCACCAAGAATTCTGTGAAATACTGAACTTAACCTCCTCACGTCTTTTAAGGTCTTTATCAAGAAAGCAGAGTGCCTTCACAACAAACAGCAACACCATACCTTGATATCCTTACATGGACTTTAAATAGAACACAGATATCTCTGTGGTTATAACAAACCTTTTGACATCAAGGGGAAATTAGCTCATCCCATTTTCAGAAGAGTTAGAATCATAGAATCATTATGGTTGGAAAAGACCTCTGAGATCATCAAGCCCAATCATCCATGCTCACCACTAAACCATCTCCCCAAGCACCAGATCTACACATTTTTTGACCTCTTCCAGGGATGGTGATTCCACCACCTCCCTGGGCAGCCTGTGCCAATGCCTGAAAGTTGAGTTTTCAGAATTCAGCTGAAGCTGCTGATGACTAGCAAACTCTGAAAGTCAACATCCTGGCAAAAATGAGGAGGAGGACTATCTGGTCTCTGATGGTAAAAGGTTTGTTCTTTCAAAGGAGGGTTGATAGAGTTTACTGCTTGTCTGTTGATGTCACGGGAATGCAAACCCAGTGTGTTAAAATACATGACCCCTTTGAGTATATGTGAATGTGAATACAGGAATTGTTTGAAAGTAGTAAGGCTGTGTACATGGCATCCAGCAGACACAACTGTATGTTTTATAGCAAGTTCCTAGGCAGCATTTAAACATTCCACTCTTTTTCTCTAGGCACTGTAAGATGATAAAAAGGTCAGGATTTTTTCTTTATAGCCTCAACTCACCTCCCTGGGCAGGCCATATATCTTGATGTCTGGAAGTGTGAAAAGATTCAAGGCAGAGTATTTTCATCCTAGGTCAACTTTCTCTAGTGCCTAATGCATACAAAGGAGGCCTTGAGGAGATTTCACACGCGCTGGAGAGTGATATTGGAAACTATATGTTTATGACAGCTCTAAATGTAACATTTGTCACTGAGAGTCCTTCCCAGATGTACTCGATTTTCTGTTGCATTTCAAAGGACAAGAAGGAAAAGAAATTCCTGAGAATAACCAACCCAAGATGGCACTAATGGTTTCTTCTCCCCTGGGTTTCATAAGAGCAACTGCTGTGGAAGTTACCCATGTAACTGTGTTAGCCATAAGTGTTAGTCAATATTTGTCCATCTGAACTAAAAAGGAATTAATGGAGGCCTTTAAAAGAGAAATCTCTCTCCCATTAGATACTCTTTTTTTATTTTATTTTATTCTTGTCCTCCCCTGAGAGTAATGGATAGTTAAGTACACAGTTTTCTTTCCATTCCTCACCACCCATCTCTGGCTCCTATTCACTCGTAATAACGTGATTATTAGTCACAATAATAGCTGGAGTAACTGATTGTGCTGCTGAAGTTGAGGCTAGACAGATTTTTCTGATGCAAGCTGCTTGTTTTGTTTTGTTTTTTTCTTCTCAAGGCTGCAAGTTAGCCATAAAATTCATTCATACAGTGTCCTATCCATCCCCTCCTCTGCCTCATGGCTCTTCCTGACATGAGTATTATGAGTATCAGGTGGCATACAGTTGATCCATTTTTCCATTGAGAAAAAAGATGTCTTGTCTGTCCATTGTCCTTTTTTTTTTGGTTTTTCATAGTTCAGTGGACAATAATTGTTTCTGGCATAAAATACCTGCATATTTCTAAAACAAGCAAAAATACTTTACAGAACAGAAAGCTTTCCTAATCAGTGTGTAATGTGCAACAGAAAAGCATTTGCCAGCTTTTGCTCCTGGAAAATCTGAAGACTGACAGAATTATGCCATAGTTTTACTTTCTCTCTTTTTAATATATTTCATTAGCTTTCACATTATATAGACATGCAGAGCAAACCAGGGAGAATAGCTGGAAGCCTAAATCACCAATTAAGAGAAATGTTAGTTCCCTTTATTCTTTAAAACAAAAGATGAAGAAAGAACACCTTAAAGATTGTATTGTGTAACTGCCTTTTTTTTCCTCACTCTTACTCTGTCTCCCTTCTGACTCCACAGAATAATCTGTTCATTGATTATTATTTTTTGATTTTTTTTTCTTAGTTGGTCTGGTTTTGGTTTATTTTTTGTTGTCCTTTTTGTTGTTGTTGTTTGTTTTATTTTGTGGGGTTTTTTTGTGTGGCTGTTTTGTTTTGTTTTTTAACCTAGAGTACATGTCAGTACACAGCTTCATATACTGTTCACACACAGACTATGTTCCCACCCCTCCTCTCAGGTACCATTTCTATATCCTTAACTGCATAGTTCCTAAAATTAATTTCTGCTACTCTATGTATCTCTTCTAACGCTGTTTGCTGCAGTAATCATGCTCCAATAATGCTTTCCCAATAGAAAGGTTCATGGCAAACTATATTATTGTTGCAGAAACAATCACTCTATTTTGATTTGTGTGAGGAATTGACACATTTCCTGCAGACTTTATTTTCATTTCCCTTAGACATCATGAAAGTCAAATCAAATCAAATCACCTCCAATTTATTACAACATTTACCACCAACACAGCAGCAACACCCACTACTCCCTTGTTGGAAACTGCTTTTTAAAAGACAGTTACATCTCTCCCCTCTCCTCCTTTGAATAAAGCACTATCCATAAAAGAAACAGAAATGCTAGTACAGGAGGATAATTTCAACAACTTCTTACTCTGCTGCCCCAAAATTGGCTCCCCAGCCTATTAAAAGGGATTGGAGCCTTCCTGGGGCCATTGTGTGCTCTGGGTTAGACCTGAATTTTGTGCAATATGCCATCTGTGGTGGGCAGGCAGGCTAGATTTGCATGGGAGAATTTCTTTTACTGTCCCTTAACCATATTGTTTGTCAAGCTTAATATTTTTTCCTACGTTGTGATCTGTTTGAAGTATTTATCAGAGAAACTTACAAATTAAATTTTATCAGTCCTTCAAATGCCAAGACTTTTTGTGTTTTCTCTGCACATGTACACAGAATAAAATTACTGCAGCAGCAAAGCTGGGAGAGGAGCCAGAATATATAGCTTTGATTAATGCTTTGAACCTGTTCCTAGATTAAAAAATATATATATATATGACAACATTTAATAATAACCTTTTTCCTGGCTGAGCTGATGTTCTTAGCATTTTATTCTCATCTGTTTGAGGGCTACTGGTTTGATTTCTGAGGTTAGGTTTTGAATGCTGCATTTCTCAAGCCAATCAGATATGGACATGATTTTTGTTGATGAGCTATAGGAAAATGTATTTGCAGCTGTACTGGAATGGTTAGAGCAGCAGCACAGGTTATTATTCACGTGGTCTGGCGATGAGATGCTAAAGGTAACTGTAAGTGACTGTGCAGTAATCCATTGTGTCATTGCAGTTAGCTCGGAGACATTAAAGATTCCCTGCAAGAATAAGATGTATCATTTTGCAGCAACTAATCTAACTTGCCTGACTTGGATCAGCACTACAGCTCATCTTAGCTTGTTCCCTAGCTGAAATACTTAGCTGTATCATGGCTTTATTCTAAGGCAACCATGAGAGGAAAGTTCATCGTCTATATGTACTTTAGAGACAGTTTGTAGCCTGTTGAGAGAACTTGCTGGTGCAGGAAATCACCTGTCATTGGGTAGAGTTAAAGAGAAGATTAGGTTATTGTAGCAGAATGTCTTGGTAGCAGAAATTATAGCATTTCATGTAGCATAATTTAAGCAAAGATCCTGCAAGTACAGCGGAGCCAGTGTTGTCTCAACGCAGGGGCAAGGTGGAGAGACTTTCTATCACTGAGTCACAAAATCGGAGGCCTTTTTTGGAGCTGGAATATCAGATGTGACAGGCTCTGGTCAGAATGACAGGGCAGCAAGGCCATCACTTGGCATATCCTATCACAGAACAGACAGTCTCCTTTATTAGCTATTCTCTCTAAGCAGTGTTGTTATCCTCTAATCAAGCATGTTGGGTAATGTCATGTAATAGGGATGTTTATAGAGAGCTGTCTGTACATCCAGCTGTAAGCCAGGTGACATGGACATGCCTAGTGCTGGCAGCACACAAACTTTACAACTTCTTTTGTAACTTTTGAAATGTTAAAATATTAAACAAGTCCAACTAACACAAGGAGCTCACAGATTTAATACGAAGCCTGAAACACTTGGAAGAAAGAAACGTTAACAATATTATTTCTTCACTGATAAGATCCCCAAATCCCTTGCAGTTGAAAAATTACATAGGATTTAAAAGTCTTCATGCTCCAGGTTATAAAGTGACAGTGAGCCAGTCACAGTGAGAAGTTCTGTCTTACAGGGACGCTGAACCACTATTACTTCCAGCTTTCTAATTCTCTGCAACCTAAGTCTTGACAGATGACTGTGAAGAGAAGCCAGGAATGTCATTTGTTCCACCCCCTGTCATGGTTTAGTTATTTACTTAAATGCTTCCTACACCATCCTCCCAGAAAGATGGAAGAATAATTAAAATTGCAAGGAAATCTGTCTTGAAAACACAGTGAGATCCTCCTGAGACTCTGCTTCACTGAAGCAAAAGGCTGATTCCTGAGGGAGAAAAAACAGCTGGTTGTTACACTGATGGGTAAACCACAGAAAAAGAGGGTGATCTGCCTGCTGGGCAGCAGTAGCACAGACTTTGGGATAGGCAAGCAGAGAGTACAGTTAATACTGTAGTCTGGAGCCTGTCTAAAACTCAGTAGCCACTAAAGGCCATAGTCCCATTAATAGGTCCTGGTGAACCTCTTCTGCTCATTAGACCTCATGCATTTATGTGTCATCTCGTTGAAAAACCAGGGCTGATCTGTGGTGGTGATGGTTTCAGAAGGGCTAGTGACAGAAGAAGGGGGAAACCAAGAGCCCACAGCCAGCAGCAGGGAACCAAAAATTCCTGTTGGAGGTTGCACAGATGGAGGTTAGTTTGCTTTGTGCAAGTGCATCAATAGAATTGTCTTAGAGAAGGTATTTTCTCCCTATGGCTTAGACTATTTGAACTCTGAGTTGTGCTATTCATTTACACTGCACAGAAATCAAAGGGCTATGAACTGACAATAAAATACACTCACTGGTATTTCTATATTAATGGGCAAGATCTACAGTAAAAGCAAAGGAAGTTTCTAGGAATATTTACTGTAGCTAACTTACATGCAAGTCTCCTTTGCAGTTCTTTCATTTCAGCTCCCAAGAGGTTTAATGATAGAACAAATCTCTTAAAAGAATTTCTCCAGATACATAGACTTTTACAATTCTTTTCAGGCCCTTTTTATCCCTGAGCTAACATCATCCCCCAACCAGATAAAATGGGTCCATCAACTACAGACCCTAAGCAAGAGCTCAGGTGGAGGTAAACTGCAGTCATTACACTGAAATGAAGGCAGCTGGGCTGACTTGCACCAGCTGAGAATCTAGTGAGGTGGGCAGAAATAGTTTCTTTAATTTAAGCAGTACCAGGGATAAGAAAAATAAAATCACTTTGCTGGAGACAGCCTGGAAGCTCATGGTAGGATCATTTCTCACTGCAAGTGCAAGGAGTTATTCTATACTGCATCTCAGCTACAGTCCCTAAAGCCCAGCAAGATCTTCAGGTGAGGTCTCTGGTGTGTTGAGTCAACACATCAGAACCCATGGGTATGTTCAAGAAAGCATAACTTAATGATGCAAAGCTGCTAAGTTCTGCACTTATGAAAAAGGGAATGCTAATTTAATGAGTGCATATGTCTTGTATAACTAGTTTCCTCTCTGTTTTTTCTCCTATTGAAATTAGTTACACTCTAACTACCTTCTGAAGCTCATTCTTATTGTAAGTCCATCAGGATGGTTTTATTCATAAATGTTTTGCATTTAGCCATTACATATGTATATAGAAAACAAATGCAGGCCTCCCCCGAGGAAGAGAAGAGCATTATTTTGCCTAAAATATTCTTTTTCCACATGGATTACTACCCACATGCAACAGCTCAGCTGACTCATGGTTTCAATACTTTCAAGGCTTTCAGCACAGCCCGCATCTATTAAGTGCTTTCCAGACCTTAATCAGGGCCTCTTAAGGAGTGTTCGCCCCTAATAGAAAAGAGAAAACACATGGACCAGCCACCTGAAATCTATGTATAATTTCTAGAGGGTAAAACGTCTGATGTAGTTAGTAAGTGGCACATGTGTTACAGCAGGATGGAAGTGCTACAAAACTAGAGTGAAGTGCTTAGCCAGCAAGTCTGCTCATAAAGACACACTTGCTTTCAGAAGTGTTTGTGCTATTCCTGGCCCTAAGAATTTTGTTTCCTGGAGGTCTCAGATGAAAAAGCAAGTGTTGGGGGTGTGGATTTCTTACCTATCTCTGCATTAGAGGTAAGTGAGATGCTAACTTATAACCTTTACATGTTGCTAGATCTGTAGCTGATCACCAAACTTAGAAAGCTGAACTTAGAAGTGAGGAGCAAAATACCTATTAGTTCTTTAACTGTCTGCACCTTTTTTCCTCATTTCTCTCAGCTTTTTCTGGAGTTTTTTTCTTGGAATGCAGAAGATAAAGTTACTTATGGATAATTCATGAACTAAAGACTGAATAATTGGATTAAAGGTTTAAGATTCTTCTAAACAATTTAATGAAATGAGCAAATAATATATAGGTATTTTTCATCCTCATGTCAATCATTCTCAAACTATATTAGCATCTTCATTTTTTTATTTTACATGTTAATGACATTCCATTATTCCATTAATGGTCTGCAGCAGGATTATCTGTATTTATTTTCCATTAGTGTTTATGCATCTTGGTATGCCTGAACAAGTACTAGAAAGTGAAGCTTCAGCTTTTCTTGGAAGCATAGGAGAACTGAAGCTTCTTAAAGACATTTTCTCTGAATGCATATTTAATTGTTCTAATTTCTATTTGCTTTCTATTCCTGCAATATTTGTTTTAATTTTCCAATCACTAAATGATTGAGAAGTCAGTGAGAATAAGAGTTGCCTTGGTATCTAATAGCAGCCTCCAGGGCAAAGCTTTTAAAGGGACATGGATGGACACAGAGCTTCAATGATCGCCAGAGCTCTGCTTGCTTGTACTGGTTAAGAATCTGCCTTCACAGCTTCAGTGAAGCTGTAAATATCCTGCAAGTCCTTAGATAACCTACTTTAGCAGATTCTTTATTAGTTATGTTTGTAGAATATTTCTATGGGGAAAAGATGGAGTAAAATTTGACTTAAAGAGGCAGTAAGAAATGGAGTATTTTCCACTTTTCTTTTGCATTTATTGCTGAATAGGCTTCAGAATCCTAGCTTGGCAACAATGTAGTGTTCTCCCTTGTGATCTCCTGAAGGAGTGCTTTCTTGAGCCCATGCAAGATTTGACACGATTAAAAAGCTTCTGGAATAGGGGTGGGGATTGGAGTCAGTGTTATCCACTTTCTAAAGTGTGAAAGAATATCAGTTCAGAAACAATTGTGCTGCCATACCTATGTAGCACAAGGAGGTTAAGGTGCTGAATGTATCAAGTGTGACCATTTCAATTTGGAAATGCTAATTGATGCTTAAAGATTGTCAAGGAAGGGAATCTGAGCCAGGCAGTGACCTGATCTGTCCTGTTGTCACTAAAGCAAAGTAACTTGTCACTTGGGGAAAATAAGGGGCTGTGACTCCCCCAAGACTTTCAAATAGTAATTAAATATGACATTTGATCAATGGTTTCCCTGTATATGGTTTGTGTTTCTTTCATGCTTTTATCAGTTATTTGTTGTCTTAGTTATCTTTATGTACAGGAATAACAACTCTTTCTTCTGTAATACAATTTAAAGCCTGTGCAATGATTTGAACTTCTCTTAAGCAAGCGGAGACTTAGTCCAAAGGAAAGGTTTTTTTTACCCTTGGCTGTTTGTATGTTGGAAGGAAAGTGGTGAATTTTGGTTCACGAGGAGCCACCATGCTTCTGACTCTGACGTTCTATGAGACCTTTAAAATTGAAACTTGTCTAAGACTAAAAAAAAAAAAGTGTAATCCAAGATGCTTTGACCTTTAGCTTTGAGTAGCCAGCCTGGGCGTGTTAGCAACTGATTGTAATAATACAGCAGTCAACCTAAAAACAATAACCCCAAATCACCTTTTTATCTTGAGTGTAGACTGTGTGCAAAACCTAGCCATCAGTAAGCCCTTGCTATTGACTGTGGTGCAATCAAAACATCTGTGCTATGAAACTACCTCTGTAATCCCATGGAATATCAAGAATCAGTTTGTAGATAATTCATTCTTTCACTAGGACTTGGGCTGCAGAAGGTTTGAATTTGCTTCCTAAAGAATATCAGTTGAATCAGGGTAAGCTGATGCATTTTTTTCTGATGTCTGTCATATTTCTGGTAATGTTTAGGTCTGATCTGAGTCTAAGTTACCTCCACGGAAGTGACTACTTCCTTCCCTGCAGTATTATATCAACAAACACTTCGGGGCTTGCATTTTCATGTGACCTTGACTGTAGTTGTATCTAATATCTGATTAGAGGGATTTGCTGGTGACTAGCTTTAATCACTCTCTCTCCACCATGAGGGCTAGGTGATGTTTTAGTGGGACTCAGTGGAAATTTTGACAGAATGGCAATAAATGTTTCTGTGGGAGGTGTTGGCTATGCCAGAATTTACAATGCAAATTCAATAGTCTAACTAGTGAACTATTCTGCATGTCTTGGTTTTTTCCTAGTTTTGGTTCCTTTACCTGCCTACTTATTTGTAGGTTTTTTTGCTGGAATATATCAAAAATGAAGTTGTATCAAAGCAAACCATTCTGCCATGAAAGGCTGCAAAACTTCTTTTCGTACAGAGTCAAATTATAAAGTCTTCTGAATGTTGATTTCTTTACTTTCAAAATGATAGAACTGTAAAATACATCCTACAGGTCACTACCTCCTGTATCTAATAATGGTCTCAAAGAGAGATGGCAAGATATAAGCACATGACAGAACTACCTAAGGTGATGGAGTGTGATAGAGTAACACAGTAGAAATAAATATGTATTTGGCACAGAAATTAAGAAAAATGTTTTCCTGGGGGGCTGGGGAAGCCACTGCTTTCAGGAATATCTGAAGGATCTAATGTCAGATTTTCCTCTTTGCCAACTGAATACATGAGGGAGCCGGACTTCCTCCCAGTGCCCTTTATAGGAAAGCATACTAGAAAATACCTGTGACTCTGTTCCCTTGCTGCAACATCTGAATAACTCTTCTTGACTACAATCAAATTTATTGTCCATTTCAAAAGCACTCACAGAGCTTTGCAGCATTCATTTTATTTCAGTATCACTCGTCAGTTGCACCACAAATTTATTTGGACCGTTTTACCTTTCTCTTTCTTTGGCTCTGTTTTGCATTCTTAGTAAATACAATGTGGTAGATGATTTTTTTACCTATCAGTTTGCAGAAGGTCCCACACAAGTTGTAAATAAAGAGCAGGCCATAGGGCATTGTGGCATAATTCTACCTTTACCTCCTAAGTAAGGAAGCTGACCTAATTAATGACTTCCCTCCAGCTGCAGAGGTGCAGAATAGTAATTTGGATACTGGCAAACCAGGGATTTACTGTCAATTCAGAAGAGTGTGAGTGCCAGCTCTGCAGTTCTTTACCTCAACTTATAACTGGGATCAATACTGCACTTGCAGCTTCCACTTGTATGTTTTTATTTATGGAGCACATATGTTGGAACCTTTTCTCCTGTTGTTTTGAAAGAGTTACTGCTGCTACCAGCTTTGATTTAGGCTAGTCAGAATTTATTTTGCTTTCTTTTGAAAGCTGGACAAAACCCAGAAGTGATAACAGGACATGTGTTTGGGTATATGTGCACCTTTCCTTATGTGGAGTTAGAGGGGGCAGGGTATGTAAATCTGTCAATTTTAATTTTGCTTAACATAATCTCTCCTTCATGCTGCCTTGGCAATGCTATCATCATGAAGACATATCATAGCCAGCAGAATGATAGAAATGATTCATTCCAGTAGAATGGCATAAAGTCTTTGATACATGTGAGAATTGTGCTTTGAATATATCTGGAAAATCCCAGAGAGCTTTCTCTGGATAACTGCAATTGATGGTATAGAGGTACACTTAAACTGAGGTGATGGATCTGAATATCCCTTTCCTCTGGAGCTGAGGTCAGCATCTCTATTCAGATGCTCCAGCTTTTTCATTGATGTGCAGACACTCACAGGTTATGCTTGATGTTGTATTTACTTAGTGATCATTTAATATATACTGCTTAAAATGGGAAGCACTACTTCTAAATCCTCCCATGTGCATTTTATGTGCATCCATGTACAAATGGAGATATACTCTGGGTAGGCACTGGGAGTGTCTAAGTTCACAGTTCTGTTTTTGAGTTGTTAGATACAATATCACAGTGAAAAGATAATGCAGTTACTTTAATGGGGAAGAGGACGAGATAATGCATTCTCTTTTTAATGTCTAGCATAAAAATCCATGGTAAACTATGTATAGGCAATGGGAAAACCTGGGAGATTTAATACAGAAGCAAAATGATGTAAACAGTGCAGTTGAATAGCAGGGTGACTGAATGGAAGAGGGAAAATACTTTGTCTCACATTACCTACTTGTACTTTCTCAATAGTGTCACTGATGCCCAAGTGTTTGAGTAGTGATCAAGCTGGAATTATCTACCAGTTTGTCTTGATGGGAACTTTGGAGTCCATCTTTTGTAGCTGTCATACACCAAGCAGTGAACTCTAGCATTCTGTCTGCTCAGTTGCCTTTTCTGATGGTTTGTCAATGTCAGATGAAAACTGAAGTATGTACTTTATATACAGAAAGATTAGATCACTCTACTTATTTGCCATAACAACTTCTCGGGACAGATACAGCTTGACTGTAGTCTCCCAGTAAATCAGAGGAGCCTATTTCCTCAGGAGAAGGAGTCCCAACTACCAATCTCACTTCATGTTTACTGTGAAACAGACTAACAAGTGCATCAATGTGGGTTAGATTTCAAGCACTAAGACAGAAATGAACCTATAAACCAGTCCATGATTAGTGCCCTTTTACTCTCACATGATAATTACAGAATCATTAATGTTGGAAGAGACCTCCGAGATCTTCAAATCCAACCATCTACCTATCACCACCGTGCCAATAAACCATGTTCCTAAGTAGCACATCTATATGTTTCTTAAACATCTCCAGGGATGGTGACTCCAGCACCTCCCTGGGCAGCTTGGGCCAATGCCTCCCAACTCTTTCAGTGAAGAAATTTTTCCTGACATCCAATCTAAACCTCCCCTGGTGCAACTTGAGGCCATTTCCTCTTGTCCTCTCACTGATAATAATTTGGAAGACCTAAAATTATTTGGAGTGCCTCTGTTTTTCACTTCTCAACCTTAATTTTCCCTTTAAAAATGAATTATTTAAAATTAATTATCTGCAATCATTATCTAATTAACCCTTCTGCAGAAGAGTTGTTTGCATTTTCATTTAATTGCATTGCCATAGTGCATTGGTGTGAGGGTTTGTGGTGTTCTAGTTATTGTTCTCAAATACCTGTGGATTTTTTTTTTTTGGACCAGGAAAAGTGTAATTGAAATAAGGCAGGGGCATTTTTTTGATGCTTTGGAGTTAATGCATTCACATTCTCTGGGTTTCGTGCTTTACTTGTGACAATGACAATGCTCAGGCTAGTCACAATATTCCTGGATCTCAGGGCTTCAAGAAATACAGCCAGAAAACTTTTAATGAAATCTTTCTTTTTACCACCAGACAAAACAGTTTGTTCCCTCCCTGTCCCTCCATACGGTACTTTTTTGGTTTTCTGTTCTATAACCCACAGGCTATCAGCTTAGCTGTTGCCTAAAAGGTAACGTGATGGAAGCCTGGCTATAGATTTGATATATTGCAGGAAGGCTGCATTCATGAATTGTGAATAAGAGCAACAATTTTCCAAATATATATTGTCAAAGCCATTTTCTCTCCAATAACATTGCACATAAAATGTTACAAGTGTAATGGCTATTTTACTTGCAGTTAAAATGTGCATACAATTGCAATATATCAACTGTTGTTAAAATGACATCTGGGAATATATGAAGGGTTTTTTCTTGTCCTGTTTCAGACTTCTTTACTAGTGACATTAAAGATATTACTGTTAAGGAATTACTAGAGAGAAGACAGCACCTACACCCGTGTATACACAAATATTTATTCTTAGCATATCTCAGTATGTGTATTTAATGTACACTACTGTCTCTTGAGTGACACAGTAATTTCTCTGGAGTTCAAATAATGGAGTTCACTGTATACTTTTACTTGCATTGGTCAAATAGTGAGTGGCCACAGTTGGCCTTTGGTCATTCAGAATAGCTCTTTGTTTCCAAATCTCAATGAATTCCATGGTTTAATCTTACTGCTTCTCCAAAGATCACAGAACTGTGTGAATGATCTTGATTGAACTCATCCAGCAAAGTCAGTTGCAGTAAAATTAATTCTTTAACTGCACTTCAAAGGTATTTCTAATACAAGTTGTTAAAAGCTCTAAAGGTCTGACAAAGAAATGCAGAGTGACTTATAAAGAAGGATTTCTTCATCATAAGCAGACAGCAGGCAATCCTTGATCAGTTGAGGACAAATGCAAAACTTTCCTTTTGCTGAGGCCAGGATTTTATCCACTGTATGGGATTTTGGAGACATTCTTGTCATAGATGTTTGAAGTCTTTAATAGAATACCAATGTTGAAAATCCCTCTTAGTATGCTGTGCATGTGGCACATCATGTTCCTTTTGCCTATCTTTGAATAAGACATTGCTTAGACTTAATGCCTTATTTCCGCAGTTTCTCCTTGATCCTACACAGGAATCCGCACACCAGAGTTTCTGTAAGAATCTGTGTTGGCTATTTCCACTTTGGCCTTAAAAGGCAAATCCTTGAGAGTAGGAAACTGCATTTTTTTCATTTAGAAATCTGTAAAGCTCTTCAGCTTAGTTTTAGGACTAGTGTCTGACACTGAGAAATGTGGTCTGGGACTACTGGATTATTTGGAAGATGTTTATCCAAACTTGCCCGGCAGTCCTGGATGAGCAAGCACAGCTTCTTGCATAAGATGATTGCAACTCCCTTGTGTGGGGAGTAATGTGACTTGCCTTTGTCATGGGCAAGACAGAGGGAATGAGTTTCTAAAAATCAATTCTAGCCAAATCTTTTACAACACACTATGTCATCCAATATTCATGGACTGAAATCGCTAATCTAAGGACATTGTTTCCAATATGATATTTGACTATAAATTGTAAGTAGACATTTATACTTGTAGTCTGAGTGCTTGTTCTGCTTGTGTTGAACTGAAGAACTTGACTTGCATAGCTTTCAGTCCTCCTAAGAGAGAAGCAGCAGAGGCTGGCATACTGTGGCAGTGATATGCCTCAAGCCAGTTTATCACTGACAGCTTTCTTGAGGTTAATTGTGCTTCTCCCTCTTCACACTCTTCTTCACACCCCACCCCCATCACCCCCCAATCTGATCTTCAAAATAGTTTAATATCAGCCATTCCTAACATAATCATGCTGAAATTAAGGAAAAAATTAAGCAAACCTATGATCAAAGGCCTTAAGCTTTCTTTTTCTCCTAAGCAGACTGCAGGCTACTTTTGATAATAAAATTACATGTGCTTCTGTCAAAAGGAGAAGTTGCTATTGTTTTGTATGATGTTATTTTAATGGTGCTACTTAAAAATTAAGTTCTGTTGCTGAAGCACTAGCTGTGGGTAGTATTTCCTAAGCTCCAATACCTCTTGGGAAGCAATCAGTGGTTAACTTTGAACACTATGCTTGTTTAAAGTGTAGATGGCAAGCTCAAGAAAAATGATCCACTAAATCCAGATGTAGTAAAATCAAATGTGTGCTGATGTCAACTAATGGGCATGGTGACATGTAGCTATATATATATGTTGTTGATGGGTAAATGTTCCTCTGTCCTTGCTTTCTGTGGTGAAGAAATGAGGAGCCTCTGACAGAATCAAAGGGGCTGAGTGGCTGATTTCCTCTTGCTGAGCAGCAGTGGCATCTTGTGCTGTGCTTTCATGAGCAGGAGAGGGAAGAAACACTCTAACAAATGTGACTAAGGTGAGAGAGAAGAGTATATGCTGTCTCATTATTTAAATGCTATTTCCCCCTCCTAATAGACAAAAGCTTTTTCTGGATCATTTGTGGTCACTTTACTATCCACATTGTTGTCCATTTCTGTCACTATGTTATATAAAGTCAGTACATGTTTCCCCACAAGAAAACCAACCAAAACTGTTTGTACATAACCACTTGTGTTTTTTTACTTCAGGGGGAATAAGAACCACAAAATCTGGATGCTAGGGGGTTGGATAGTGGGTCTCAGTATGAGCATTAATAAAACATGTGCAGAGTGCTAGCTTAGGTCACAGAAGCCTCAGGCAAGGAAAAGAGTGTATTGCCTTGCTGTAGGAGTAGTTGCTGGTTTGGAGAGAAAAATCCATACAGTAATAACTGTTCTGAAATGTTGTTATTGTGCTACTTGCATAAAAATGAAGCCTCTGAACTATTTTTGTTTGTCAGTGTATAGAACAGAAGGTACTTGTTCCTTGGCAGTTGAGGCAATAGGTAATTTGTGGAGGTGACAGAGGGGTTGATGCAGATGAAGCTATGCAGGGGAGAAGCAGCATGCTCAAATTCACAAACAACTTGGATCTGAAGAAGAGGGTTATGGCAGGACATGGCAGATGTCCCTTGGCTTTGTCATTCTGCACAGTGGTCTGTTTCTCTGACCACTCTAGCAGTTTGTGTGGATACTTCAGCTTCTTACAGAAATGTCTTGCTTATAGGATCAATGCTTTCTGACATTCAGTAATAAGGTAAAAAAAAAAAAAATCCCAATTGATGGGCTTAATTGTGTCCTAAAGCAACTGAAGATAAATCTCAAAACTTCCTATCAAAGGCTCAGTCAGAGTGGTGGCAGTGACAGATTCTCCAAGTGTCACACCAGGCTGGTAAATGGGGACCCCCAAAACTGTGACTTTACAGTATATCCTAAAATGAGGCAAGAGTTGTGAGTGAGGGAAGCAGACAAAGGGTCTTTGTTTAAAGAGAATTTGGCCTAAATCAGTGTTCAGCTGCTGAATCAGTTTCACTTGAAAATAAACCCAAAATACATGTTGATATCTCTTGGAGTTATTCTTAGAGGTTTGATTTGTTGTTAACAATAGTAGTGAATCCATTTCTGCTGTGACTGTAAAGAAAATTTTGGAAAACAATATGACTAAAGCTGAGGTGTTTCTGAAAGGCTAATGAGTATGAGTGGCTTCATGTGCTTTGGTGAAAAGATCAGGTAATAGTTAACTTTACCCTGCCTTTAACTTTTTTAGTCTTTACAGAGTCATCTTTGTGATGATTGTGAATACAACCTCATTTTTGACATAGGTTTGTTCTTTTAGTGTGCTGTTTCTCCAAGGGAAGAAGTTTTCCAAGTCTCATGGCATTGTTCAGTGTCATTTGCTTGACAGAAGTTCAGATTTCATGAGGCCTTATGTATCTTTATTATCACTATCACTATCTTTATTTTATGTATCTTTATTATCACTATCTTTTGTTGAACATCTGAGAATCTAGTGTGATTATGCTTTCCTATTGATGCTTTGCATGGCCACAGGTCTCATCTTAAAGGTCAATTGTAACATCTTACCTCAGTCCTTTCTCCCACTCCAATCTCTGACTACATGTTCATCTTTTCCTCAGGAAAGCTGTTATTTATTCCATATCACTAAAAAGATAAAAGCTGCAGATAAAAAAAAAGAATACTTCAGTATTCTCCTTACTGTTGTGCTCATGGTTATAGGAGATCCAGACAATGGAGGCAAGGAGGTGAAATTGGTGATAATTCAATCTTCTCTTTTCATTGAAAAGATGTTTTAACTTTACAAGAATTTGTTTCATAAAGGAGTAAAATGTTTGAGTAGGTAAGGGAAATAAAATTACTCTCTATATCACTATAAGGCAAAGTAGATATAAGTAGAATATTTCCATGGGGAGGTTTTCCCAGCAGCAGCAAGTAGTGCCAGGAAAAATAGCCACAAGAAGTTCTAGAGTAGGTTCTGGTCAAAAAGGAGTAAACAAATACTTATGATTGAATGCATGTCCCCAGGGAAGATAGAGTTGGGAAAATGTAAGAACTACAGATAAATACTGGAAGAGGACGTAAGGTATGTGAGGAAATTGTGATGCTGAGCTAGTAGAAAAGGTGTTACTAAATATAACTGGGTACAAGTATGGAGCTGATGCCTGTACTTTTACATTTCATAGACATCACCTCGGAAAATGACATGCAGTGGGATCACATTGCATCTTGCTCACACAAATATCCTGTTACAGTCTGCAGGAAAAGGCTGTGCAAAGAGTAAGCATTACAGGAGACATAGCTGTGATTGTACAGCTGGCCCATGAACAGCTGCTTCCTTAGAGGGAAAGAATGGAGTCATAAACCCAAACTGTCTTTCCTTAGCTCTCATTCTTTAAGTTTTGGTGAGGTCTGAACCAAAACTTACTCTTGCTTCCATATAAATCCCAACGATTTCAGTTTAGTATACATAGGTGAAAGAGAGTAGATCCACCAGCGCTCCTGTCTGTCTTCTGTTCTCGAACTTCCCTCAGGTGGTGATTTTTTTAATGCTCGTAACAACTGCTGCTGCATAACCTGTGCTGCTTTTGACAGTTCCAGATGGCAGGTAAGACAACTTCATCTTGATGGGGCCAGAGAGCTTTAAAGTCCACTGTAATAGCCCTCTGGGGCTGGCAGGAGAGATGCTCTGGAGCCACCTCTGAATTGTCTGCCCCTTGCTGAGTTCCCTGCTGTCAAGCTCACGGCTGGTTGAAGCCCTCAGCGGCAGGGTGACTTGAGAGCTGCATGTGGTGATCATGAAGGACATGGATAAATAACTGTTCTATTTTGTCTCCTGTTTTGGCAGCACTCAAATCTTCATTTTGATATCTTCTTTCTCAAGAAGACTTTTTTTAACATCAAGAATTCTTTTTCTGACACACACTCAGATTCCAGATCACTACCTTAATCCTTTCCTTTATCATTCTTGAGTGCTAGGGATTGACTGTCACTCTGTTAAGAGACTTGACCACAAGGGATTGGGATGAATAGAGTCCTACTAGTAGGAAGGCTGAATATCTTTCCTGATCTTCTTGGCACTGTGTAACAAACACAAGCTAAGGCAAAGGCTGACAATTAATTGAGATTAATTTTGATTTTTCTTGTTCACTTGTGCAATTATAGTATTGGTAAATACAATGGAGCAAAGGCATTTCAAGATAAAGTCGTCTTCAAGTTCTTGTTTGATGTGAAGTTTAGACCCTGGGGGAAAAAGCCAGGGTGATGAGCAAAAAAAGTCTGAGTTGGACTGAAGTCACAGCTGATGTGAAAAGAGAGCTAAGAGCCTTCAATTAAGGAAAGGACTTGTAGTTTGAAAATTTATGACAGCTGAATAACCAACTTTTCATATCCACTTAAAGAAGCTAAGTGGTAAAGGAAGACACAGTTGAACAGAGAATTAATAGAATATAAGTCTTTTAGTAGGAATGTTTCTACATTGTTAGTATTACACATAACATCACATTGCAGCTTTCTACTGTAGAAAACCAGAATTTTTGGTGCCTGACAATAAAACCTGTATTCTCAAAAAGAAACTCAAATCCAAACCATGCTTCTAGTAGTAATCAGAAAGGAATATAATACCAGATACTTTTCTAAAAAGAGAAATGGGTGGAGGAACCCAAACCAAACCAAACCTAACCCCACCCTCAAACAGAAAAAAATACACACACGCCCCACAAAATCACCAGAAGAAATCAAAGAAAAAGACTGGAGAATATAAACAGCAAAGTAGCTCTAAGACTCCTGCACTGAAAAATCTCTCTCTTTGTTTCTGTTACCATAGTTTAGAGTCTTAAAAATCCCCAAAATAAATTTGTAGAAAAAGATCAGTATTTCCACATAAGTTTGTGTGAACTGCTTTTCTTCAAAAGGGATCTGATGGCTAACAAGACACTTTAGCTGTCTTACTACCTGAAATTAAAACTGTTTTATCAAGGCTTCTTTCTCATTTGATTTGACTATTTCTCTTTGTTTTATATAAAGTTTTTACCTGTCATGATGTTGCTCTTGCATTATACAGTAGCTGAATTGTTGTGTGGATTCCTGTACAGTCAGTAATGCAGATGTATTCTGGTCCTGGAAAAACAATCAAGTCAGACAGCATGGATGAGAATACCTTTAAAACTCAGAATTGCAATGCCAAGTGCTGAGGCCCTAGGGCTGTGCCCTAGGTCTGCAGTAAGATATAGAGCAAGTCCTCCTAAGGGTGAGATTTTGGTTGGTTGCTTCTTTGCAGGTCTGTAGAAACTCTGCTGTGGAGATGTTTGCTCAAGGTGAGCTGTGGCAAGGGGAGGACAGGGAACAATATTTCAGATCTGTCTCCCATTGCAGGGAGCATTGTGATAAGAAGAATACTGAGTGTGAGTTTGGTAATTTTGATAGATTTCTGAGCAGAAGATTAAGCCTAAAAAGGCTTTTCTGTCTTAGTTTGATGGGTGACTGAGGAATGCACAGAAGATAAGGAGAGACAAAGAAAAAACTTGGTTTTCTTTTTTTTTTCTTATTTTGTTTTGAAAAAAAACCTCTAGCACTTGAGTTAAACTATAGTTAAAATATTAACTTGATGTAGTCTTGGCTTTGGCAAGAAATACAGGCTCCAGCTAACTGGCACTTTAGACCTTGATTGGTAAAAGTTTGGATGCCACAGGAGGAAGAAAGATTTAACTTATTTTCTTCTCCACTTTTCCAAAGCATCTACCACTTGCTGGTAATGGAGAGAAGTTGCTGGGGTTTCTGAATCTTCTAAGCAGCCATACAGGAGAAGAACTTGCTCAAAATGGAAAACAAGTTTTTTTGCTACTTTTTCCTTCTTTTGTGTGTGTGAGTTCATTTCATCCTCTTTTTCCCCTTTTCTATTTTGATACATGTGAGGAGAAATAAAGGGCAAGGAAAATAACACACATCTTGCAAAATAAAACACCTTAAAAGCTTTCTATGGAAAAGCATTTCTTTTTCATCTTGCTGTGAGTAGGGGACTGAGCTGATAGGAAGTTGGCTCATCCTTGCTTTACTCAGAACCCCTGTCATGGGATCAGGAGCTAATGACTCTTCTTTACCTATTGAGATAGTGGCATAGTCTATTTACTGTTGTCCCTTGTACAGCTAGGGCAGAAGGGGATGAGAGAGGATGGGATAATCTCTTGGAAAGCAACATTTAACACCTGTCTGGTAGGAGATAATTGCTGCATTCCTGGGGGATTAGCACAGTGGAACTTTATTATAGTGTAGTGAAACTGTACCCAGCTATCTCTCCCCAGAAGGATGTCAGACTAGTCTGTTGCAGAAGACAGCACAGAATGAAAGATGCGTGAATAAATCATGTTTGTGCAGCTGAAATGTAGCTTGTGCCATCCTCTCTCCTTCCAAACTGGATAGAGATTTTTCTCACTGCTGTCCTACTTCAGAACCATTTGAGGACCATGTGTCTATATTGCAGTCAGAGGAGTGATTGTATAGGAGGCACAACTATTTGTTATCTAGCCTGCTGAGCAACAAAGCAGTGTTCCAACCCCTAAAATTCTGTGGTTTTTGTCATCCTGTGTGTTTCATAGCACTGTGGCTTTTGGATAGGTAGTCCCCAAAAACAACCTCAGTCAGAAGTCTGGGTTCTTGTGCCTGTGTAGCTTTCCACTTAGCAAGCAAAGTTAAAGGTGGTAGCTTAGGAAATATTTGCTGCTTCTATGGCCAGTTCCTGCTCACATCCTTGGGGATTTGTTGATCAAGACCAGTGTCCCTGAACCGATTGGGAAAAGTAACATCTGTACCCAAAGTTGTACCCTGGGTGTGTCTCTTACTTTGGTATGGCATATATAGCTTGCATTTTCCCCACTATCCCTTTAATATGTATTGATCCTTGTGGCTTGCAAATAAAAGCAGTTCCTTTCAACTGCATAGCAAGAAACATCTGATGCTGTAAATTAGGTTGTTTGTTCATTTTCAGGAGTTGTAGTTTGCCTGCAGTTGGATCTTCAATGTGGAATTTGAAGTATATTTTCTAATATAGGAAGAAACCAATAAAAAATACAAAAGAGAATGGAAAATAAGATGAAGATGTAGCAAAGAGGAATTCAGGAAATGTCATATACTCTGTAACCTACCAATATGCTCTGCTAGTTGGTCTGAATGCCAGTTCCTTGCATCAGCAGGAAGAACAAGTTGATAGCTTCTGCTGTTCATTTTATTTGAGTCTGTTCTGCACATGGATTATAAAATGCTGCGTTGCCTTTTCTGTAAGGCTGAATGTAGAATTGCATCACTTGTTGCTACATAGCATATAAGAGTTTAAGTCTCCCAGGGAATGCTGAGCCCTTAGTTTGATTATTTGATCGTCCTGTGATATAAGGGAAAATATTCTGTAATTTTACTGTGCCCTATAACATCATCTTTCTTTAAAACTGGATGCTCAAAATGAGAAACCACTTAAATCCTTACTTTTCAGTTCTCCTATTGTGCTGGAATGCTGCTTGAGCAACAGAAGGTGTTATTTTGATACTTAATCTGCAGTACAGAACTATTTTAAGGATAGGCTTGGTTTCGTCTACTTAATGACCTTCACTATATATAACAGCCTGAGAACTGGAAGTTACTGAGAGGTTTGTAATAGCAGCAGAATTCCAGGGGAGAGGAAAAAATTGATTATTATTTTTCTGAACGCTAGGCCCAGAGCAACAAAATACTTGGTATGCAGCATTTTAATTTAGCAATAAAACAAAACTCCAGGAAAATTTACAGTTACCATTGTAGCTGCATGACCACTGTCAATACAGAGCACTATCAGTACTCTGTAAGACTGGTGTTCTTTGCCTGTTAAAAGGAACACAAGAATTTAATTGCCACATGAATTAATTGGTCCTGTGAGGAACAGAGAGTTGGACTTGATGATCCTTATAGGTCCTTCCCAGCTTGATAGATTCTAGGATTCTGTGCTGTTGACTGCCTAACAGAAGAAGGCAGTCTAGTTTTGTGGCCTTCATACTGAACTTGACCTGCCATTTATTTTTTATTGTACATGGAAGAAGTTATGGCCTCAAACATAGCTTAAAATCTGAGCTCAGATCTCCTGGATGTACTTGGTAATATGTAGATATCATTTCTAATGCCATCCCAAATGAAATTGCAAGTAATTGTTGAAAATGTCTCAATAATAATAATAATTCTAAATCATCTTCATCTTGGGATCCTTAGAAAATTGTTTTGCGTCTTGCTGATGTTTTGGGAATTACCCCTTGTTTTAGCAGGCAAGATAAGTCATCACCCAAGATACCATCATGGCCCAAACCCACTTCATGTTACAATAAAGATTTAACCACAGTGGGGAGGTGAGAAATGAACTGTTTATGTTCCACTTGCTTTCCTGTCACAGAGTGTGAATGGTGTTAATAGAGAGGGGACCATAACTACCAAAGGTGGTTTCAGCTAATGTGTCCTACTTTGCATTTGTAATAGGCAAGGAATACGAGGTAAAAATGGCTTATTGCATGATTAAATATAGCTTCCTTAGGTGCATCAGGTTTGTTTCTATCACATAGGCATAAACAGAGAAAAGCCTTGTGCCTCTACATTTAGTATCTTGGCTTTTTTTACTCACACCTATCATGTTGGAAAAATTCTCCATAAGCAGTAATTTCCTGTGAAACCAAATGATCAGAAAACAGTGAATGATCTAGTAATCAGGATCAGCAAGTGGAGTTTAATTCATTTGCCTGTAGAGTGCTTGCCAACACTGTCATGTAGAGCTCACTGCTGTTCCAAGAGCCACTTGTGCTTATGATAATTAGAGTTCCAATGATCTGGAACTGCTTGATTCAGCTAAAGTTTTGGCAGGTGGTTGACACACTGAAGCATATTTAAACACTGTGCTAGCCTTGAAAAAGTCACTTGGATTTATTTGCATGCCTGTAATACTGTTGCAGTCATCAAAAAGAAAGAAGTGGCCAATCTATCAGTTCTGGATGTGTAGTTATCATTTTCTGTCACATAAAACACACAAATTACTGATTTGGGGAGATAAATGGATTGGGAAAGCTAAATTTGTTAGTTGCATTAAAATCTTTACCATTATAAATGAAATTGTTCCTCTCTTTATTTTGATATATGGTAGCTCATGCTCACCTAGCACTATTAGTAAGCCTTCAGAACTGGAATTGTGCCTGAGTAGGTCTAGATGTGGAAGTGCCAGAGAATGGATTAAATGTATATACTTCCTCTTCCAATACAAAAAAAAAAACCCCAACTATGAAAAGCTCATAATAAATTGTTCATTTCACTGTTGAACTTCAGATTTGCAAAGCTTTATTTATCAGAAAATGTCCAGTTTGCCACCAGATGTCAGTTAAGACCCAATGAGTCCTTGAACTGCTAAACCCAAAGGTGCTATTGAGCTAATTTAGCCTAGGTCAGTTACAAACAAATTCTAATGGACTTGTCAGAATTATTTTTTACCTGAACATGAGACTCTCTCTTAGATGAAGCGTGGGATAATGTATTTTTTGTATGATCATTGACCATTCACTTAGCTGATTTTGCAACTGTGTCTGTGTAAGGTTGTCTCAAACAAGGTCTGAAAATTTGTTTAATATTTTACTATAGGACAACATGAAATTGCTTCAAGTTGTGCCAGGGGAGGTTCAGATTGGATATTAGGAAGAATTTCATCACCAAGAGGGTTCTCAGGCGTTGGCACAGGCTGCCCAGGGAGGTGGTGGAGTTGTTATCCCTGGAGCAGTAAATAAAAAAAAACAACATGTAAATATGGTGCTTGGGAACACGGTTTAGTGGTGAGCACGGTAGTGTTGAGTGGATGGTTAGACTTGGTGATCTCGGAGGTCTTTTCCAACCTTAGTGATTCTATGATTTTGGGTTTAGTCTTGGTTTGTTTTTCTGAGTGTTTTTTGTGCCCTCATTTGGGGAAAAGGTGAGTGAAGAACTTTTGTTCTAAATATGCACCTCTGAACTCACCAAACTTTTACCTAGGGCAGCTAGATAGGCTTTGACAATGAGGAATTTTGCCTCATCTAAGAGTTTAACAGGCATACATTCACTATATGCTCGAAGTTCCTGGAAGTTTGTGTTCACAAATAACACTTTGGCTCTTTGCTTTCAAATTCCATATTTCAGGGTTAATGAAGTATTGGTTACATAGGAAACTAGTGTGAGGAGGGCAACACACTGCAATGAAAGTGCAGCAAAGTGGATTTTTCTTCAGGATAGAAATACTCATATGAGTTATGGAGGAGTAGTTGGCATAAGACACAGGAAAGGGAGAAAAGAGTTGGAAAGGAACTGGAATGACTGATGCCTTTTTACTGATCACTTCCTGGTGCTTTTAACACAATCATAAACTTTCTTTTGTTATCACATGGAGCACCTGCATAAAAATGGCTGTTAACAACCTATTGACTTAAGAATTGGGGTTTGCAGCCTTAAAGGACCTATCTCCCTCCTTGTAAGAATTTGTACACCATTCCCTGTGATTAATTCTACTATGTGAAATCACAGCTCTGTTTCATTTGCTCTCAACAGCCTTTTGTGATATGTTGTTTACTTGTCACAAGTTCTCTGGGGGAAAAGATCTCCAAGTGCTTTGCATTTCTCATCCAATTCATTTGTTAGCAGCAGTGAATGCTTATTTAGGAGAAGGATAGGCAGAAAAGAAAATGAAATAAGCTTGTGGGTTTTGGTTCTGTTTTTTTTTAATGTTTTTATTGGATTTTTTTGTTTTGTTGTAAACTCGCTAAACTTAATACTACGGCAAAGTGAGAGCAATTCATGTTACTACATTTCCACCAAAAAAAGTTACAGGCAGTTTTTAATAATGAATATTGAACTGCTGAAAGGCAAAAAGCAGTACAAGAAAGAACTTGCTATGCAAAGATGCCTGTTTGGTGGCTTTTTCATGTTTGAGTCATGACATAATGTCTACTTTAGGAACTGGTACTGTCCACATACATTTTATTAAGTTCCAGTGGGAATGTTTCTTGCACCCATTAGAAATATATCATTAGTAGAAAGTGTCCTGATCTACTTATAACCTGTCACCTTGTAGAAGTCACTACTGAAAACATCAAAATGGGTTGTGCAGGCCGTGTTTGTCAATTACTAATTGGCACTAGCATATAAACACATTCTGGCCACTTGAAAGGTCTGCACCATATGTCTTGGTCCCATCAACAACTAGGACATTGTTAAATAATCAGAGACTAGGAGTAGATTGTAGCAAAAGGCACTGCAGCTTCAAGAATTAACTGCATGGAAAAATTAAAGGTTCAGAGAAGAGCTCTGAGTGATTCAGTCTCTGGGACACTAGTTCTAATGTTCAGTCTTTCATTTATGAAAAGATCTCCAGGGAAGAGACATCTGACAGTAGACAGTTTGTTAATCTTTGGGAAAGGTATGGTTAGATCCAGTGACTGTGCTGGAAGTAAATAAAAGTAGACCTATTTCAGAATGGATGGCTTTGTAAAGTGTGTGTTAAAGCTCCAGCAGAAGTGTTTGATGCGGAAGTTGTCTGAGGGTTCTTGAACTGTGTTTAGGCAGAGGGTTGAAAGAGTTCCTCTTACAGTCTGAAGATCAGTGAGGAGAGCTTGGAGTAAATCAGTTCAGTGTTGTAAGGAGCAATAGCTGTGATTTTGCAGTGAACAAACGTAGGATGCTGGGCTCCTGGATTCAGTTTCTACTTTGCTACAGACCTTCTGCTGACGTTGATCAGGTTCTCCATTTTACTGTGCTCCAGACTTTTCTCTGTAAACTGAGTTTAGCATCATCTCTTGAATGACAGGCTGTGGATGAACTGCAGAGATTGCATCCAGAAACACTAGTGCTGACTCTTTAGGATCCATTTTTCCTTGGGAAGGGACACAGCCTCCTATGTGCAGTGTGTTATTTGCCATATAGATTTACATGCTCAAGCCAGGGGTGATGTTAGAACCACTGTTTGCCAGACTTGGCAGTGATGCTGGTCTTTATCTTCTCCCTTTTCTTCACTGTGTCCTCCGCTGTGTGTCTTTCTACTCCCTTTTTTTGCATGGTCAGTGTTTTCCCTTTGTCCTAACCATTCCCTCCCTCACTGGCCTGGATAATAGAGAGTTGACAGAGATGTGAAGTTAACTACAGTAAAGGTTGGGAATTACTTGCACAGCTTCCATTGTGGAGGTGCATAAGTACCTGAGAGTGATAGATAGATACACACAGGCACAAGACCTCATGACATACCTGCTTATTCTTGGTATCAGTAACATCTAAGCTTCATTCTTTACAAAGCCTGGTTGTATAGCACAGTAGTTTCCTCAGTCTTTTATCCATTCTGGCTCTAGTACTCTCTGCAAAAGAAGTCACTTCTTCTCTGTCAGTGTTGTACCCTCAAAGGAAGAAAATGTAAATCAGGTTTCAGTCTTTCTAGCAATAACATAAAAGCTGGTAGTAAGAGCCTGAAATGAAGATTGCAAATGGATTCTCTGTAGATGTGTGTAATGATTTTTGTGCACATAAATGTCAGGTTTCACATTACATGGACTGATTTGTAATTTTGCAAATAAAGCACTGATAGGCTTTCCAATATGCAGAAAGAACTGAAATCTTGTATTCTGCAGTGATTTATCTCAGCCTCGACTTTCACATGTGAATGCACACAAGCATTTCCACGCACTCTGTGCAACAGAGCTGGAACTGTGCATGTAGAATATTGCACATGCACAGATAATAGCCTGAACCAGATCTCTTTGAATATTCAGCCCTTAATGTGTAACATTTAATCATGAAATACTGAGTTTAAATAGATATTTCTTGATGATGAAATGATTAATAAAGTGGTCTGAAATGCAGCTCAGAGCCTCTCTCTAGGGAGTCTTGCTTTGCCAGTTTTGGCAAGATGACCTCCTACAGCAGCAGCATCAGAAATGCCAACTGTAATTTGAAGTCTCTAATTGCATTTCCTGCTTTATTTCAAGGTAGAAAGTGTTTGTTTTCTTTCTTCTTTGAATTAATGTGTCCAGGCTTCCTGTGAGCCCTTGGCTTTCCAAAAACAATAACAGATGAATACAAAGAAAAAATGAGTCCCTTCCAGAAATAACCATAGTGCTTTGTATGCCTTTTCCAAGTTCTGTCAGGCATCCTAGAAGTTTACTTAAATGCAATTTTCAAATTTCACTTCACATTAAAGGAAGATTTGAGGAAGCAGAATGGTGCAGCTGAAAAGAATAGTATGTGTCACAGGCTTTTCAACCCTCACAGCATGAACCACGTCTGAAATCATGAAGAAAGGGAGAATGAGACAGAATCAGCTAAGGTATTTCTTAGCAAGACAATTTCTTTACTACTTGTAAAAGGTTAACACTACCATAATCTTTGTCAACACAAAGGAACACAAAGGCCACTGGAAGGGTGGGTGATGTTACCGGGAATCGACCGAAAGAGCAGAGAAAATAACTCCTACTGAGCATCAGGAGAACATTGCAGCCTTGTCACCAGATGCTGAGCATACACTGCTTTTAGTACTGACCTGCTATCTAGGCTATACTCTACTGCACTTAGTCATAATGTCATGTTTATGCCAAATCATTCTGATGAAGCTATTTGGGATTTGTGCAGCCCTGGAATAAAGACAGTACAATAACAGGCAAGAGACATCTCCCCAAACGGTTTTTTTCCTCCTGTTGCCGATTAAGCAATATTTAGTTACAGAGAGATGCTCTTTGCACACATCTAGCCATTTGTTTAATGTCCTAATGATTTAAAAAGGTCAGTAGGGAAAAAAATAGAGCAAGGTGATGGATGTCATATGTGGCCCTGCTTGACAGATTACAGCCAAGACATACTAGCCTTTTCTCTGCTCTGATACTAAAATCCTGTGAGTAGTGCAAAACTGAAGAGGAAGAAATCAGAAAGAAACCTTTGTTCTGACCTTGCTTTCCTCTGTTTTCTCCTGGTGCACTTGAGCTGCCACAGAATCTCTCTGCTTCAGAGACATCTGTCATGTCTTGCCTTCAGCAGCAGATTTGCTGGTGTTCATAAGTAGCTGCTCTTCTCTTTCAGAACTGCTTCTGGTCATACTGTTTCTTCTCGAGCTAATGCAATTCAGTAGTGGCATTACCAAGTACAGACCACTTGCACATCTTGCCACTGTGCTGCTTAGCCTTTCAGATAGGGTTAGTTCTCCTTGCCTTACTGAAACAGAGCAAGCAAGGCTGCAAGGTTTTGGCCTGAAGGCCTACTGTTTGACACCTTTCACATTTTATTTTTAAACCCAATTTGTTGTTATGCTAGATGTCATTCTGGCAGTTTGTTGGTACACAGAGCTAGTGTATGTTTTCCTGAAGGACTCCTGTTAACTCTTGTATTTCTGTCTGACCATGGTTTTCAAACAGAAGATGTGAAATGTTTCCTTCAGGAAATGCAATGAGAAGCATCACTTTTGTGATGGTTTTGTGTGTGTGTGATAAAGCTGATGGCCATGTTTCTTATACATAGCAGAGTCAAATTTCTCCTTCATGTGTCTTTCCAGCTCAGAGATGTTACAGCAGAAATCTCCTTGAGGCTGTGTTGTCAAAAGATCTCATCTCCCATCTGAGAATCAAAGTTGCCCAATTTTCAGAATATACCAACACAACAAGGACATTCTGAACAGTGTCTGAGAGAACATCAGGAGTTTCTACACTTTTCATTTTTTTTGGATACATAAATTGTGGCTCATTAGCAAATCTTGTCTTGGCAACAGTGCTGACAATGTTAAAATCCATGTTTGAATATCAGTAAAATTAAGCTCTGTTAACTTTAGTCTAATGAAGTCAATAGCTGGTTTTTACATTTGAGATTCCTCTAAGTATATTCTCATTTTAAACATTTAAACATTAATTAGGAAATTCAATAAGCTGTGTTCTTCTGCAGGATTTTCATAATGCAATGTTTTTGCTTTTAAAATAATTTTTCATTTCCAATTTACAGCTCCTATATAATTTTTTACTTTTCAAGAAATTCTTTGAAGATCAAATAATTTTTTAGATAGAACTTAATTCCTGATTTTTTTTTTATTTTTTTCAGATCATAGGGAGGAAAAAGTGCAAATCCTTTTTCAAAAGGAAATTCTAGCATGGAGGAAAAACTAATTGAGTCTTTTAACAAGCTTTTAAAACTCCTTTTAAACCCAGGACAGCTGAAAGTAATTGTGAAAGATTACTTAGTGTTCCTTTAAGTATGGATTTATATAACCAATGTTTTAGAAGATCATATGGAGGATTTTTTTTTACTTGAAATATTAAAATATTTCACTTTTCTTTTTAGCAGAATTCTAGCTATTTATTTATATCTTTATGCATTGGTTTATGCTTTGGTTTTGGCTGCATTGAGATGCCAAATGGAGCAGAGGCCCTGGAGTGTTTCTTTTATGAAAACTGTCTCTTGCATGACAAAGATGATTTGGTGTGATGGTTTGGAATGTCTGTCCCTGGAGAGATGGTCACTGGAGAAAGGCTTTATCTTGAGCATATGTGTTTGCTATACATGGCTTCACGTGCATGAACCACATCACTGACTTCAACACTTTCCCTAAAAACCCTTTTTGCATTCTCACCAGGGAAATAATTAGTGACTGCAGGGGGACATGGTAGAACCTCAAGTACTACATGCAGCAACATCTGTAAGTTGCTGCTTTCTTGTCCTTGCTGGATTCTGCCGAAGGCTGATGCAGCACTGCAATGTCAGAACAATCCTTGACAAGCCTTGCTGCTGCCATAGTTTCTTTTGTAGCTGGAGAAGGAGCATGGGGTGGTTGGAAAGCCAAAGCCCAGGGAACACACAGTGTTGTGCTTGCTGTGCTGTCAAAGGCCAGGTGCCCAGCAGGTGACTTGACTGGGTTGTCTGAGTCATGTTAATGATACCTTCTCCTTTCTCTCTGGTGCACATGTGCTGCTATTTTGTGTGTGGGAACATTGCTTACTGCCTCTTTAATTTCCATTGGAGATGATTGAAAACATAGCTACCAGCTGCTTTTTGCCTTGATGATGCAGTAAAGAAATATTCATCAGGCAGCAAAAAAGCTCTTTTTATTTTTCTCTTCTCCTTTCCTGAGTTTTGTGCCTCACTTGTGCTGTATGCATAATTATATTTCAAACTGAAATGGAAAACCAACTTTATTTAAGAAATTTTCTTCATCTGAACTCTATCCCAAGGCAACAGTTACAGATTCAGATTTAACTATCACTTAATGGAAAAGGGAGAGAAACGAGGCTATAGTTTGTGAGAGAAACTTGTAGTGCTGATTGCAAAAACAAATGTTTTATAGTTTTTTTCAATACTTTTCCTAAATTCATATATTCAGACTT
The DNA here is from genome assembly GCA_013396975.1 of Bucco capensis. NCBI lineage: Eukaryota > Metazoa > Chordata > Aves > Piciformes > Bucconidae > Bucco > Bucco capensis. The sequence continues at coordinate 182,437 of VWZO01002997.1, read as the reverse complement.
CTGTTAAATACTCATACTCTTTCTCTGTGATGTCTCTGGAATATACAGCCTTGCCTAAATATCCTAGCAGCTGACATTCTCAAAGTTCATATATAAGCTGCAGCACTGTTCCTTTTCCCTTGGTGCTTGAATCCATTCTTTTGCAAAGATCTCTCTCCTTATCTGCCCCTTGGACCAAGTCACTGCTCTCTTTACGTTCCTCCTTTGCCTCTTTCTTTATCATATGAAATCAAATTTCTCAGGTTCACTTTTAAAGCTATTTGCAGCTTCTCTTTGCCTTAACCCTTATCTCAAGGCTGGTATCAAGAGTCAGCTCCAGATGCCAGTTCTTATATCTCAGCTGTTAAATATTATGAGCAAAAAACTTTGTGCTTCTCCCTCATCTCCCTTATCCTTGGGAAAAAACTCCCATGCTCACAGCAAAGACACATCTTAGTTCTCTTTCTAATTCTTCTCTTAAAACACATTTATTTTCTAAACCTCTGCTTTGTTACAATGCCTTCAGAACTCCTGAGCAGCTGCTGCTGCTGAGACAGACCACTGGCATATGATGTGGGTTTAGTACTGGCGTGCTGGTTATTTCTGTTCCTTTATCTGTCCAAATTCATCTGTTTTCTCATGTGTTAGATGCTTGGCATGGGCCATCTTGTCCTTTTGCATCTATTTAAATTCCAGCTGGCCCTTAGATATATAGAAATTCAAATAATGTATACATGTCACACAGACAGAAAGGTTTATGCTCTTCATGCTATCCCTAAAGTCATGTTCCTTAAATATCTGTGCCTTTAGAAGGTAAGGATGTTCTTTCATTGCAACACAAAATGTCTCACGTTTCTTTTAGAGAGATCCTGAATTTCACTGTTTGATGAAGTACTTAGTTGCTATTAGCTCCATTTGAAAACACCAGTACAAAACAATTCATCCACACTGTGTTGGAAAGTTAAATTTGAGCATCTTTTCTTGGGTTTGCTTTGTTTCTTTTCAGGTGTATTGAAGCAGATAAACTGTTAAACAAGTACAGAGGTGGAAAAACTACTTCCTTGTGTCATCACTTGCCATGTGGTTACCTGCAAACAATAGGGAAGATCTGACTAGACACAGGCCCAACAGCAACAAAAAATAACTAACATAAGCAGCAGCCACGTACGGAGGTTGTGTGGCTCTGGTGCAGGCACAGGAATGGGGTGGGAGTAAAGCAGCAGCCAGAAGGCAGGGGCTAGCTATCTCAGAGCAGCAGCTGGCCCTTGGGTTACAGCTAGCATGGATTGCAGCCACAAACCAGAGCACTGCAAACTGGAGAAAATGGAAAATAGCAGAGGTACAATGAACAAAAGGAGTATGTTTATGAACTGGATGAGATATCCACCACTATAGAGCTCCCACCATGAAAACTAGCTGGAAATGTCCTTCTTGGCACTTAATTGTCACTTCTGTCTCTTTGATGGAGCAAGGTTAATTCAGAAAGAGCCTGTTTTCAGTATAAATGTATCACTTTGTCACAGACATGGATAGAACATTTCCCTCCCCAGCTTTTATGTTTGTAAAGATCACTATCACTTTCCCCTTCTGTTTTCTTCTTCAGGCTTCACAGCCACATTTGTCCACTGAGGAAAGATGGGATCTCTTTTTAAGAACTCTGGGCCTCATTGGAAGTTAGTGTAGATAGATAATGGTTCTAGCCTTCCATCATCTTCTGAGCTTATATAAGACTTTACTCCCTCTTGTCTACTCTGAAGACAAGCACATACTTACTATGCAGCTTCACATAAGATTTCTGTCTCTCTACTGAAGCTCTAAAGCTTTAGAAGAAAAATGTTTGATTTCCATATGCAAAATCAAAGAGTTTTCCAAGTTCTGCAATCCTAAATGGAAAAGGATTTCCATGAGGAGAAGAGTTTCTGCAGTAGAGGGACAAATATGTGATTGAACATTTAGTTAGGAATTCTATCACTGGATGGATTCTTAGCAGGCCTTAATTATACTTTTCCATACATGATCCCACAAGCCTTATATGAGCAAACTTTCATTAGAGTTGAAGAGAGATTTTTATTGCTTGAGAATTACAAATTTAGTCTGTTGGCATCCATTGATTTGCTTTAGTTTTGTGTGGTTTACGTGTATATCCAATAATTCTCTTTATTAAACTTTGTGTTTCAAACACCCAGATCTGCCCAACTTCTATGAGGTAAATAAGGAGAAAACTCTGCTTTTCAGAGCAGTCAGTCAGGTAGAAAGAATAAATACCTGATTATTATTGCTGCTGATCATTAGACTTCATGTCTTCAGACAAAACTGCTTAGAAGTGTATAACTTCCTAGTTCTGCCAGAAGATTCCTCTGATAGCAGGAGGCAGTAAAGCAGATAAAGTAAGATGGTGAACAAGATTCTGTGTAGTTAAAAAGGCAAGAAGTTAAATCAGATTGCAGAGCTGGAGCTGTGTGGTGTGTGTTGTTGGAAAATTCTTGGTTTTTTTCATACAGGAAGCATCAAGCAATGGCAAATCTTACTACAGACTGAGCCTCATAGGGACTGAAAGCCAAGTGCACAAGTTCCCTGCCATGAATATCTACATGAAGCTAGTTGACAGCTTTCCTTTTGCTTTCTTACCTAAGACTAGGAAAAAATATTTGGAAAATACCTTTTCAGCCACAGAATAAGAAAACCCCTGAATTTTCTGTATTTTAGCATAGTTTTCCCCCAATATAAAGGTGACCTTATTTCCTGAAAATGTTGAGAAATCGATAAAAAAATAAATCACTGTCTCCATTTTCCATAGGGATAGAAGGGGATATTTTTTGATAATCTGTACACATAGGAAAGTGTTGCTTATATGAAAGAAATGATATTTTTGGACTGAATTTTCCCATCTCCACTATCGGTGAATTGGCTGTAAGATGGCAGTGTGTGCATATTCAGGACTTGAGAAGCAGTGTTGGATTTGAATGAGATGATTCTGTTTCTGATTTAGAGATTGCATTTGACAGTACAGCAGAAGCAGTAACAAATGATATCAACATTTGTGGGGGTCTGCTAAAAGTTCACTGCCTCTGCTGTGGAACAAGTTACACATCCTGTGGCATTTGCAATTGAAATCACTTGGAAAATTATTCACAGAAGTAATATCCAAATAATTGTGTATAATTGAATGTATTCAGTAAAGTCGTGATTGGAATTGGGTAATTTGCAAAGGATGAATAACAGGAAGAAGGATAAAGTTTTATTTGAGATGCATGATCCTCTTACAGCATTTGCTTCAGAGAAAGGAACTGAAGGATGGGGCAAGGGAAGGAAAGTGTCTGGTCAGGCAAAGGGCACCTGTCTGGCTGCCCTTGAGTAGCAAGTGTTGGCCAAAGAAACCTATGGCTCTGGAGTTTGGTTTCTACATTGCTAGTAAATATGGTTCTGCTTTTGGGTCAGCACCTGGGGCTTGGGAAGAACAATTCTATCCCTGCCAGTCTGTGAGGTGCCCCATTACTTGCCTTACCTAAAAAATATTATCCACTCCAAACACCTTAGTTCACTTAATATTGAAACAGCAACTTGTTTTGGTTTGTTTTTCTGGAAGTGCGACTTTGAATTAATTAGAGCTCACTGCTCTTTTGCCCCATGGAAGCAGAAAGACTTCCTGTCAGTCCCTAGTTTATTAAATCAAACTTCTGGAGACTGACTGATTAGGTGATAGATGCAGAGACTGTTCAGTTTGCTGTCTCCTATGTTCTCTTTTTTCCCCTCTCTTGGTTGGTAACTTGTGTTCGTTGCATTGTCTTTTATTTCTTGGAATAGCTGCTTCCACAGGCATAAAAAAAAAATCTAAAAAATGAAATACAACAACTATATATATGTATCCAGAGAGAAAACTGCTCCTTTGCTCACCTGTCCTGTGTCTGCAGTTCTAATATTTTACAACGTAATTCTACTCTGAGGAAAAAAAGTATCCTATGAAGGGGGAAAAAAAAATTCCTGTGGTTGTTTTTAACTGATTGTGGTTTTAGACCTTTAGGAATAACAGACATTTGTTTTGTAGTGTCCCAAGAAGGAAACACTTTTTAAATGTTCTTTACCATTAAGTCAAACTTCAAAGGGGAGGATAAAAACTTGGTGTTTTCTTGTAGTTTCTTTTCCTATTGATTCTTATGTTGCTAAGCCTTTTGTGGGGCAACAGCTACCTCTATCACAAAACAAAATGACTTGTCCTAGGCTCTCATGAGAGATTTAAACCATAGCACAGGGCTTCAGGCACAGATGTGCATGCCAAGTGGTACACTGAAGAACCTGACTTCTTTCAAATATCTTGAGTCTTGCTTAGGACAGAGCTGTTAGGTGCAGAAAAATCACAGCTACTTCTCTTTTAATATTTTATGCATTTTCATTTGGAATAAGTTAGAATCTGTTAAACATTTTCAAGAGATTCTATGGCTCCAGGCTGGGCAGCAAAATATTTAACAGGATATAAATTCCTTGCAAGATTCCCTTGTATTCAGTCACTGCCTGTGCAGGGAGAAGGGCATTCAGTCACCCCTTGTGTTGGAGTAGAAAGGGAGCAGCAGCTGAGGGAGGAAATGGGACAGCCATTTAGTAGCCATGTAGTACAGCCTGCGCAGATGAGAACTAACCTAGAAGGCACAGCCTGGCAGGGCATGCTCACAGAAGTGATCTTGCTTTAGTGCATCACTATATAATTCATTCTTTGCAGTAAGTTTCTCACTAGTACTTGAAAGGCCCTCTCACTTGTCTTTCTTGAGGGCTGTTAATTAATCCAACTCTTATTTTCAAACCTCAAGAGACATTTGCTCTGACTGAAACCTTGGAGTGTATTTACTCATTCCTTGGTAAAGGTCCTGATCCTCTAAAGGATCAGGCCAGCTCTGACAGATCTGCTTTATTTATGGTTATTGTCATTGACAATTACTTTAGTAACTGTAAGTACAGACTAATTAGGAAGAAGCACTATTAAACAGCTAAATAGCTAAGGGAACTTGAATTCTTCTAGCTTGTCAAATTGGTCCATTAAATCTCTGTGTGTGTTGTACCTGTAATTGCAAAGCTCCAATTATCATACACTTAGTGAAAGGAGTGATAAGGTTTCTGGAGTGGAAAGTGATAAGAGATAAAAGTGAAATGTTGTCTAATAATAACTTATACATTTGGCATTGGTAGCTTTCAGTAAATTTCTGATAAGAGCCAGGAGTCAAGAACTTTAAATCCTCATATCTCCAAGCAAATAAAATGAAATAAAGTAGTAGTTGGAAGGAAATGTCATCACATTGTTCACACAGGTGTTTTAAACACTGTAGACACTCTAGTCTCCATGGCCTACTTGTGTTCCTCCTGGGAAGTGCTGTAGCAGCACTGACATCAGAAGGCCATGGCCTTTGGAGAACTTTAGTGCTTAATGTTATCTGGGATAGAGTCATCTTCCATAAAAGCATTAGGGAATGAAGGATCTGACCTAAGGTGACATACTTATTTCTCCCTGTGGATCATTTTTGACTGTAATCATCCCTGGGAGACAGCCAGCTCATAGGGATGGTTGTCATTTGTTATGAAAATAGTGCTGCCTTACAGATTCTCTTGGAAGTCTTTGGGGTAAGATGAAGAGGAATGACCAAAATAGAGGTATGAATTCAGACTCTGATGAAGGCTGGAGTTTATATACAGGAGAAGAGAATTAGAGGTGCTTCTATTTCTGCCATCATTCACAATGGTAGGAAGTGGAATAAAGCTATATCCTGTCTTGGTACCTTTCTGTTCATCTGAGCCTTTGAAGTGGGAGCTGGAGAGGTTTTTAGGAAGCCTGGAATCAATTTGTGAAAGGGTGTAAAGGTGAAAGATTGTGTGAGGGACCAATAATTTTGAGAAATACATAAAAGGAGGAGAAAGGTGGCCTTAAGAGCAGGCAAGATAGAAAGGATTGTTATTGTTAAGCAGAAGTTACTTCACAGAAAAACAATAGTGAACTGCTACAGGTAAGAAGGCAGGAAGAAAGAATCATTCATTTCTAGGAACCCAAGAGGCTTTATCCATTTTAAAACCAATTCTGTGCAAAATGAAGGCAAGTGACCATATATATCCTAAATAGCACTTCAACCTCACTCCCCAAAAAAGTCATCAGTGTTAAAATAGGTGTTATTACTCTGTGGTGCTGCTTGCTTGCTTGCTTGCTTTTTCTGTTGGTGGATTGGAAATGACAAGCCTGACTTCTAATTGGTTTTAGAGATACTGTTTGCAAAGTTTTGCATATAAAGGGAAGAAAGCTGATTTTTTTCTGCTTTTGTCAAAAGAGAAAAAAGGAGAAATGATACAGATAAAAGATAAGAAAAGGTTGATCATTTCTGCACTTAAAGTGGCTTTGGAAATCTGACTTTAAATGAAGGAGTATCTTCTTTTGAATAGTTGAGATAAAAGTGAAAAGTGTTTTTGCCTCTGAGAAATCAAAACATCTGTTCCAAGTGAGGGAAGGTTGATGGTCAGATGTTTAAAATTACACTTCCAATGACTTCTTAAGCTGAATTCTAGCCACTCAACCAGTGGCAGTTATGTATGATCCTGGGGGTTTATAGGTAATTGGAGAAGGGGAAAGGTTAGATTCTGGTATTTTCACGATGTGAAAAGAAATTGGTGTATCCTTTATCCAGATTTTGTTTTGCAGAGCCTTATTCTGAAAGGGATTTTTCTTTTTTTTGTTGTTGTTAATGACAGAACAGGGTAAGAAATACAAGATGGTAAAACCTATGAAACCTTAAATTTAATTTCCTCAAGTGGTGAAGTGATCTGGTGATGTTGTGATTCATGTCTGACAGACTGTTAACATCCTTTCTGACAGGACAAAGGGGAAGGCAATTACTCAGTTTTAAACATTTTATGATACCTTTTCTGTTCCTTGGGTAATAGCAAATGATTTTTAAGATGATCTAATGTCAAATTAATAAATGAAGAATTCAGGAACTGAATGTTAGATAGTGAAAACTGGCCAAAGAATTTCAGCTGTGTGGATGTGATCTCAGAGAAGACACTTTCCCAGCACCAAATACTGTGTCCAAATCCACATTCCTCAAGAAACAAATGGGTATTGGAGAAAGGTATGAGCTCTAGGTGTTCCAATATTGTCTGGACAGGAAGCTTTCTGTATGGAACAAGCTTGCTGTACTTCAAAGTGAAAAGAAATAACTAAACATAGCTTTCTGTAAAGGCTGCTGTACTTACACCAGGGATGTACTTTTTATTTATACAAATATATCTGCTGAAACAGCCCAAATAATTTCTACTAGCTGTTGTAAAACAAGGTGTCTTGTTATGTCCTTTCTCACTGCCTCAATCTTTTGAGCAATGTGCTTCGCCTACATGAGTATCAGTGTGCTTATGGTTTAAAATTGAATCATGGGTTCTAGGAATGCTGACAGCTCATTCACCTTTCTTTCATCTGCAGGAAGCAATTTGTTTGGAGATTCTGTGGGATAAAATGCAAGGACTTCATAATGAAATTAACAATACCTGAGAGACCGCAAGTAGCACTGGAGACTTTAATTTTGTTAGCTAATGTTTATTAAGTGAGAATTAAATGCTAAGCACTGCATCAAGCAAATGTCTGCAGTGACACTTGCAGCAAACACCTACAGGATAAAATAAGCTGTCTTGGCCAATTTTAAAATTAAAAAAGCTTATGTTTAAATCCAGGCACTTTGTCTGCAATTTTCTGAACACTTTGGTTGTTTGTTTGTTTTTTCTTTTTGCTTGGGAAGTGAAGGAGGACTTTTGATCCTATAAAGAGGTTTCTTCAGGGAAATCAAACATTCTGGGAAGGCTACAAAATCCTTTCTCTGAACTGCAGCTGCAAAAGGAGAGCTTCAGAATACTGTGTCATGTTAAATGTTCACAGCAAGAGGAGAGCCAGGTACTTGAACTGACATGATGGATTCCCCCTTCACCTGCTGCCTCTATCTTATTAAACTGCTGTGATTAAAGAGTTATCAAAATTTAATACTTCAAAATGACTGCACAAAGGCAACCTTTCCTTAGGAGAGGCTGTCTTTATCAACCATCACCCACAGACACAGCATTTCTCCCACAAACCTCCCCCCACCTCCACACATTGAGTCCTTAAATTTATGAGGAAGTGGTGAAACCTTTAGCCAGCCAGAGCCACTCCTGAGGACAAATATGGGCTCTAAATTATTTGAGCCCATTGGGCATACTGGTTATTAAACCTCATCTGGTGCAAGAGGGCAGATGGATGTGCTGTGTCACTGCCAGCTATATTAATTGCATGCTAAAGATTTTCAATTTTTTATGTAGAAATATGGATTGGAATGATACCAGGATTATTCAGGTGCCTCTGACAAGCTGTAGCTTGAGAGATGTATTGAAACACATTAGGAGCAGCTTAGTTTGATCAGGCACTGAATGTTGTCACCTTGCTGGTTGTTTTCTTTCTCCCTTCTGTGCAGTCTGCATAGATGAGATTAGTCCAACAGAATACAAACAGGAGAATTTGGTGCTAAACCAACTATTTCCTAGCATTTGTCCATCAGTAGATCTCAGTGAAGTACATCTACTTCCACCCTCATTACTCAAGTGGAAATACTAAGAAGCCAAATGCCTTGTCCAAAGCCACTTGGAGAAGTGACTGTTACATCTAGAGTCTTTTTATCTTGAGTCACAACACATTGCAATATTTTCTAAGCTATGCTGTTTCCCCATATGTAACACACTGATGTGACAAAGTACCTTAAGAGGATGGTACCTGGCCCAAGGATCAGTGTAGGCTGCACCAGCCAGTGGCATGGCCACTGGACAAGACAATCTTGTTTGCTTATGCTGATGAGGGCAGCTTGGAGCTCTCTTTCCATCAAGCTGCAGAAGCAAGGGGATGAAAAAGTGTTGGTGGAACATTGGAGCCTCCAATTCATCAAATTGGCCTGCAGCTGACATAATGTGACTGTTATCCTGGATAGCAATAGATCCCATGAATTATGATGTAGTGCCTGGCAAGACTTAGCTGTACACAACATGGGTACTGATAAAGCTGAGAGTCAGTGAAGGATGGAGTCCCTCAGTGCTACTCCTCACACACAGCAGTTTTACCTTTTTGAGGTTGGATGCCTTTTGTCTTTAGGTAAATAAAATTTTCATTAACTAAATTCCTGGTGGTAAAGAATAAAAGAACAATCTCTATGTAAGAAGAGGAAAAACTTCCTGCAGAAACCCCAAAATAAACAAATGTTATGGTACTGCTTTTGTAGGCAGCAAAAGCATTAGTGTTCAGGCACTTCACAATATTAGTAATGGATATAAAATATTCAGGAAGTATTTTAAGGTGTAATTTAACAAGGTCTAGGTTATATTGCAGGAAGGACTTTCAAGGAGTCCTATGTTTAAATGAAGACTTTAAAATTAGTGCTTCTCGAGCTACTAGCCCCACAACTGTTTTGTGAGTGTGCTAGGAACCTCACTCATGCAGTGTCTGGAGTGGGTGGGGGTTATGTGCAAATCTCTGGCCTCAAAACCTTGGAGCCTGCACATAAGAGAAGAAACATCACATCAGTACAGGCAAATAGTGGGGAAAAGGAAACAAAGCAGCAGTGTTGGTTAGCGTGATGGACAGTGGGGTTGGTATGTGGCTGCTCAGCTACTCTCACACTCTCTGAGGCATTACAGAATGGAAACTCCAGAGAAAGGGTGTTAATGCTACACTTGTGTTTTTGCTCAGGGTTGATCTGGCTTTCAGAAGTGGTATAAATACAGAAAAGTCTGAACCATGTAAATCAGCTTAAAGTTGAATTAATATCTATATTTACTACCTGATATAGTTCTGCTTATACTGCAGTGTAACCAATCTAAATTTACATGCCCATTTTCATATATGCACTGACTATGTATTCTCACAGTGTATCCTTAAAGAGAAGGAAACAATGCTTAATACATGTTTAGTTCCTTGAATTTGGGGAGGAAAAAAAGGTTATTTAAAAATCAATCACATTGCCTTCTGCCCTCCATCACAGACTGTTTAGCACCCCACTTTGTCATACAGGGAGGATCATACTTCTGCTTTTACATGGATTATTTACTTACTAAAAGGTTATGTTTGGTTCCTAATTTCCTTTGCGGTTTTCTAGCTTGTCCCCTTGACTGCCTGTTTGCGTTACATATGTCAAAATGTTACAGGCAGAGCAAGTAAAGGTTAATTTAGGAGGTGCAATAAGAGTTGCAGCATTAAGCCTGCTGGTCAAAAGTTCCTAACATAATTTTCAGAGCACAGGAGCACATGAAAGATGAAGTAGTTAAGTGTGATGCTGGTCAGAGACAGCCCAGAATAGCAATGGCTATGGGATACCTGTGGGACACATGGATCATACAAAAACTGATGATAGGGTATATTTTTTTGACCTGGTGGAGATGGAAACACTCCTTACCTTCATTACCATATGTCAGCTTACAGGAGAAAGTGTAAATGATAGCAGAGGCACGAACAGTAGGAATGGAGTTAATTCTCTCATTTATCTCGCACAAATAACAGGGGTCGAAACATCTTGCACCAGTATTAATAAGCAGTGGAAGGTAAGAAACATTGGGGAAGCAATAGTTACCTCTGTAATAAGACTATGAGAGATGAAGAGTTTATTTCTGGGGAAGTTCTAGAGCTGGTTTTGTGATCTGCTCTTTTTCTATATTACATGAAGATTGTTTATTCTTTTTGTCATTGACTGCACTTATTTATGGTGCAGGCTTAAAGAGCAGTTGGGACAAGATGACCATCCTCTGGATCTCCTAGTCAGAGGCCTGACCCCTTCTAGTACTGAACATATTATATTCAATGTGTTATTTGCTTGGAGAAGGCAAGGCTCCAGGGAGACCTTGCAGCCTTTCAGCATTTAGAGGGGCCTTTAAGATGGAGACAGACTTTTTAGCAGGACCTGTTATGACAGAACAAGGGGTGATGGTTTTCAACTAAAACAGAGATTTAGACTAAATAGAAGGAAGAAATGTTTTGCACTGATGGTGGTGAGACCCTGGCCCAGGTTGCCCAGAGAGGTGGCAGATGCCCATCCCTGGAACCATTCTAGGTCAGGTTGTCATGGGCTCTAAGCAACTTGATCTAGTTGGAGATGTCCCTGCTGACTGCAAGGGGGTTTTACTAGACTTCTAAAGGTCCCTTCCAACCCAAAACATTCTATGATTTTATGTTCAGCCTCATATAGATACTTACACTCAGTCCAATTCAGTCCATATTTTACAGCTGCAAAGAGGAACAGTTTGATTTGTTTATGCATAGACACCTTTAATGCTACTCTGGAAGCACAGAGGAGCCTTGAACATGAGTACAAATGACCTTGTACAATGCACTACACCAGTATGGAAACTCTTTTACCCTTGGAAAAATATAGCTAGTGATAGCTTGTGAAGTTTCTAAAGGCCAAGTTTTTCTACTGTATTGGAAATGAAAGATGATTGGAAATGGCAGCCAGGGCAGCCACCAAGAGGTTTGTGTAGGTGCAATGCTGAAATTTCTAAGTATGTTGCTTGTGTTGTACTTGGTTTGACTAAAATTGAGGATGCTGCTAGATGCTGCTAACTGGATATCCCAATCATCTTGGAGCTGTTGACTGTAGATCTGAGAGTTTTAGCTCTCCTATGCAATAAGGAGATGCACAGAAGCAGGAGTGATAATGATGGCATGAATATGCAAGTAGTTCTCGATGCCAGCATCCTCATCACAGATGTTCCCATGCATCTGGGGTCCATGCACGATTCATTCACTTTGCACATGTTCCCACTCAACCAGCTACTCTGACTATTTTTACCCAATGGGGGATGGCTGATTGTTCAGCCTTTATCATCTTTTCCTCAAGTTTACTCTAGGAACATCTGCGTGCAGTCATTATAGACCTGGCACTGGTTCTGAGTGGGTACTAATGTTCTCTTCTGGTGACAGGCAATGCTCTCTTTTTCTATTCCATTGAACATGGAGAATAAACCAACTAATGCTATCAGATACTGCCAGGCTACACTCATTCCACTGCAGCCCTAAAGTGCTAAGTTGTCTTACCACCTCTGTGATAAGCTGTGGTGCACTGGCAAAGCTGACGACAGCATCTCTTCTCCCAGCAGACCTAGGCTGGGCTTCAGCTGGTGTTGTCCTCAATCTTGGTTGACCTGCTGGATGTAACATAGTGTCAGAACACTTCTTTACTTTTGAGTGTGAGACACACTCCACTGATACACTGATCATGTTTTACATTGCTTGCTTCCATTTCTAGGATATCAAAAAGAAGATGAAAGCAGCCAAATGGTTATAGAACACTTCTGGGCTGTAGGTCTGGATATCCCCATTTTGGATAATGAAGGTCTAGAACTCCATTTCCCTTTTTTGAGAGTTGATGAGTGATTTACCTGTGAGGTAGTGATCTAAAAATGATCTGCTGCTTCTACCATGCTCTATGGAGAAGTGGATGGAATTGGTGTCAGCTCAGCATGACCTTATGCTGCCTATGTTTGAATTTTGAAGCACCTCCACAATCGTGTTACAGAAGCCTATGAAATCTTGCAGTTGAGAGGTCAGGTGCCAAACAAACAGTGATGTTTGTAAGCTCTGACAATGACTATAAACACAAGATTTGCAGCATTCACTCAGATGCTTACTAAGGTACCTCTCTACCTCTTGGGCAACATAGAAATACTGTAAGTGAAAGAGCTGAAAAGCTTTGAGAATTGTCTATTCCTAGGGGCAGGACTGGGGTGAAGTTATTGAGTATATAGTGCAGTTTAGTTATCAAAATATGTGTGCAGTAGTTTAGCTGTCTGGAAAGGAAATTGTTCTTGGCTTGCTTGTTAGTGGTGTGTGCTTTCCATAAGCAATAATTGAGATTAAGCATTCTCTGGGGAAGTAAGTAATTTATTTTGTAGTAAACTGATATCTGTTGATACTTTAACATTGCTTACATTATTTATATGTAGTCTTGCATCCATGAACTGGAAAATATAATCTTTTCTATCATCAGAAAAGTAATTTAAAGTTAAAAATTTAATAAAATATTAATTATAAATGAAAAAGCTTATGTAGCACAGAACACATACTGTGTGTTACTACAAATTGTTCATGCTGAATAAATTACTTTGCAAAGGAAATGGGAATATATAAGCACAAAAGAAAAGCAATGGAAGGTGGCTCTTTGATTTGGTAGATTGACAGGTATGGTGAAGCATATTGCACCTGTGGGTTCATCTCCTGTACAGCAAAGCAGAAGAGAAACTGGTGTATTGCAGATATCTGTCCTTGTTTGTGAAAAGGATCTGCTGGCTAAAAGCTTCCCCAGTTCGATTCACTGTCTTGCTGCAATGCACGGTTGCTTTATGTCTTTTTCTCTTCTGTCCTGCTGGAGTATTTTGAGAACCTGCAGTTCTCAAATTTTAGGCTTCCACTAGAGTTTTCCAGTTCATCAGAACCCTAATGATTCAAGCAGCAGTGTAATTGGGCAAAGAGTTGGATGAATGTTATGACAATTAATTTAAGACTTTAGTTCTTGTCAGACAAAGGACAAGCTCTGCTGGCATTGGGGAGAGTGGTTAAATGGTGTTGAGGAGAGCATTTTGTTCCATTGACAATGCCAATATTCATTGCAAGCCATCAGCACACAATTATCCCTGGATTGTACATTAATTTCTATGTGGAGTCTTGGCCTCACTTAATGTTTTATGTGCTGAACCAAATGACATCTGAAACAAGGAACTGCTTGCTTAGAAGGATAATCTCCTGGTAGTAAATGCAATATGTCTGAAAGTTGCTTGAATAATGTGCGTGCTCTCTCAGGCAGAAAAACCTACCTGATTTCACATGGTGGAAAAGAGTCATGCCTTTTAATTTTGCATTGCTTTTGGTCAAGATGATTTATTCTGAGGAAATACTTTTACCTCATGCACTCTAACCTCTGTGAAGCTCATTCCATTACATGTTCAGAGCCTCTGCTACAGGAATGGTGGCTCTCCTTCTAACGTGCTTTGTGGCTTTATAAATGGCAAGGTCACATTGTAGGATTTGCAACAAAGATGAAAGCCCTCTCCAAGCCTCTTTCCTGAGAGCTAAATCCACCGTAAAACCAGGGCTTTCAAGGTTTTTCTAAGCTGAGAAATGTTGAGCTCTTGGATAAAAATCATACTTTTTTTCCATTGCAGCAACTGCAAAAAGTCATATGAATTCAATTCTTAGATGCTTTGCATACATTTGGGACTGTCCTGCAACACCCATCACTTTTCTACTGAAATTATTTGAGTAGGTTTTGTTGTTCTTATGTCAGCTACATGTTTCTGTGGTTGAGTGATTAATAATTAACACTGTGTACATTTTCTGTGACTATCTCAAAGCTGATGATTTTTTTGCAGTATCCTTGAGTCCTTCAGATTATCAACTGTCAGTTATAGTTTGTGCACACAAAGCAATTGTAAAATTTATGGAATGAGGCCTCAGTACTTGGGCTGCATCTTACTACATTTTAATAGTATCCTCCACTAAGTGATATAATAACATACATTATCAGTATGTGTAGCTCTCATTGCATGTCCATTCCTCCATGTTTTCCTTATCTTTTCAAGGGCCTTTATGTTAAAACCCTCTTAGGTGCATGCAGTGATTCAAACAGTTAAATTCTCCATACTGAAATGATTTTCCTAGTATTTCTCTCTGTACATTTGATGGTAAAATTATAGTGCTTTACTTGGTTATGATTCCGGATGATTCCCGCTTAGTTAACTCTCAAAACTATCAATACAATTCATCCATATTTCCTCCTTGTCCCTCTGAACATCCAAGAACAGGGATGAATTCCAATGTTACGAATATGCTGTCATCTGGCAACATGAACACAAAAAACAACATTAACTATATAGAACATTCTGAATTTGAGGAGGGTGTTGTTACATGTCACTTAGCTGCCCACAAGCTATGTTCAGGGCAGCTTTGATGGAAACAGTGTATGCCCTTGGAGCTGAAGTTCAGCTTCTGTATGGCTCTAGTAATACTGCAGACGGAAGCAAAAATGCTTTCATTCTAACATGTGTTCTCATGAACATGTTAAATTAATACATACCTCTGAATCAAGATTTTCAGATAGTTTCTCATAGGAATGCTATTGGGATTCTCTGTGCCTGTCATAACATTGATCCAGGCAGTCTGCTCCACTGGATTTGTTAAACAGATTTTTACATCAGCACATAAAATCAGGAATTTATGGGTTGCCATAAGGCATACAAAGTGAGATTTCAACTCCCTGTGGTGCACAGCACATCACGCATCAGGAATGTCACTGTTCCTTGTAGCATCTATTACTCCAACCTGCTGCTAAAATGTAATTCTAGGCTGTGCTTCATGTATTTCAGGAGCTAGGAGAAGACAGGAAGATGGATAAATTGCTGTGGGGTGATGGCACAGAGGTCATAAAGCCTATCATTCTCCCAAACTCTTTGCAATTTTATTTCTGAATGTGGCCCTTTCTAAAACCCCCTCTGATAACCCTAACTGTTCAGCTGCCCACAAACACCACATTAAGAAGGGAGAAGTCAAAGCACACTTAACACATTATGAAGATCAAAGTGATGTGATTTAAAAAGTGAGACAAATAAAAGATTGATTATTGATCTGAAATGAACTTTTCTTTCATGCCAACAAACTCCTCTGCAAGCTCCGTTTATATATAGTACCTGCTGTTAATTGCTGCTAGGAGTAGTGCTTGGACTATCCTCCAATGCCTCTCTGCTGGAGAGCCTATGTCAGTTCTGAAGAGCAATTCTTGTCCCCTATGAAGCCAGCAGCAGTTACCTAGCAAATCCTTGCAGTGTTTCAAGAGCTTCTGCCAAGACTTCACAATTTCCTTTCATTTGCTCTCCAGTCCTAGTATTATCAGTGACAGCAGCAGTTTTCACCAAAGAGATACTGAATATGGTTGTGCTTTAATTGTCATATAAAAAATACCTAAACTTAACACCTTTAAACCCAAAGGTGTGTGACATAGCAGCTCATGTTACACAAGCTTTCAACACAACAGAACTAATCCAAGTAGTCGAAGTCAACCTTTTTCTCTCTTCAAAGAGGTAGAGAATGGTGATACTTCAGGGTTGATAGGCATAACCACACCTGTGCAGGCTTTAATTATATATGATCTGTGTTCCTCTGGTGTTCAGGGCACCAAATCCATCTTCACATGTTTCCAATGAGACCTTGAGTTGACTCCTTATTTGCTGGATGAGTTTCAGCCTTAATTTTCACTTTATGCACTGTTGTACAAATTTCCTATTGGTTTCTTGCCAGAGTAATGCACATGCCATGCTATAGAACTGGATGTCAGGGGAGTGGAAAAATAGAAATGTTTTTCGTTAGCTGGGTTTTGGGAATAGAGAGGGAGCTGAAAAGCCTGTTTCATCCTGGTCTCCATTTCATATACTTCTCATGTACATGGAGAACACAGCCAAAAAGTTGCCTGCTGGCTGCTTGTTATCTGGCATGAGAAGGAACAATAATACTTACTACACTGATGGCTGACAAGTCTTGTGCCTCCTACAGATGCTATCATCACTGTCCTTGTAACCACTTATCAACAGAAGATCCTAGGGATGGCAGTTAGCATATATATTATGCTATATATACTTATACAGTCAAACTGCTCAAGGAAACTGCTACTCAATCTTTGTCCTATTACATTCCATCTCCAGCTTTCAATCTCCAGCTCTTCCACATGATCCAATGTAACTCTGGAGTGGGGTGGTGGATAGCAATAGGGATGCTGCTTGGGTGCTGTCTGAGTTTCATCTAGCCTTCTGCTTCTCAGCCTTCTGAGCTCCTGCACAACAGAAATTCTCTTTCTTTGAAGATGCACACACCCTCCCTTTTATGCTGACAACCTGTCTTTCAACTGAAGGAGGACAGACCTTGAATGGAGTGAGTGGATTTTGTGCTATCTTCTTAGTGAGGTCAGTGACTGCAACAGTTGGCTTCCCTTAGCCATTCAGGGCTTTTATCCAAGAGCTAGCAGCCATCCTGCTGAGCAGAGAGCAAGATCTACCCACACTCCAGACTGGGAATACAGTTTCCCTGCTATTTTTAGTCTTCCAACTGCATTTGCTAAAGAAACACAAGGAGTTGTAACTTTGATCTTTGGCTCCGCCCTCCTTTATTAATAGAGGATGTGGATAAAATGTATATCCATTTTTATTCACCATTATGTAATGTCTCTCTCCCTCTCATTTATTTTGGCATTGATAAAATCCGAGGAGAGGTTGCTGTATCACTGTCGTTATTTGGCTCGGTTTCAAGAGCAACCTAGCTGATTGAGGTTTCTGTACTAAAGGCAGCTGCCTTGCCCTGCTCAGAGGGAATTCAAATTAGCCTGCCAGCCTTTGCATGGGTCCATGATCTGCTGCTCAAACTCCAAGGCTGTATTCCAATTACTCCTTCAGAAAGGCTGATTTAAGAATGAAGCTAGGCATGCCCAAACCACGTTTTTTGGTAAAAGGCAAAAAAGTATTTTTGTTTTAGCTTACTAGCTAAAATCAGCAGGCCTGAGGCTATTCTGCTGCTTTCTGGCTATGTGGCATAGATCAGCTTGCTCCAAGAAATAGCAAAACTTCGTTACTGTGGCTAACTGGCTGTTTTGTAAAAAAAGGTAGGGAATAAAGAGTTCTAGGTTCAAAGGATTGGATTCAAGCAAGGATACAGGAGAGGGGAGAGGACAAGGTTACCAGTTAAGCTGAATCCTATCAGCTTTGCCTATATCTATGGTGTAAGCTGCAGCATACAACCAGAACACCTAAGGTCCAATGCTATGAGCAACAGCTATTTAAGCTACATGCTGCTGGTTACTGTTGGCTGCTGCCAGTTGCATGCTACTAACTTTCTCGATGCAAATGATCAGTTTATTTTGTTCTAACTGATGATTTTTGTGTAACTTTCGATATTTATACCTTGAGGTGGAGCAAGAGCATAGCTGTAGGACATAATGAAAGATCAAACAGAACTTGACTGGACAGCATCTAAGTATCTAAGAGAGCTTATGAGAGATTGGTGGTTTTCATGTGTCTAGTGAAGATGCATAAAATCAAAACTTTGTCCAAGATACCACCCATTTGAGAAATGGGAATTCATCCACTTCTCAGTCTGTTGGAGCAGTCACTTCAATGCTGCCTTCAGTAAACAGACAGGAAAAAAGAGAGAGAAATTCTGGAAAGTGATGTGCGGGCAGAGGCTGACCAACAGCTTTCTGTATTTTATTGCTCAAGTTGCTGTTTTCAAAAGGTTTTGGCTCAAATAACTGTAATAGATAGCCCTATGGGTAAAGGACTTAATGAAGCCTGCTTTTCCATCTGTATGGGTCTATGGTTCACTGATCTAGAAGACCTTTTTTCCTCTAATGGTTGCTTTCTGGCCACATCCCTGATCAGTCATTACAGTCTAATTGGAGTAAATTCTTGGGGTGCTTTAAATGGTCCTGTCAAGATTTCCTTATCATTGGAGGTGAGAGAAGCTTGAAGAGTGGATGACCTAGTGTCCAACAAAGGTTCACAGCCTTTTTCTCCGTGGACTATCTATATCATCTCTCTCTTTCTGTGTGCTTCCTCTTTCCACGAAGCTCACAGGAATTTTGTATCTTTGAGACACTTTTCCATCAAATTTGGTTGAAGCTTGATGGACAAGCTTAAAAGCTGTTTGGTGGAAGAAAGACCAAGTTGTATGTACAGTCATGTCTTATTCCCTGATAAGATGCCAGGCTAAAGTCTATAAATCCTAAAAAAAGCCACCCTAAAGTTTGCAAGTTAGGCTTTGTCATGAGAGGGAAGAAGGGATAAATGTATTTGTTTATTCTCTGGATAATGCTTCAGACATCATTATTCTTAGAACCCTGTAGTTTGCCACATCAAGCGAAGCATCAGTTTCTAGACACCCTGCTGACCACACCAAGGAAGAATGCCAAGTCCTTCCCAAACCCAGGACCTTCACACAGCAAACAGATGTGCTGCCTGCAGTGCTGAGCCACTGAGTATAAAGGTTGGATCTGTTTCTAGGAAATGAAAATTATTTAGCCTTTAGCAAGGAAATCCCATCTCTGGTACTCTTTTAATAATTTTTCTAGTAGCCTCTGTTTCATTTGAAACCTTCCCAGTGTCACATCTAATTTTTGTATCTCTATAGAACCTATTGCAGAGGATCAGACAGCAGAGGCTGAAAAAGCAAACATATGAGCATGGGTGATATGGCACAGAAGTGCAGGCTCCTCACTCTGTTGGCTACTGCTCTGAGCACGACAAAGAAAATCACTTTCAAAACACAATGCAGTGCCTGTATGAAGCCTATTCAAGGCAGGACAAACCTTAGAAGGGCCTGAGGTTCTGTTTGGCTCAGATAAGCTTCAGAAAGCATCCAACTCTTTGATGATTATCAGAAACTCTTGCATTTGCCAGCCTGGGCTGGAAAACTTGAAAGAAGCTCCCAGCTTTCTTAGGAGAATTTCATTTTTTTGCAACTACCTGCCTTGGGCCAGATGTGCCTCTGGAAGGGCCTCAGTAGTAAAGATGAGTGGCACACTAGAAAGAGCTAAAATGGACAGAAGTGTTCTGTCTCCAAGGAATGTGACCCTTCATTTTCTAATTCCAGCTGGGAAGAGATGATAGAAGAGCATATAGAAAGAAGGAACAACCATTGCCTTTTACATCTCAGTAACAGCAATAAAATGTCCACTCTCCATTCTGGGTGCAAGAAACTTTTGGACAAGTTGTGTATCTCATTCAGACCAGAGCATTGTGTGTAATCTCTTCCTGCCATCTTTATACTTTTAGGTGGAACAAAGCAGAGATTTTGGCTAGCATTCATACAAAATACTGCAATATCAATATGTGATGTTAATTTAATTGCTCTGTCTCTTCTCTTATTTCTGGTCATCTTCATAAGATCCCTAGTCCCACATAGCTGACTTTTTTGTGTTTAACTTGCCTTTTTGTTGTTTGCCACCACCCTTTTCCCTGGAAGCATATAGAGGAATTGTCATAGTAGTAGAAAGTCTAAATGTTAGAAAGGAAAATATCCTTTTAGGAACATACAAAAAAATATCCTCATAACATCAAGAAGACTTGTCTGTGGAAGCTGGATATAGACATAGTCTGGAGACAGTGAGAGGGAGGAAGTATTCTCCAAAGAAACTGTAAACATTTGAAAGCAACATTTCTCTTTCAAGGCTTTTCTGTTCACTGAATTCTGAAATAGTTCTTCTGTTAGTTGTGTTTGTTATTAGGCTTCCCAGCTTAGTGAAACTAGTTACTTAAGAAAAAAGGAAAAGATTGAGTTGTCCCTACTGTGACTCTCAGTGCATCTCCCTGCTTTATGAAGCAGGTCTGATGACTGGATTGTCTTTATCTTCTGTGCAGCACATCACAGGTGTGATCTTGTGTTTTATAGCTGTAAAGTTCCCGTGGTAAGTCCTGGCCTTCTGCTGGACAGCTTGGGGTAAGACCTATCCAAATGCCTTGTGCTGCTCTCGCTGAAGTTGATAACCAAACTACCCTGGGAATTTTGGTGTTACAGTGTGAAACAGAGATTTGCCCAAATTTGGCCTACTCTGAATAATAACAGATCTTTGTTCCCTATTTCTGAAAGACCAACAATATCAGAGTTGTGTATCCACAGGTGGTGAGTGTGTTCTTTGAAAACAAATGCATGTAAATGGGGAGTTTGGGATGCTGACATCCCCCAAACATTTAGAACAGCTTGCTTTCTTAAATGGTTTGGAAACAATTTGCCAGGATCCAACACCATTAAAAACCCTATGCTAAAGTTCACTTTGCTTTAAAATTAATTAATCAGCACTTAACAGATTATATTGCATGTGGTGAAACTCCAAACAAGCTTAGAGGTGAGGCGTTAATTATATGCAAGTATGAAACTGATAGTTTTGCATTTGGGAGTTATGCTGACTTTGTTTGTCAGGAACCTGATTCTAATGGTAGCCTTTGCACTGTAGGCTGACAAACACCATTTGAGACTCAAATCCCATTATATTTTAGGATCCCAGATCATAGAATCAGTACAGGAACTAGGTGAGTGAATTCTAAAGGAAGCACTCAGTGGAAGAACTCCTAGTTTCCATCGAAAACCATGTATTATGGTTACTTTCATATTTCCATTGCATTGATCCTTACTCCAGAAAGACACTGCTTGCACATTCACATCTAGGCTTGCCTGCAGTGAAGTCAATGCTCTTCTCTGAGCTGTAGAAATTGGGATCCAGTTCCCTACATCCTGTTGTTCTTCTGATGCTAGCTGAACTGCAGCAAAGAGTTTAAGTTGCAAAGGTCATCAGTTTAAAATTTTCAGGTTTTGTGTAAAGAAAAGACTATAAGACTGTCAAACATCTTTAGCTTTAAAATGATAAATTCTATTTTTTCTGGTTTTATTCTTTCTGAATCTGAGGGGCCTTTGCCTACAGCTTTATCCTTTGTTTCCCAAAAGACCCACTGATTAAGTCACTGGGAATATGTAGGGTTCAAACACAAAATACTATTTCTAGTTAAAAAATAACTCGGGAGGATTCCAAGTTAATGCTTTTCTATAGCTATTTGAATGCATTTTGGGTATGTGAATTTCAATATATTTTCTTTGGTGATCTACAATAATACTGCATTTTTTTAAAAAAAAGCTTTTTTTAAGGAAAAAAATGTTACATACTTGCTTCAGAGCTATGGCTGAACTAATTCCTAATCTTATCAGGGCTGAAGCATCACCTTTGATTTGAATGGCAAGGGAAGACCTCAGGGTTATTGTTGGAGATAGTTCTTATATAGAAAGAGAATAACTTTCACCAGTGGTTTCCATGTTATCTTGTGTTACTTTAAGCAACTTTTGTGTGAAAGGATATGTTGCTGAATCTAATTGTGAACTGCAGTCACTCCTGATGGACTTTTATCCCTTATTACTCGTGTTGTCTGCATTTCTTGAAGATGACAAAGAGATTTGGTCTTCACTGTTGTATTCTGGACAAAGCCATGATAAGTGCCTTGGAGACTTTGCAGTGTAAAAGTGGCAAGAAGAGGCAGATTAATAAAGAGGAAGGCTAAGGTGAAGAATGGGAACATGAAAAGACACTCACTTGTGACTAATTGCATTTTTAGCATTACTAATGCTAAATCTGACCCTTTTTTTGTCTTTGTAGTGTTGTTGTTTTTTTTTAGCAGTTGTACAGAAATTCCTGTACAATGCTATCCTCAAAGATACAGTTAGGGATTTTCTGCTAGCTCAGTTACAAGGACTGTTGAGTTTATTTTTTATTGTTAGCTCTGCAACACATCCTTGATAACTTTCACTGATATTAGCTGCCAGGAATGAAAAATTCTAATTTAGATTCTTAATTACCTGCCTTCAGGTATGCTCATGGATCATCAGAGGGTGAGGAAAATATGCAATGATGATGTAATAACTTTGGTTGGGCAAAAATCAAACATGTATTTAGCCACAGAGATTTACTGAAGCAGCTCCCCTTGGATAAAGCTCTACAAGCTACCATGGATGTCTGTAACGTCAAAGGCACTTGAATTGTTGCAGATCTTGTGGACAAGAACAGATTTGGGCCTGCATAAGAATTTGGTGGAGGGGAGGCTCTAGTCATGATGCTTTAGGAAGTGCTGTTCTGTTAGCATAAAAGAGGCTTTCTTGTAACTAGCACATCACCACGTTCAGTTTTATCAACCCAGTAACTACTTATGCCCATTCATAGCTCTGCTGCTAGGTAGATAAAATTCTACCCTGCTGTCCCTCAAGGGAAAGCTCTTTAATCAGCCTGTCATTTGGGAGACAAATCCTGCTAATTTTGGCCAGACTGATAGCCTTGTTATCTCTAATGGGACAATTTCTATTGATAATAATCTGGAAGTTTTTTGTTTCACCCAGAGAAAGATAGCAACAGCTATTCAGACCTTATTCCATTTAGTTAAGAACAGTAGTTAATGAATTGCAGTTTCTCTTTTATTTTACTGGAAAACTACTATTTTGCTATATTTAATTTACATGGTAGTTCTAGTAACTAATTTTCAACAATCTAGAAATATTGTTGGATCAAAAAGATCTTAAATCTCTTGCTGCAAGACAGCTGATAGTGTTAGTCACCTGGCAACAAGACCAAATCATGTGTGAGAAAGCACCGTGCCACTGGTAGTGGCAGCTGGAGAAGGATCCTTTCTAGACTACTGAATTCTTTTGTTTTTTTTTCCTAAGAAGCAGCCTGATTTGGTGCATGATGTTGGATGAAGGGTTTGGGTATATTTTATGTCTTCAGATTTGGCAAAATATTTCACTGAGATCCTGTTTTTAGTTTGCTTTATCAAAAATATTTTGTTAACATATTTTTTTCTTGAGAGTGGACTCATTAGCTAATACATCTCTGAAAAATTAAAAGGAGCTACAGTGAGGTGGGTTATTGTATTTCCTTGTATCTTACATCCCCTGCAAATGCTAGGTTCTATGGGATAATCAGGGAAGATGTTCCTGTTTCTTAACTACTGTGTGGCACTTTATGAAACTGATAGACTACACAGGATTTTTTCACTGATTTATTGAAGTACCTCTTAAAACAAGACAGTTGATTAAAGCATGTCAGCTTAAGTGAGAGTGCATAATGAGGGTCCAAGGTTTAGGATGGTTTTTAGATGGTTTTTAAGAATTAGCTAGCCTTGTAGCACAATGAGAAGGAAATTGCTCAGAAGGACAAATTTGATCCCAGTCTCTACACCAAAGTGGCACTTGGTGTGCCAAGGCAGCTCCCCATCCGGCTCAACAGCACTGTCTGCTTCTGCTCTGACTTGGGTGCATGACAACTCCAGGATGACTGATTGAATTGTAAGGGTGGGCAAGCTTAGCTTGGCATGGAAGAGGAGCAGAGTGAGGTTGTATGTTGTGCACTGACTATATCCATACCTCTAATCTCTTTGCTCAGCTATTGTCTTTCTGAAAGCTCTCTAGGATGAGTCAGTGTACTGGGGAGCTGTTTATGATAAGGCTTCCTGACCTTGCTGCAACACAGTGATTGTAGAGAATAATATTTTACTTGCAAATGCTTTCCTGTTGAATTACTTGGCTAAGTTCAAATTAAGTCACTGTTCAGTGTGAATGAGGATGACAGAACTAAACTATCAGAGGATAAAAAGAAAAGAATCTACAGTAATTTAAATTATACTCCCTACCACTTTCCCATTTTTCTGCAGGAAAATAAGCTTTCCTCTTTGCTAAGAATAAAGCTCTCTCAGATGTCCTAGCTGAAGCACGTAATGGATGAGTCAGCCTGAGTTTGTCTTTGAAACAAAAGGTTCATTAAAGTCTACAAAGTTGTGCCAAGGTTCAAACAAAACCCAGGGTATCAAACAGGGCAAAACTCTTCATTTTGGGAGAGTTGTACTTTGAATTTTGGATACATCTGTAGAGTTTTGGGTGTAGGAAATCAGGCAAAGAGAAAGGTTACAGATCAATATGAATCCATTCTTTAACAAACTTTCCCTAGTGATGGGATCTGAAAGAAAAATCACCAAATTTAGAAGTTTATCTAAAAGCCACTGGAGTTGATTTGGAGTGTTTTCTATTGACTTTAGCAAGCTGAAGTGTCTGAGTGTCACTTTAGTCTGAAACTGTTGCAGTGCGGCAAGCCATGTTTGCTAATACATGCCAAGTAGCTTTTTACCTTGTTAAAATAATGAAATATTCAATTGGAACAATAGTTTAGTTTAATTGAGCTATTATCTGTTAATCTGCACATGCTTAATGGGGTAAGTGTGTGAGGTAGGTGCAAAAAAAAACCCTTCAGTAAATTAATACAACATTCAATGTACTAATGAGGTGCTGTGGGAGTTGCATTTCAATTAAAAATCTACAAGGACATAAGCAACTTATGAAAGTTGTTTGTTAGTTCTGCCTGCTTTCAATGGAAGGGAGAATCAGTCAAATGCTCCTTAAACACATGACTGAGTTGGAAATGAAAGCTGAAAATATGTTTTAATGAAGATATAACAGTTTTTCTTCCAACTGCATTTGGCAGTCCTACTTCTTAACAACCTGCCTGGCTTCACTTATGTTCCACGCAGAGCAACTTGGATTTTCTCATCACACTTTATGAAAAGGCCAACTGCAGAGAGTGACCAACATATGTCTCAATTCCTACAGGCACAGGAGAGACTACCTTGTGTGTCTGAGAAAACCATTAGGTACATAGATGTAAGAATGAGTAACTCCTGATGTGCTCACAATAAGCTAGAGGGATTGATCTTCGATGGTGTTCCAGATATGCTGAGAGTCAGTCAGCAATTTCAAACTCCAGAGGCTGCAGCTGAAGCAGCCAAGAGCAGATTTGATCATTTGTGAGAGGAGCATGTTACAAAGGGGCTATTTGAAGAGAAGCAAAGCAACAGGGAGAAGGTGTACCAAAGGGAGTGTTGTTAGCAGGACTTCCATGAGCCTGAAACAAATTATTTTTGAGACTTTCTTGTTAATTTAATGAATATTAAAGCAGATGTCATCTTTCTTTCATGAAGGCCTAATAATGCTTTAATGAATTGTAATTGCGCCTCTTGAATTGCCATTACGATATTAATTTATCACCAATGTCTGTCTCTTTCTGCACCTTTCACAGGAACATCCAAGGTGAGGCAGAATTCCTCTTGGACTTTCTGTTCCTGTTATTTTGTAGAATGGGGAAAAAAATTTGTTCTGTTTTGTTAAAATTTGTGGTGTGTTGTTCTATGTGCTGGAACATCCCACGGAGCAAAGGGATCCTGATTCAGCCCAGAGAGTTAACAAACAGTAAAGAGAATTAACAAAATAAGCCATAATATACCCCCTTTACATACTGAAGGCCTTTCTGAGACAGAGGGATGGCCTAGTGTAGTATCTTGGAACTTAGATTACTGATTTTGATTGCTCTGGTGTTTTGCTAGGGAACAGATCACCAAAGAGTAGTAAAATGACATTCCTGTCTGCTTTCATTATCTTGGTGTGCCTCCAGATATCAAACAGGTAAGGTTCAATTACAGGTTTTTCCCAAAAATAAAGTAGAACTAATATTTTGCAAGGATTCTAGTGAGGATCTTTCCGCAAAAAAAATAAATTAGAAATGGTCTCTAAACCCTCCAAATAATAGGAGCATCATTCTTTGTTAGAGTAATTACCAATCACAGGATTAACAAGTTTGGAATTTGCTGCTATTTTGTTATCCTGAATACTTACACCTGTCAGTTGACCTAGGATTTTTCTTGACAGGTAGACCTGTAATTCAGCATATCACTTTCTTTTTCTTGTCATAAAAATAATGCTTGATACCAGGAGGAAATTTTGTCATACTCAATGTGTCAAAATATTTGGAAAGTTGCTCAGAACATGAGCTAGCCAAATACCATATAAATATTAGTTTTAATATAAATTACATTAGTTGCTCTATAAATTACATCATGGCTGTATTTCCCATATCTTTACTGGTTTATCCCAAGGAGAATGTCAACATGAAGAGTGTGTTTTGATGATGCAGTAGACAAGCTATACAGAGATAGGCAAAAGCTGTGCTTTTGAAGTGGATTAGACTTTGGGCTGCAGATGGTTCCATCCCATGTCCTGCATGAGCCTGCCTCCAAACCCACTGAAATCAAAGGGAAAACCTCTGCTGACTTGAGTGGCCATTGAATCTGTATAACTCTCCGAAAATAGCTCAAATCCCTACTTTCTCTGAAATCCATAGCAAAACTCCTGAAGTCTTCATTATGGCTATTGTTTTAAACTTTGATTTTGAAGGTTTTTCTTCAGCTTGAAGAACAACTGAGTTGATACAGCCATCAGCATCTCTCAGCACGTGCTGTGTTCTGTTTAAAGATCCACTCTTGCATTCCATTGTAGTCTTCTGTTATTTTTCCAAGTGCAGCTAGTTCTCTCAGCCATTTTTTAATGTCAGATGGGTGCTGGTATTGCTGTGCTTAGAATCAACATTTAGTCTGTCTTAATACATTACATGACAAAAATAGAGTTTAAAATATCGATCAGTTTGGGCATTGTCATGGTGGTAAAGTATCTTAAGAGTACCTGCAAGGAGTCTGTGAAAATAGGTATTTCAGAGGGAGCATAATTCTCTTTGATGAAGTGCTTATTTGAAAGCAGAGACATTATCTGTATGGCAACCTTGTATGCTTTGGAGTTTTGCATAATTTCTAGCAATCACAGGATCTGAATCCTTCCCCATTATGTATTCTGCTGGTTAATTTATGAAGTGTGAGGAGTAAAGCTGGTTAAAAATAAATTTACTTTGGTGATACTTAATCTTTTTTCCACAATACGTGCTGTAATTAACATATTAATCTATAACAAATGCTGAAAGTTTCTTCCTAATCACTTTGCCATACATTTCCTTTGACATTTCAGTTGTGTTTCACTGGCTTGCCCTGTGAGCATAAAGCAACACCAAAATTCAATGAAATTGGACATATTCATAATAAGAATCTGATTTTTTTTTTAAGATTAATTTGATTTTTGTGAAAAGGCTCTGTAGTTGGGCAGAATGTGACTTCCATGAGCAAAAATACCATTAGCTAAATGCCATGAAGAGGGAATAGAGTAAGAACTGGAAAGTGGTTATGTAACATTTTAGATACACTCAGAGCTATCTCAGTAGAAGTTAAGTGAAAAGCATTACAGAAGCACATTAAGTTGCATCGTTATGGGGAATAAAAAGCTTACAAATCACAAAACCTGCTACTCTCTGGAAATGAATATAAATACCAGTATAAATATGCTGGCATCATACTGTGCTGTGGGTCAAATTCCTCTCTCAGCACAACAGTCCTACTCAGTTTCTTTGGGAATAGTTTGGAGAACTTTAATAAGATTGAGTGAGTGATTTGTTTTGTTGCAGTGACAGCAATGCTTGGGACTTTAGTTTTTCCTCTCAGCTTTGGGGATTAAATATGGCAGTACTGAGCTTAATCTGGAAGAGTTATAGAAGCAAGGTGATTACAAAAGTGCTTCATTTAGTTCCATCAGCGTTGTGTTGGATCAGCTCTTCTCTCTAATGGCTGAGAGCATTTTGGTAGACAAATTATTATTGTTATTTTATTGTTTATGTTGGAGAAGCAACTTAATGTGCTAGTCATGGACAGTGTTCCACAGTGACAGGCACAGCAATGTAAGATTATCAGTTGGGCTCTGCTGTAAGTAGTTTATAACCTACTAGGAAACCTTAAGATAGAATACTGAGGTAGTACTTACGGCATCAAGATGGTAGATCTAACTAAGCAAATTTATTTATTAATTTTTCAGTTTCTCTAAGGCTTCTATAACAGTGTATTTTTCCTACCTATTCAACTTCTCCTAATGTTGAATTCGTGTGTTTGAATTTTTCTTCCAAAATGAAGCCATTTACATCATTTTTCAGTTTATGCTCAGACAAGCCCTTTATGGCTCACTTAACATATGACTGCTCTTGGAGCTGATTTATTCAGCTAATGCCCTCCCTCCTTACAGTAAGTGAATGCTGAATGAGAAAATGCATATGTGCTCTCCATGGCCCACCAGCAGAGGTTGGTGCTCTGTACATCCCCTAAAGCACTCTTCTCTGAGGAGCTCTACTTGCAGGTACCTGGGGAAGGTGGCACCTGGAAACCAGACAGTGACATGTCCAGGTGCACATCAAGCACTATCTGCAGCATAAACCCTTCAGCAACAGCTTCAGTAATCTATGCTGCTGTGTAGGAATTATTGATCAGAAGCCTTTCTAAATGGAAGATGTCTAACACTTAGTGCTCTATTCATTAGGCAAGTTACCATGTCAGAGATGGGAACTAGATGAGTTTGACATGATAGGTTCTTGAAAACTATCAGCCATTTCTTGTCACTTATTTATTCCCCAGGCACTGATGAATTAATTCTCTAGATCTAGTGTTTTTCTGGGCACTGAAGTTAAAGTAGCTCATTTCCTGTTGTCTGTATCTTCGTTTTGACCTCTTTGTCAAGTTAGGTATGATAGTTGCCCTTATTCTTCTGGGGCCTCTTCTCCTCTTTGAAAGCAAGCCTGCTTATGGGAATTGAGTTAATCATCCCATTTTGGCTTAGAGTTCCTGCTCTGGCATGACTGGCATTTGATTCTGATATTAGCATTTAAAAGCATACAGAAGAATCCGCTTGCTCTCTTTTCCTACTTAGTATTCAAGGAATGACTGGAGCAGAATGGACAGAGATGTCCAAGCTTAGGAGGATTGTGATTAAAAAAGAAGAAAGAAACTGTAAACAAAAGAGAAAAATAAAAAAGGAGGGGTGAGAAAAGAGGGGAAAAAGCTTAATTCTCAAAGAGTAATAAGCATTGGATCTCTTGATTTAAGTCACTGATATCTTTTTAGGTCATTTTTAGGTTAAGGGTTTAGTATCCCTCCCTCTTTTTTTGTCTTAAACAGAAAAAGGAAGTTTTACTGCATGAAGTTGCTAAAAATCCCCAACACCGGGATTTGCATCTGCCAGAACAACAAGGTATGTTGTGTATACCTGTGTATATATTTGTATTTGTAAATAAATATATATACACACTCACAAAACCTGATCATTGCTTATGATAGTGCTAAGCCTCCAACCTATGCAGAAATAGGTTTTGCTTGGGATACTGTCTGTAGGTCATGGCAGTGACTGCACATGAGATCCCAGTGTTCCTGAGATGTAGTTTAGTTGCTGAAAGAGAAATCCATTACAGCTTAGCCCTGGGCAGCTGGTACAAGCCTTCCTTTGGCAGTATGTTTTTACAAATCTCTTCTAATATTCTGATTGAAAGATGGTTGCCAATGTACTTGGCATCAGACCAGAGACCAGAAAAAGCTGGGAGTTTGAGTTCTCTCTCTTATGTAATACAGCATAAGTGATTTGGCTCTCTGTGCTTCAGAGGAAGAAAATGAGTCTGTAACTCCTGTATTTGTAACTCAAATGCTTTCTAGTGAATTCACCACTAAATTTCTCCTTTGTTCTTCCTCTAAGAACACTGAACTGCTGATTTGGATTGGGGTTTGTTTTGGTTTTTCTGTTTTGTTTAATGACCCATTTTCTAGATTAGGTGAAGTAAATAGCTACTTTCCATTTTCCAACTTCTGTTTTGTGTGGGTGGAGTAGACAGACTCATTCTTCTATAACGTAGCTGGGGTTTTGTTTTGCTTTTTTTAACAGCAGTTAAGAGTTCTAAGAACTTTGTTATTCTCCATGTTTTTCACCTACAGTACACTGCATTTATCAGTTGAAGGTCACTTTGATTGTAGTTTAGAGGGAATATGTTGTATATCTTCAAAAATCCTTATTAAAAAAAAGGAGAGAATGTTTAAAATTTTAGAAGAGAGCAATCTATATCAATTTTTCATTTATTCTCTTACCTATGGTCTCCTATTGCTTTCTGTTGGAATGCAGAAGAGATTAATTTAGTTATGCCAAGTGTTTCTCTACTTAATGACATCACATGCTCTTACTGTAAACAATGCAAAGAACCATCTAAGAGCATCCTCCCAGCTTTACTTTTGGAATAGGCATCCTACATCTTCTAACCAGAGATGTTCAAAGAGCTTTGGAGACCTGTGCTGCCTGAACTCTGCTCTTGCATTTGCGTGATGCTTCTGCTGTATTTGCAGAGACATCTTTAGCACGATAATAACATGCCCTTTTGTGGCTGGCAAGGATGAACCCCTCTGAAAGATCAGGAGTGGTGATGGTGAGGTTTTAGGAAAGGCAGCTGATCTGAGATGAGCAGAGGAAAGAAAGATGTCATGCCAAAAGTCTGTGTTTAGGAATAAGTAGTCTGGTGGATGGAGTAGGGCACCAGGCAGAGGTGAATGCAGGTCGCAGGAATGAAGCCTCAAACAGCAGCCTCCCACTGGTTGCTCCAATTGTGCTACTTGTCCTACAGCAGCAAGAAGGGTTGTTCTTTCTAGCTGAAGCAGGGCTGTAAAGTAAAACATGCAAAGGTGAAGGTGTCACCTAGCCAGACAGAAGGGAGAGGCTGGAGATGCTGCTGGGTGGAATAAGAGGAAGATCCAAGCTGTGCTCTGCTTGCACAGCTGTGCAGTGGGTGCTCTTCTCCAGTGGTGCCCAGGGTAGGGGGGTGTCTGTGGCCTGATGTTTGTTTGCTTGAGTTCCCTCTGCTTCCCAGGGTCCCTTCCTGGACCATTTGTATTTCTGCATATTCCTGTCACATGTCTTTTATTCCTAAACTGAAGAGCCCTACCTTGTGTAACTGCTGCCATTACAGAAGATGATCCATGGCTCCATGATCCATGTACTAGGTGCCCTTCTTTGTACATGTCTAACTCTGTTAAATCCCTCTGGCAAAACACAAGGCAAGGAACCATCCTGCAAATCAAAGAGGAGAAGATCAAGGATTGATGACAGTATGTCATGCTGTGGGCACAGATATGAATTATGAGATTCCAGCTGCAAAGACAAAAATACCTGAAGGAATGAGGTCTGGTTATTGAATAATGGAGAAGCACCAAAGATTTCCATGTAGCTGGAGCAACTCATACCTTTGGGGGCAAGTGCTAGAAGTGTCTCCTGGGTGGAGACAGAAAATGGATAAAATTTCTAATGTGATCTGGTTCACAAGAAAAGGTTGAAAGTTGCATTTTACACAGAAATAAAGCAAAAACCAGGATGTCACTGAGGGTACAGAGAGGAGGAATATCATTGTCACTTCTGAGAGGAGAAAAACAAAACACCATTATGCTACTGGATGTGTTCAACAGTTCCTGAAATACACTGGGAGATCAGAGATAAACGTATTATAATATTGTATATGCTTTCAGGTGCTGGTGTTATAGACTAGGAAATTTAAGGTTGCTAAATTATCAACAGAAAGAAGTGATAAAAAAAGGGCAGAGAACTGAGTGGATAAGCTTTTAAGGAAATTAGGTGGAAATTTATTGGCATATCTGTGTAGCGAGTTTGGATTGAGGGGAGAATAAAATCACATAACAGAAATCTGGAGCACGAGAAAGATTTGCCAATATCAAGACATGGTTTGTCCTTTTACATGGTTACACTCTGCACAGTACCTGTGTCACTAGGCAGTTTTATCATGGGGCTTTGAGCAAGTTAATTCCCATCATCCTCTTAATTCTCATCCCAAAGACACTGTAGAAAGCCTTCAGGCTGTTTGTGAGAACGTTTTAACTTTATTAGGAACTTGAAGCAGGGGTGGCAGGATTCTCTGGAGTTGTGAATCTCAGTGTGAGGACTGAGGATGCTCCACAGGGATTGCTAAAAGGCAACTCTGAGGTGGAATCAACAGTTTAAGAAAAAAACCACCCATCTGTCTAACTATACCAAACCGGAGGATGGTGGACAAATAAAAAGACAACATCTCACTGTAAAAATCAGATCTGAGGCCAGAGGAGGATGAAATGAGCACAATAATTTTGCAGGTGTTGGAGCACTCCTATGTGGTTTTTGAAGGACATTTTTTAACACTGAGTAATATAAATAGAGCTCTGTTATCTCTGTGATGCATCTGGAAAGCACACACATGGAACTCGACTATTTGTCACATGTATATTTATATTGAAGTAGGATATTTCTAGGTTACTGAATATAATAGAAGAAAGAGAAAATTGGAGCAAGTGCAGAGTTTTATAAGAGAAAATCACATCAACAAGAGCATAGTTACTAGGAGAAAATAGGAATGTGTGGCATTTATAGGGGAAGACAGGGAAGTATCTAAGATAATTGGAAAAAATACTGATATGAGGATTGTAATATCTAATGTATTTTTCTTAGAGGAAGCTCTTAAACATGAAAAAACCCTGATAGCTTTGGGCCAAATTCATATCTACCAGAAATTACTATCCCTCCTATGTTTCCAAACAACTATGACATCTTATATCAGCTGAAAAATCTGTCTAAAACTATACTGAAAGTAGCATCTGGAAAGAAAAATAAGATATCCTGGTATTCAAACACACCCCAAGTCAAGGAACTGTTATGCTCAAATGTTTAGACATTCAAACTTGCTGCCAAAGCATAGCTCATTTAAATAGTGATTAAAAAACTGTTTTGTAGACAGCAGTGTTGGATATGAAGTGGATCTGATTTCCTAATTTTGCACAATTTTTTCTTTTATCACTTTAAGCAAGCACTTATTAAATTCCATTAAAATTATAAAAAAAACCCACACCTTTATTACCAGTTTTGTTCCCAGAAAAATGAAATTATAATCAATGTCATTAGTGACTGGAAAAATAAACCTTCTCCTGCAGTGAGAGTGTCATTCAGAGTCACTGTGCTCCATTCTGCAATGTCAAAAATCCAGAAAAAGATTGTGACAACATTGCTAAACTCTCAAAGATGTTGCCATTTCCACAAAGCATTCAGTATTGAAGGAAAAGCCCTTTATCATAGAAAACACATTGTATAACTGAGTTACAATCTCTAATTAATACAGGAGATTTTCACTGTGCATTGAATCCCAAATTTGGAATTATCAGAGAGAAAGGTAATTAAGGATAAAGCTGCTGGAGATAAGTAACTCTTCAGCCATCTTCTGGGTGACATATGAAAGAGTCTAAACACTACTGTGAGCAATTAATCTTCTATAACTCACACAATATGCAGATTAAGAACAGATCTAGGACTCAGCTACATGTACACGTTGAAATTTTGAGGCTGTACAGAGAGTCAGCATCACATCTCCAGTTTTGCCTTAGTGGGCCTTCTGTAAAAGAGTAGTTCTGGAGCCAAGGAAAGTACTAAATGCTGTTAAATTGTTTATTAGCACAAGAGCTTCACACAGTGGAAGAAATGGTTGTTTATTGAAACAAAACCTTCAAGGGACTCTTTAATTATAAAACAGCTTGATCTTTTAAAGGAAACGACATAGACACCAGAAAGAACAATTGACTGTGGGTAGCAGGTTGAGTATAGCTTGGGGCCCATTAATCAGTCATGCATAACAAGTATCCCATGAAGAGATGGGAATAAACATAAAGAAAGTATTGATTCTGCAAGAGGATTCTAAGAACATTGCTAGGGTTTAAAATGTGCTTAACCGTTGCATCATATTGCTGCTTTGGCTCCTCTCAAAGTATCTGTCTCACAGTAGAGGAATAAAATGAAGACATCAGTTCTCCGGCTTTGGAACTCTCTGAGAGCAAAACAATTGCAAGTTCTGAAGAAATTGGAGCATCTTAGCTATGTACTATCTATCACCAGCTGCAGGCACTGGGACTGAGGCACCAAGCAAGGCTTTCAAGCAGATGGTTTCTTGGCTTTGAAATAGGAGATGGTCAGCAAAAGGGTTGGAAACAAATAATTTTGTCATGAAATTTTCTAGGAAGCAAATACAGAGCAGAACTCTTCTTTTTAAAAACATGTATCTGTAAATATGTATAAATGCTTAATAATGGAAAGAGGATGTTTTCACACCAAAATAGTGCAGTGATGGTAATAAAATGAAACATGAAGGGAGTAGAGATTTCCACGTGTGAGCTACTGGTGTGGATTATCTAAGTCACTGATGTTGGTTTGTTACACCCCTTGAATTGAAGCATAGAATCATAGAATGGTTAGGGTTGGAAGGGACCTTCAATATCATCTAGTTCCAACCCACCTGCACAGGCAGGAACACCTTCTACTAGATCAGGGACACCTTATAGCTAGGATTGTTTTGCTACTTAGTATGTACTTGTGTCTGGTTTGGCTGTGGTCACACTCATCTTTTCTTGCCCTTCTGTCTTCCTGCTGCCTGGCAGGTTCACTTATGATTCCCAACTAGGTAGATAATATTCCAGTTAGTATCATTAATGCTGTAGTGTTTAGTTGCCAACATTAACACAAGAGGTTAGATGGTACACTGAAGTCTCTCCACAAAGCGTATGAGCCATACTAAGGAGATTTCCCAATTTGCAGCAGGTGGTTATGGATGCAGAGAGCAATGATCTAACATTCTGCAGTGGTAGGATGTATTTCTTTTGGAACTCACTTGGCTATAGCCATCAATAAGCTGGGCAGCTAGTCTAATGTAGTCAACAGTAAGAAATTGGGCACTCCAAAGGGCAGTTTCTCCTATCATAAAATAAATTGGATGAAGTGACTCATACTAACAGCAAAGGAGGGTTAGATAATTAGCTGAGATTCATTTCTTGGTTTTTAGTTGTCTGAGGCTAAGCTGGGCTGAAAGGGAACAGAGGCATAAAAAAAGCTTTTAACAACAGCTCTGTTGATTATCCACATTCACTGGCAAATGGTGCTAACATGTTGAGCAAAGTTGTGAGATTCTGTGGTGTAAGTGTTTAAGTGCTGGCAGGTAAATGCTGAAAATACCATTTCTGTCTGTAATTACACATCCTCCAATGAATGAAACCGGACTAATGCACACATCAGTATGTAAAATATAATTGTAGGAGATTGCAGCAAGCATAGCAAGTTATGTGGCCAAATGTAGAAACAAGTGAATAGTGAGGGCTGGACTGGCCACTAGAAGAGTGATAGATGCTCTCTCTGTGTCCTTTTCCCTTCCCAAGGGAAGGAGGAAGGGAATAAGGGAGAGAGGCTTATGGGTTGTGAAAGAATACTAAAATTACTTTAATGGCAACAATAACAAAATATATACAAAACCAAAATTTAATCCAGTCCTCTGATGGCAACTAGTCACAGTCACCACTGATGCTGTGGGAAGAAGTCCCAGACTGCACTTAGTGGCAGATGGGAATGATTTGGATTCAGGATTTGGATACTGGAACTGGATTTGGGAACTTGTGGATCAGAATGGAGAGAGTCCTCCTTGTATCCTGGCCATTGACTTAACCCTCTGCCCCTCTCTTTGCAACTGCCACCTCTTAATGCACCCCAAGGTGGGACACCTTAGGAGTGACCTTAGTCTGCACACCAATCCTTGGTGGTAACTCTGAATATTGAGTCTTATCCCTGCTAGAAGCAGACACTGTTTGTGAGAACATGCTGTTAACTGCAGAAAGTGCAGTTATCTCGAAAAAATAGAGCTGAAAATTAAAATCCCTGACCAGAATTAGTCCTGTTCTAGCTCGAACTAGGACAATAGTTGTCTTGGTTCCTTCAGACAAAATGGTTGGTCCTTTTTCAAGGCCTTACAGAATTTTGGAGGTAGAGACCAGACTGCTAGCAGCAGTACTTACTCTCTGTCAGTCTAGAATTTTAGCCACACTTGTTTGCAGCATCTCTAAATCAGATGCATTTTACCTCATTAATCATTGCTAAGAAATACCACATTTTATTCACCCTGAACCTGGAATCTCATCTCCATCATTAACTGCCATCTGCTACTTTGTGATAAAGTTATCCTCAGGCTTCTCCTATCTGAGTCAGGTAAGAATGTCAAAATGGCATCATTAAAACTGGAAAGACTGTTTTGTCATTAGTATGCCTAGAATAAGGGACTATTCAAAAAATTAGGTGGATTATGCTGTTTGCAATCTGCAGTTTGGTTTTGTTAGTCAGGGACTGTAGTGACAGACAGAGTTGCCTTTCCTTCTTTTGTGGAGTTGTTACTGAGGCCAAATCCACATACAGGACTGCTAGGGAAGGTGGCACTAGCCCTTGTAGTCTGAGACAGACAAAATGAACCCAAGAGGCTTGTAGCACTGTGCTGTATATCCTTGTAGCCTTTTATAGATGGTGTTATCATTGGTAGTGACAGATCATGTGCCACATTGCTTTATTGTA
The DNA here is from genome assembly GCA_013396975.1 of Bucco capensis. NCBI lineage: Eukaryota > Metazoa > Chordata > Aves > Piciformes > Bucconidae > Bucco > Bucco capensis. The sequence goes on along the minus strand of VWZO01002997.1, from coordinate 145,740 downwards.
GCCCAAGGAATTTTCTTGACTCCTCTTGCTTGCCTTAGCTGCTGAGCAGTTGGTTAGCTAAAGTCTAGCAGCAAAAATAAAAGGTTATGTGGTTGTTGCTTAATGATGGGTCTTGTTCACTAACCTTCATCCTTGCAGTTATTTGGACTTGTTTCGTTGAGTTTGGTGATCCACAGCATATCTGGTAATGTCGATTGGGATGTGCATGGTAAAATCCTAGTAAAGAGCCTCCAGTAAGCAAAAATTATACATTATAACATGAAATTTCTGAGAGAAAAATGTTGATAGGAAACAATTAAACTTACATGAAGCCACCCCCAAAGCTCCATTGATGCTGATCTTCTGGCAGGAGCTGAGATGCTAACACCATACCTCAAGCCCAAGTTGTTTCCTGAGACATGCATGGCTAGCAGCACTAGGAAACCATGAGAGGTGACCCCTGATGGGGGGACACCTCAAATAATAGGAACTGCTATTAGGGTCCATACTTTATGTGTAATAGTTTTAATTGCATTATTCATTTTGTCTCCTTTAATCAAACAACTTATGTGGGTGACATTTTGACTAGCTAGTAATGTCTTCTGTTTGATTTCAGATGGAGTAGCAATAAATTCTTGCACACTTTAAGAGGTGGTTTTCCTTTTTACCCATAGCAAGTTTTTGAATATAACAACTTGAAGAGCCTTTTTAAGATCTCCTTTAATATCTCCTGCTACTGCAAACATGTACAATTTCTTCTTAAGAAGTTTGCACATCTCAACTCAAAGTAGTTAGGTTTTATGAGGCTCTTCTGAGAATCTCAGTGAAGAGAGGTTACAGATTTATATAAATGTATATATTATTTTCTTAAATGTCTGTAACCATGAACTATCTTTTGATAGGAGTGGAATAGAGCTTGTCCTTGAAAGGCCCGAGTATATGCACTGAGTTTCTGAGGTCTCCCCTCATTTGTTTGAAGTTGGATGCCAACATGTGTGGAAGGACCAGGACCCTGGGCAAGGTAAGTGAACATGTGTAATGAGTCCACTCAGGGCATTGAGGGTTTAGTATCACTGCTCTCCTGCAGCTATACCTCCTGAGAGTTAATGAAAATTGGATCCCACCTAGATATATAGCTCCAACACATTGAAACTTCCTTAATAAATTTGGGGATAGACTTTAGTGCAGAATTAAGTGTAGGTCTCTAGCTGTTAAAAGATGAGTTATTGTTACTGATGTAACCCAGCAGCAGAGCATCCTGACAGCAGTGGCCTGAGCTAATTCCCCCAAAGATTAGTCTCTGTTTCTGAAAGATAAGTGCTCTAGCCTTGTTTCCTTATGTTGGAGTTTTATATAGTGCCTTGTGTAGCACTGCACCATCTTCATTTGCATGTACTGTACAGGCCTGTATTGACAATATCAGAGGAGCTGCTGTATCACACCTAATTTAGAAAGACTTGGTGAAGGTTATCTCTGCCTGAAGCAAAGATACTATTAGGCTATATATAAAGCTGCTAGAGTAATTTCTAATGAATTATGTATTAATTTTACCTCCCCCCTTTCATCTCTGCATGAATTAACGGTTTGTTTTAAGAAAAAAGGAACTATTTAATAATGAAACGGGAGTAACGTTGAATACATAAGTTAGTTAGAGGTGGTAGATCTGGAGACAGACTTTAGGCTGGTTAGATACTTTACTCAAACTATTAGCTACTATTCTTTGCTGGTAAGTTTTGATTTGCAGGTCATTGAGTGAGCTGGTTTAGGCACCTGACATTCCAGTTTCAAGCTATTTTGTTTGGGTGTTCATTCACCTGTTGTAATTTTGTCCTCCTAAAATGGCTAAAGGTGATTGATAGCATCTTGTGTTTTGTACCCTTTCCTTTTCATCTTGAAGAGGAAATTTAGTTTCAGCTGAAGTGCTCATTACTCTGATAGCCATTCTCTTTTGATTATTAGTACATTTTAAACCTATCAGAAATAAAGTCGGCAAGAACTGAATTGTTTTCAGGATATGGCTATTTGTTTATGATGGTCTTTGTAATATTTAGCTACCTTTTCACAGGAAGATAAATGTAAGAGGTTCAAGGAGAGACAAAATCTATGGAGAATATTTGTTGAAGTCCTCAAGATTGCACTCCATTTGCAGAAATACAATGATATGTAGGAGTAGTCCTGTTTTTAGGGTAAGTCTGGTACCCTGTCTCTTTGAAATGTTCAAGGAAAGACTGAACTTCCCGTTTTGTGGATGGTTGACACTAATTATTTGAGTCAACACAGAAGTGGTATTACAGGGTTTTTGTATAGAAAGAGCTGACAAGGTGAATTTATATTCAAAACCTTGGTATGAGAATTCATTATTCCTCTGTTTAAAAATAAATACAATTATTCCCAGTTAACATTCAACATCACCATAATATTTTTACACAGTTGATTAGTCCTACTTGTTTGCAGAGTTTTGTTTGCCTTTTCTTGTTTACAGAGTGTTTTGTATAATCTTATAAGGCTAATATGAAAGATTTAACTGAAAAAAAAAATTGAAATGTTGACTTTTTTTTCATATCCCCGAACTTGAAAAGGCTCTGTTTTCTTTGCTATTTAAAGTAGCTCCTGGACTGAGAAGCAGTTTCTTAAGCTTCAGCTAACCCTCTGAATAATATGGGTGAGATCTGAGAAATGTCAGAATCCCTCACCATCACTTGCCTAAAGTCTATCTCAGATTGTTAGTCTTGGTTTACCCTCCAATAACTATTAAAAACTCAGCCAGCCATCAACATTTCTTTTCTAACTAGCATTTTGGATCTTAGTCATTTCTTTTCCTTTCAGTAAGCTTAGTGTTTGTGCCCAGCACTGGTTGTGCAGGGAATATGCCTATTGCTTGATCTTCTCCCCTGAATGGGGTAAGAATTGCCTCCAAACTGAGGTGTTAATTACATCACTGCTGACTTCCCTCACTCTTCCTAACTAGCACTAACTAATGACTTGGCTGCTGTTAAGCTCTGGCTGGCATTAACTCAATGAAACAGCTCCACATGCCTGCAGCTAGCTAAACCCCTTTAACCTCCAAACTAGATTATACTTCTGTCTTCAGGAAGAAGTTTCACGTAATGACATTTACTTTTCTTGCAGATGTCAGTGGAAGGGATAAAGGATTTCATCCCTGCTGCATCATGGTTTCATTTACTCTTTAGGGAAAAATAATACACTTTGGGGATTTAATCTAGTAGCCGTTTCCAGAAGCACTAAGCTTGCCTGTATATAGAATCAGAGATGGAAAATTCTGGTTTAAGATTTGTTTGTTTTGGGGAGGATGTTGTTTGGTTTAGGTTTTTTTCTTTCTTATTTTTTTTAATTTCTTTTGGAGTTCTGTGCTTGTGGGTTGTTAGCTAATTAGTTTTTAGGCAAATTAATCTTCAGGTGACACTAGGAGGTGGGAAGTTAATTCTCACTCATTCCTTGTTTCTTTACGATGATCTAATTATTCATGGATGTTGTAGGGGTTATGTTCTAGAAAGGCAACTCAGCATGGAGTTAAGCAGTGCTCAGACAGAGGAAGAAGGGTAAAAAATTTCCATATTTGATAGGCACACAACTGCTTTGAAATTGTCATTCTCCAGTTTTCATTTCTGTCCTGTTGGCTTTGTAAATTATTAATCAAACAATGATTATCTGTACAATCCTCTGAATTTCTGAAGAGCTTTGTTAATATGAACTAAGAAGACACCTGTCATGTGCTCAAGAGAAGTTGTGCTCTCGGAGCCAGATTTCCCCTTGCATTATGCTTATGCAATTGGCTCATGTATCAAGGAGTTTGGCATGCAGAAAGAAGCATAATGGAGCTCTGAATTAAATAGGGTAAGGAAAGAGTTGTGCTACCAGTTGGGATAAGCCTTTTCAGAAGAGAGGAAGAAGTGCTGGTTCAGGTGGTCAAAAAGAACCTGTACAATGTTGAGAAGAAGTGGAAAGACAGTTCTGCAGACACCATGGTTTAAGGGACAAAACCAGAAGTGGATAAAAATAATAAGGAAAGAAGTTAAACAGAAGTCTCAGGAAGAACAAGGAAGTATAGACATACTGTTAGAAGAAATGAAGTCAATGAGGCAAAAAATTAGTGAAATCTTACAAGAGTAAAATTGAATTTTAGGGTTATTTAATAACATAACAAAGTAGTAAACATTTGTGGAGGGATAAGCATGTCTTGTTGCTCTGCATCTGCTCCCTACCAAGACCAACAGACTTGGGTTTCTGGTGTCTTGTTTTCTGCCTGGTTTTCCCACCTTGTACTCCAGAACCTGCTTTTTCTCATTGTTTTCTGCACTTTCAGTTGCTTTACAAGACATGACAACTCCAGTTTGTGCCAGAGGATCTCACCTTGGCCTGGGTCACACAAAGCTTTCCTCCCATCTGCCCCACTGCAGCCTTGTTAGCTACATTCTGTAGCACACAAACCAAATGGATGCAATCCATCTTAGAAACGTTTCCCTTCCCAACCCCTGCTCCCTCCCACCCTCAATTTTTATACCACTGTGAAACAGATATTTGGAATGAAATACCTAAAATAAACAAAAATCAAATAAAACACTAAAAAAACACCAAAGGGCCAAATTGATAAATTAAATTGAAATTTTCCCTTATTGCTTGGTCAAAAAGCCACTATTCATTAACTGACTTTTCCTGTGACAGTTTGAAGGTGGTTTTAGCTGTAATGGTGCTGATCACTAAGGAAGCAGATGAGTGGCTTCTCCCAGTGGCAGGTAAACAAATGATGGAAGCATGAATAGGATAATTGGATGGAGGCATTAATAACATAGTTGGCTGTTGGTTCAGAGAACAGAGAAGACAACTGGGTTTTCAGTGATGACAGAAGAAAAGCTGAGGATCCAGATACAGAAAGTATAATAACTGAGGAGATAATTAGCCATCAAACTTGTCAATGTTTCTGAGAACTGTAGATAAGACTATAGAAACAAAACAGTAAGTACTAATGTTCTCTGTCATTTTCTCATGATCCATTCCAGGCAGAATTTATATTTCAAATGGTATGCACCCAGCCAATTTCACTATGTCTTCCTCCTCTTTTTAAAACCAAAGCATTGTAGCTTTCTTAAAAAAACAAACAAACCACCCAACCAAACAAAAAAACCAACCAACCCACAAAACAAACCAAAAACTCCAAGACATAATATCTTGATGATTTCTCAAGTGATCTCTTCTGCCAGTTATAGGTATGTTAGAAAGGAAATTGATGTATCTTCCTTTCTTCTTTTGCATGTTCTTGCTACCACAAGCTGTGCACAGCATGCTTTCAATTAATTTAAACTAACTTTCCATCTGCTCCAACAAATGCAGGGTTTGAGTGAACGACAGCATGATGGAGTGACACAAAATCAGCTAATAGCAAGCACTAATGTGAGAGCCAGTCTGCTGTGGAAAATGTAATCTCCATCCTGCACTTTTTCTACACCATAATAAAGGCTCACTTTAGTGAAAAATGCTTATTGTTTTCAATATTTGCCTAATCAAGATGGGAAATGAAGGCTTTAGCAATGGAGGTAGAGATTTACTTTTGACAGAGCATTATAATGTGAAGAACAGGATGTATCGGATCGATTCCTCTTTAATTGCCACTTTCATCAAGCTTTATGTTGTGGAATTATTTCATTATGTTTCTACACTTAATACCAAGGAACTCAAATGCTGAATATGATTAGAACTTGGACAGCTTTAGCTTTATCACTTTGATCAGAATACTGTGTGTTTTGCAAATATTCTAGTTTTTCCCCCAACAAATTAAAGTTCCAGTGGAGGTATTTAAATTAGAAAAGCTAAGGCCACAGCAAAACAGCTACAATAGCTGCATTCAAGTAATGACACAGACTAATTTATATGTAACTATGTACAGCAAAAGCCTTTTGCTTCTAAATGTTTGCACTTTACAAACATTACTGTAGTCTTTTGTGTGTGGATTTTTTGAGTTTTTTGGTGTTCTCAGTTTTGGAGTTTTGTTTTTAGTATAAAGTAGGAAACTAACTGTGATTCTGGCAGCAGCCTTTCAAGCAATAATAATTTAAAGCCATGTGGAAATTAAATTCTACCTGCAGCCCAGTCTTGTTCCCAAATGAACAATTGAGAGTAAGGTTATGGCCTTTTCCCCCAATTTAAATTAGTCTGTGAATTTGCAAAGTGGAATTTATTCTGGAGTCTGGGTCCTCCTCCCCATATTTCTTACATTAAGTTCTGCACTTTTAACCCTGGTTTGACCACTTCAACTGATGAAACAAATGTAAATCAAAATTCTAGACATGGAGAGATGCACAGGGAGGGATGCTGGCAGCATTACTGGAAACAACAGCAACGAAAGAGAAGCTTATTCCTTATAATTTATGCCTCAAACTCAATAGCAATTGCATTTAAAAAGTGAGTTCCAGAGAGGATAATTCTCTGCAGTCTTGTGCAGATTCATGGAAAGTGATGTCATGTCCTCATGGCAAAAAAGCACCTGAGTCCAAGCTTGCAGTAAAGGCAGATGTTCCTCAGATGGTTTTTTGTTGTGTGTGGGATGGTTTTGTGTTGTGGTTTAGACTTTTTTTTTGGACACACCTGTAAGACTGAGCAGAAGCTGAACTGAAGGTGTCCTCATAGCCTACTTACAGCTCAAACAGTACAAAAGATACCCAGCAGATGTAGGAAAGGGCCCTTCAAAGTAAGAAAATAACCACTGTATTTCTTTTTTTTTTTCCTTGGGACTAGCACCTGATGTCTAACACCTCACAGCAGTGTACCCTCACCAGCAATTTATGGCAGTTTTGGGGGAGATATTGCTTGCTGGATCTGTTCCATTCTGCAGAAAAGAACTAGATTTCCCAGGGCAAAGTGTTATGTGAGTAGAAACTATTTAATTTCCTTTAGTTCCTTTTTATTTTGCTGCAAACAAACCCAGCCAAAGAGAAGTCTGTTCATCCAATACCTACTTTTCTTCCTTGGGTATGCTTTAGATGTAGTAATGGTTTCAAAGATGGAATGATATATCATAGGAAAAGTTTATCATGCTTTTATATGACCAGCTGAGATGCAAGTTAGAAAAAAATGGGCATTCTTTGGACAGACAGTAAAATCATTATTGACTGATATTTAGCAAAGGACCTATGTGTCCAAAAGCTTGACTATTTTCCAGTTATGTCATATGATTTAATGAAAAGTATTAACTTTCCCTGCAGATCTTTCCTTCCTACTACTCTACAAGATGTTTATACCACTGCAGCAGAAAAAGTCCTTAAGAATTGATATGTTCACCCTGAAACCCTTATAAGAGAAGTAATTAGACAGGCTTAATTAGAGCTGGCATGACAAAATACGTGTCAGTAAACCTCCTCAGTTCTGCCCAGAAAGGCTTTTTGAAAGGGCTCTGAGTGCTGTCTTAGTCAATGCTCATTTTTCAGGTAGTGTATACAGCAGTATAATATTTAACCACCATTAAATGTTTTTGCAGTTGGGATTGTTTCATGCATAACTCAACCATTTAATCAATCTTTCTTGTTCATTGCTTAGATTACAACTGGTGTGACTGCAAAGAAGGGAGAAGAAAGGAGAAAAAGAGATGCTCCATTAGCAAACACCCCCCTGAAGTGACAGATTAAGCTGTTTGGAATGAAGGCAATCGTGAATGATTTGAGGGATATTTTATTGAATGCATAAATGGGATCATTGGCTGAAAAATGATCACTTGGTCCATCAAAGACATAACCCAGAAATGAGATGGAGATAGAAGTTAACAGAGGATGAGTAATCGAGGTAAGAGATCAAGCAGGGATGATAAAACAAGTTATTCAACACAGGAAACTGTGGCAGCTAATGGTAATTAGTGGTGAAGTGAACACATTTTCCCCTCATCAATCTGGTGTTGGTGTCAGAATGAGAAGCCTGAGTGCAGATTCAGGAGAGAACATGGATCTAAAATGCTAACAAGAAAGCAGGAAAGAATTATCAGAGCATCACTTGTGGGAGGAGAGGGGGAAGGCCAAGAAGATTAGGGGAGGAAAAATCAGAAGAGTGTATCAGGGAAAACATGGAGTCTACTGGTATGTGTTTCTACATCTTTCCTTTGTCCAGCAGAATAAAAGTAATCTCATGAACATAGCTCTAGAGATCGAGCTTTGTATTTCTAGCCTGTAGGTTCCAAATTATACATTCATTGTCACTGTTGAAGGAAAGATGTCTTTGTGATGTTGTGGGACTAATTGCACTCCCACATACAGTCCCTTCATCTCCTACAAGCTGAAAATCATGTCCTTAAAACTCTTCCTGCTTTATCATATGTATCAGCCAGAATTGATAATGTTATCTAGGTATCTGCAAACATTTGCTGTTATGTGTGGGTAAGTGTAAACTGACAGAGACGAAGCAGTATTTTATTGCAAAATCTCCTTCTCAGAAGCACAGGAAAAAAGATTTCTTCTCTCTCACTTCTGAACATGCAACTGCCATACCTAAGGCAGTTGAAGGAGAGAAGAACTCTTCTAGTTTATCCTAATGTTTGATAGCCTTAACAGCATCCTGATAAAAACTGTTCCTAGCTGTAATGGAAGAAAGAATTTACTTATGTATTATTAACAGGTTTGTTCTGGAACAGGAGAAAATAATATTTGGGTGCGTGATAAAGCATCTATAACATATAATTTAACCTGCTTGTTTATGAGACAGATTATCTGGATCTGTTATCTGCCATTTCTGCTTTTTTCTTAGAAGATTAATTTGAAATTAGCCATACTTATATGATGTATATATATTTATGTATGGGGAGTGTGTGCATATCTCTTATTTGAGCAATCTCTATAAGGGGAAAATATTTTGAGACACACATTATTCTCTGTTGCATACAAGAGACCAGAATTCAGCTATCATTCAGTCAGTCAAGAGATGGCAAATTATCTCTCACCTCCCCATCTTTAGGAATGCTCATTACTTGAAATAATTTTCTGTCCCAGTTCTGAAGGATGTAAAGGATAGGATTTAAGATTAAATACAGCTGGTTTTGACTAGAAAGACATGTCAATCTCTAAGCTTCTAAATTCAGCTCTGAAGTCAAATTTGTCTAGTATTATCATGAAATAGAAATACACTATCCTGCTGTCCAAAGTAGTTAAATATTCATGAGTGAGACCATGGTTAATAGGACATTAATCATTAGCCATTATTCAGAGACAATTTGGATCAGGCTTGAGGAATTATTAAAAGTATAAATGAGCTCTGGAAACAGCCTGTTGAATTCAGGTGACAAAGATTTCAAGTGGACAGGACAAATGAAACTAATCTGTAGATAGGTTTGCACAAGTGACAGGCCTATGGACTCTAATGAATGAACAACTCTCTGGCTGATTGATTTACTCAGCTGTTAATAACAGTTTGCTATCTAGACTTGTCCACAGGCACAGTACACCACTGCTCTCCTGGGAGTCACACCCTGGCAGACCTTGCTCTGTCCTTAGGGCAGCAGGCTGCAGAGGCCAAGGTGTTTCAGCATAACTCCTTCAACTGTTGGAGAACCTCCTCTTGAATGGCTGCTTACAGGGGGAATACTCTGCCTTAGAGGTGATAGCAGGGGCTGGACACATGTTGTGAAGGTACACACAAAAGCAGTGAAATCACAGACCTTCCATCAGTCCTTGTTCCTTCAGACCTCCCATAATGGATCTATGAGCAAATGTTGACTGATTTTAGGGCTGTACATAATTCCTTGGCCACTAAATATACACAAATGTCTTTTAATTTTATAGTAATACAAATTTATTTATGGTTTAAAACATGTAACACTTATTTAAATACCTTCAGACATTACTCTTAAAGGTTTTTCTGGAGTACTAGTTACCATATTTTTGTTCAGCTTAATTTCTTTCCTTTTTCTTTTTTTTTCTTCTTTCTTTCTCCCTTCTTTCCCTCCCCTTTCTTACAGAATTGTACCTTTGAGATAATAATTAAGATTAAGCACCTAGCTTATATAAATTGTCATCTCAATTCACATTCAAGTAAACCAGAATTGCAACAAATAACAGAGTTTTTTTCCTAGAATCCTTTTAAAATCTAAAGTTATTTGTACAGTCCAGTTCTTCATATTCTCATTTTTGTCTTGGTTTGTGAAGACTGGTTTAAAATTAGTAAACAGGCTTTCGAGGTTCATGGTAGGTCTTAGATAAGGTGCAAAAATGATGCTAAAATATGCAGTGATAATTGAGTGTCAATTTAAGAACATGTTCCCTGTTGCACAGGTGCCTGTTTTCTCCTGTGAACTCGAGGTTATTGTTAATACACTGTTAGCAGGTTCCTAGGAGTTTCCATGCAGTTCATTTCACACTTGGACATTGCAATATTTGCAACAATTCACAGAGTTCAGAAATGTCCAGGAGACATTGGCAGGGACAGCCAAGCAAAATGCTAATAAGGAAAACAGAACAGAAGTCTGAGCCAGGCTTCAACTGTTGCCAGACTCCATCAGCACTACACAATGTTGACATGAAAAAAGAGTCCTTTCATCTCTCACAGCCACAAACCAATGGGGATTTTATTTATTTATTAACAGAGAAATAACAGAATTAACTACAAGGGAAGGCTTGAAAGAAGCCTGTTGTGTTAGGCCAGTGACATCTCTCTGAAATGAATGAGTATCTCTGAATGGGTTTTGCTTCATATCACAGCTCTGTAGAAGAGTGCTCCAACAGTCAGATCAGTGTTTGTCATCTGCATAGTCATTTACAACTCTACAGACTGGCAGGAAAATGCTAGTGAATCAAAGCTGCTCTGAGTTATAGTTGTATGCTTTGGTGCAAATGCACCAGTCGTATAAATGCATGTGAGGTGTAAAACAAGAGAGAGTCAGCCAATTGGACTCTCAAAAGCTTAGGTCAGTCAAACATCAGATGCTAAGAACATCTTAGAGCTACACTTCTGGCTGGGCTAGTGAACAGTGAAGTTGTATTATGTAATGAAAGACTGACCACCAAAAGGCAGAAATCAGAATAGGTTGGTTTGTAAAGTTCCCACCAAGATATAGAACAAGCCCAAGACTTCTGTGGGGAACAGTTTGTAAGTATCATCAGGGTTTTAAACTGAGAGAGGCTGGATTGCATATTAGGAAGAAATTCTTTACATTGAGGGTGGTGAGACCCTAGAACATATTGTCCAGAGAAGATATAAATGGCTCATCCCTGGCAGTGTTCAAAACCAGGTTAGATGAGGCTTTGAGCAACCTGGTTTAGTGGAAGATGTCCCTGACCATGGCAGGTGGGTGGAACTAGATGATCTTTAAGGTCCCTTCCAACCCAAACCTTTCTATGATCAAACTTTGGCTTTTAGTCTAAAGCCCATCCTGAGTTTGGGCTTAAACAAGTATTTTTATCCAATTTCTGTAACAGGGCCCTCTGCTCCTTAACTGTTTCTGTGGTGCTAGCACTATGAAAACTGAGTGACAAGGTTTCACAGTCTTGACTCGTGACATCCTGCTTCTAACCAGGTTAACTTTTGGATTGAGTGCTTAAATTAAAACCAGAAATACTAGCAGGATCCTTCAGTGGTGGTTCCTTAGAGATTTAGCATCCTTCTTTCATCTCAATTATGAGAAAGGCAGCACGACTTGCTCATGAAAGTCTGGTTTATAACTGGTAAATGCTTTCTAACTCACAAGAAATTGGACAGCTTGTAAGAACACTTCTTGACACAAGAGCCTTTGGTAAGAGCAAGCTAACGGGGATCTCCCATAGGGAGAAGATGCTACCTGACTGAGGAGCTAAGCAGACTGAGAATTTTATATGATTAAGTCTTAGGGTATTTCACATTTATTTGTGTAAAAGAAAGATACAGAGTGCCAAGAGCAGATCTCAAGAGAAATAAAGTAAGAGTTGATTGTGTTATGTGGGTAAGGAATATATGAATCCACTCTCCCTTTAAAGAGTGTTTTTTTTTGACTTTGTGAAGACCCATGTTAGAAAACACTACACCCCCTTCCCCCCCGATTTCCTTTTGAAACTAAAACAAAAACCAAAACCCTCAGCAAAACCCCAAAGTACAAGGAAATCCATCTACTAGGCTAATGAAGATGACTGGGACAAGTCCATGCTGCCTACTGTCCCCACTGCCATCTCTTCAAAGGTATTTGAATTGCCCCAATTCCCATATTAATTAGTGTGTACTACAGTTTAATTGCATCCTACTTTTTCCCAATGAACTGAGCTTTTAATGAGCATTCACTGTTTAATAACCAATTAAAAAAATAGCCTATTACTTTGTGTGTGGGAGATAATGAAATTCATCACCTTAGCTGTGTATATTTATATACACACAGACATACATTTTAATACTTTGAACAATAAATCTATGACATCCTTGTATCTATCTTTGTTATGAGTTATGCCTTCACTAAATAATGGCATTTAAATTCACATACTGTCTCCTTCTTTTATTTAGCCTAAGCAGAACAAGAGAAGAAGAGCTGCAGGAGCAAGAGGACTTTTGTTTGAAATTGAAGAATGAACTGAGGAGAGCAAGCATTGGATTGTATCCACTCAACCCCAGAAGAGAGTGTTGTGTACAGCACACATTTTCATTAGCTTCAGATACTCGGTGCTCATTTGCTAAAGAGCAAAGTACAGAGTGCCAAGGAACAGAAGAAATTAAGAGTGTGAGAGAGTACTGCAGCCCACAAGCTGTGTACATGGAGACACACAACTGCAATTAAAAGTAAGTTTATGACAGAATTGATGAAAGAATCAGCTCTGATGGCACTTTAATAAGGTGCCAAGCTAGAGCATCAGTGCAAGAATGATGATGGGATGTCAATGGCACAGAACCCAGATGAGGAGAACTGTCTTAATTGAGTGAGAAAGAGACAGTGGGGGAGAAAACCAACCAAACAAGCCCTTGCAGGTAACACTGCTGGGTCACTTGCTGGCAGGGTGAGGGGAGTCTACCAATCTTACACAAACGCTGCCTGGCAGCCCAGCAGTGTGTGGGACCTGACATACTGATAAAAGGTAGGAGTCTGGAGCAGACTGACAGTTGCTCAGCTGCCATATGACACAGGGCTGCCTAATTTCCCTGGCTCCATGTCTGGGTGGCCCAGCAGCTGGCCCCTCCTCTGGGAAGGCTTCTGCTATCAGGCCAGTGCCTGCCTGAGGCACTGGCATAAAGTGCCTCTGTAGCCTGGCTCTTGTCATCGTGCTAAGGTGGCTGTGCTTGCCAGGAGGCTGAGTCTCCAACTGGCTCTACTGCCAGGATGGTTTTGAACTGTGCCCTCTGATTGTTTCTGTGTTTCTATCTGTATATTGCAGTTATGTCCCTATGACTGAAACAGAGTGAGAAGAGGGCACTTTGTGATCCAATGGGACTACAGACACAAGAGAACACAGCTTGCCGGGTGCACACAGGTCAAAATCCTGCAGTCAGCTCTGCCAGTGGGATGGTGAGCAGCTGCACTAAGCCCTTGGCAGGGCTGAGGATATAGGGGCTTTGCCTAGCTCAAAAGATTTCTCTCTAGAGCCATTATTGTTTCAACTTCTCTGTGCACTATCCAAGAGCAAGCAGTCTTCATACGGATGAATGCACTTTTTGTCATTAGTAACAATGGAAAAACTTGCCAGGCACCATGCCTGGGCTTCCCAACTCGTCTGCTTCTTACACAATGGAGCTAATAGTCATGGCTTGCAGATGTGAAATGTATTGCACTAAAAAGTCTAAATATTTCCTTTAGATTTATTGTTTTATAACAAGGGTTATTCTAATTACTGCAATATCTTGTTTATACTTTGTCTGTGAACTGTCATGTTCTCTATGATCACCATGTGAATTAAATATCCTCAATCTTGTTCTTTTCCCTTTCAGCAATCCAGCATATGAAAGGCTGAATATCTGTTAATTGGGGCACATGTTCTCTAGAGGTTATGCTGGGTTTGCTCAATATAATAGCTGATGACAATTAAGTTTCCTTGGAGATACAGGAAACATTTCAGTGTATATTAGCTCATGATGACTTTTAAAAAATAGTTTATAATGATATAATTTTATCAGTTTGGGGAGTAGTGTGTGTAGCTTCAGCTTGTAGGCTTCTAGCTTCTTAGTGATGCCAGTGGGAATTAGGTGTTCAGATCCCATCAAAGGCTAACTCCCTTATTGTAAATAACAATAGGCACATTTATGAAAGCAAAATCTTTAAAAACCTGTGATAGTGACATGAAGATTTAATCCAGTCCAGAAGCACTGTCTGTTCATTTCATTATCCTCCTGTTAAAAATACATGGGGCCAGTTTGAAAAGACAACACTATGAGAGTTTTGGTTTGGTTTATGTTTTTCTTTAAATGTACCACAAAAAGCTGCTTATGAACATCCTCAGTTTCCAAATCAATTACTCCAGTATTGTAACTGTATTGCAAAACACAGTTTGTAAGCAATTCATTAATTGTAAGTGTCCAGCTCTATTTTATGTTATGATTTTTCAGCATGCCTTGCAGTGAACAAATGACATAAACACTTCTGTTATTCTTTTTCTGCACAGTAAGTCACAAAAAACACATCCAGTAACAATACAGTAAGAATGGTGAGTATCCCACAATGGCATGTAGAAAAAGTAAGTTGCAAAATAAGCTGTAAGTAATATACTGTCTTATCTTCTTGAAGTGTACTGGACCAAAGTAACTTACTTACGGCTGTAACCACAGGAGCAACAACAGTCATCAGGCACTCAGAGGTAGATGAGTTGAGTCCAGCCAGAAGTGTGAGGGCTGAGGAAGAGCATCCCAAGAGTTGTACAGCAGGAGCAATGACCCTTGCTTTGTTTTTGCAGGTAAGACAGTAGTACTGAAGGCAGAAGAGACTGTTCTGATTTACTTTTGCTGGAGAAGAAAAAAAGTGTAACTGGATTGAACTGTGCAAAGTTATGGAGTACCAGTGGACTGCAATCCAGAATGTGTGGTGGTAGATGAGACACAAAAAGGTTGAAAGGGCAATCTTCTATTTGGCTAAACCAATTCAGTATTTTCTAACTCTGTTAACATTTCCTTGCTTGTGATTTACCTTTATACTGTTTCAAATACCTCTTTAAGGTACAGCTTTGGTTTAGGGCAATGGTCTCAACTGAGACCAAAGAAGGTGACATGTTTTTGCTGTGGCTTTCAAGGAATGACCTTTTGCTCAATTACACCCCAAGTTTCACTTATGCTCTTCCACTCCCTTATTTATTACAGACCACATTAAAAAGCCTCCTTTAGAGTCAAAGTCTGACAAATCTTCAACAATAAACAAAAGCTGGAGGTGGGTCTCAGTTAAAGCAAGCTGCTGTGGCTTGTGTTTCAGTTCTTCCTTCAAATGCTGTCCTCCCTCCTCCAGCTTCCTTTATGTTCAGATGTAGTAAAAAGGCTATTTTCAGGGATATTCTATCTTTATGTGTCTCTGTCACTTTAGATAACTTCCTAGAAGATCAAAAAAATAACTCACAGGATTTTTTAGAATGTCAACAAGCTCTAGCTTTAGCTGGAAAAAGAATGTCCTGGTAAAGAGACAATGATGCCATAGTGCTATGGTGCAAATTTCCTGCAGGATTTTCCTTCTACTTAGACTTTTAGTCTTTTTTTCCCCTTATGTCCTGGATTCTGGGCCAGAATTCTTGTTTCTTTAACCCACTGTGACCTTCTGCAGTGCCTGAGAGCAGCTGGCAGCAGAGGAGAGCACAGCCCACTTCCTTTCCCTCCATAAGCACGGATTACAAGAGCTCAGTGCAAAAAGAGAATAGTATCTTACAAACCTTAAGTCCTGCTTTGGGAACACATCATGCTAAAGCAATAAGCCTTGGCAAGGAAGTCTGTAGTTCCTGGTACAGAAAGGCAGTAAAGCAGTGCCAGCTTTTTGGGGGCCAAAGCAGTTTGGGCTTGAAGGCAATAAGGGCTCTAAATTTGTAGTAAGGTTATCCTGAATCAGGGCAACAAGTAAACCATATCTAGATAGCAATATTTCCACAGACCATAGCAGTACTAGCTGTAATCAGCCACAACAGCAGTGCCAGAAATGCAGTCCTGTAACAGCCCATGGTACTTGCTGCCTGATGCTTGTTCAGCCTGGTTCTATGTTATTTACAGTGCTCACTGCTTGTCACTGGCTATTCTATTTAAGCTGAACTGGTGGTGAGAAGCTGGCGAGGTGAAGCAGAAAGGATGTGCAACAAGAATCCGTTAAAGCTCCTGCACACAGTCCAGCCTAGGGCCATCTGACCCAGCTTTGGCACAGTGCATCTCTTTGTAATGAAACTGGGGCTTGGGAGGCAAATCATTGCTGTTACCTGAGTGGATCCTGAATAATCTACTACTGCTTTTCTGTGTGATCAAACCTGATTTACCTCTCTCACCTCCAGATTCACATTCTCTAACCATGACATGGTGATTATGACGACTACAATTTATCTCTTTCTTTTTAGAGCTATGTGGGAGTTTCTTCTATTTAATTCAGGCTATTCCAGCCCTTTGGGAGTCTCCAGGTCCTTTAGTAGTCCTCCATTCCTGCTGTATTGCATCAGGAAGGTCTACACCCAGACAAAAGGTAAAAGCCCATACATCCTTTATTTCAGCATTTCACAAATAAATTACAAGTTTCTTTGCAACCACGTCAGAAATCAAAATGTTTATTTACACCTCAGAAACAGCAAGCAATTCAGCAACTAGGGCCCAAAGGAATAAGGAACTGGAAAAGTAGCTGAATTAAGAATCTTTAAAATCAAAATAGTTTCCTCCTTGCTTGAACTTTAAAAAAATAAAAAGGAAGAAAAATCATAAAGTATTATCTTGGTGGTAACTTAGAGTTTGTTATGGGGCAAATATGATTTTACAGGAGGATTCTGTCTGAAATGACAGTAACAACACAGCTTGTTTGTACTGAATTCTTCACCACAGTCCACCAGCCCTGCTCCTATTCCACAGTCCAGGCAGGCAGGGTAACACTGTCTGGTTTAGACTACATCCATTTTAACCCCAAGTCATGGACTACAGTCCTGTGCTGGTACTGAGGAGGAGTGTAACATTCAAAGGGTGGAGGAAACATTCCCAAATAGCTGTCCCACTGAAAGCATAGTAACTCAGAATTCTGGCTATAAACCCTTCCCTTACCACTACTGGTGACCTGCTGATGCATAGACAACTAAAAATGAGTCAGTAGACAATTATGCATATCTTCAAATGATATAATTGTGTTGAGAGGGGACAGCTAAAGGTAGCATAACTACAACAGGAGAGCTGGGATAAGCATGGTGTTTAGTGTGGAGGAGGTTTGCCTTGTTTCTTTTCTTTAGGTCAGAATGGTTTGGCACAGGTAACCCCTGCTGTTCCTTAACTCATGCATGCATCCATAATTCATGGAATTAAACTGCTTATTCCAAGTTCCCCACATTGTATTTGTCTCCCTCCATCTGCATATATTTTATATATATATATATTTATATGTGTATGTGTATATCTCTATATATGTACATATATACACACACATAACAACTGTGCAACTAGTAACTTTCCACTGAGAGTGTATGAGTGTATCCATTGCATTTGGACAAGTATAAACCAACCAGCATATCTTGATGTGAGGCAAGAGAACATTGTAGTCAATGGGTTATGTGTTTTACATAGTAAAATAGCTATATTTGTTTTAAATAAAATAGTTATAAGGATAAATACTAATGTACTTTGTATGTTAATTCTAAAGATTACAGATCACAGAGTTAATGGAAAGAAAATAGCAGTTATTTTAGTTGGTCATCTTTTTGTTAGCATTGGTCAGTGTATCTCTGAGTTTCTAGAGATGCAGAAAAGGAAAGACAGCATCAGAGTTTTGCCTTAGACTTGGTGTTCTCGATCTGATGTGGCTTTAATAGAATTTATATATTTATTTTTAAATTAAATATGACATTATTAAATCTATTGAGAAAGAAACAGCCTTTAGACAAACTGTGATGTAAAATTATTTGTGTACAAAATTCTGCTATGTTTGTTAGTGGCAATGGAGAAGAAAACTGGCAGCTTTCTCAGTATTTCAGACAGGAGGTCTTTGCAAGGCAGAGACAATGACATAGAGGTTGCTACTACAACATCTGTCTTTCTGTAGTGATAAAGCATTTAAGCTAGGGCCCTGCAAAGTGTTGTAAGTCCGTAATGTAATAAATGAGGTTTGTATTATTGGGATCCCTGACTTAAAAATGACTGTGCAAGAGACCAGGATGAATTATTTGACTACAGGCCCCAGCCATTCTGGACTAAACCAAATTGTGCTGAATGCCTTCGAGACAGGTTAAAGTGGTCAGTGAAGGAAGTGAGTCATCTGTGGGAGGCATCTAAGCTCTAGGTTTCTCTGTGTGTCGCAAAAGACAGATTTTTGAATAATACACAAGCTCTTGACAATCCTGTGACAGATATTGCTGCTTTGGTGTTCACAGCAGACCAGTAAAGCAAAATATATGTGGGGACCTCTAGCTGAAAAATTTCATCTCAATGTGATTAACTGAATCTAAACAATTCTAGTAGTGGAGTTGCTCTTTGATTTACACCAGTGTCAAAGTGATGAGAACAGGGCTCAGAAAGTGGATTAGCCAGTGTTCCACTCTTACCTAATTTTCCTCAATACCCAGTAGGAAGTTCAGCTCGTTTCCCTTTGTTTTAATCTCCAGACCTACAGTTACTGAACAAAATGTACATTAATAACTGCACATAGGCATATCGTGAAAGCATGTACATGAGGTGTACAGACAAGGGTTCAATTAGCAAGTGCACCACAAAGGAGACCTTTGTCTTGCTAATAAACTCCTCTCACTGATTGCTACACCAAATTTGTGTTTTAATTGCAGATACTCCTTTAAAGTGAAATGATTTTTTGCACCAGAAGTGTTCTGCATGTTCCTAGGTGAAAATCAGCAAATTCACTGCCTTTCTGACTCTAGGCAGCATTATATGTCTACAAACATAGACTGAAACAAATGTTGCAGTGACCAAAATAGCCAAGTAGAAATAAGTGCTCTGTTATAAAACCAGCAAGCTTGTCTGAACAAATGTTAAACATAATTAACTGTTTTAAAAATGACAATTTTTCTAACTTCTCTGCTTTTTCAGGATATTTTAGAAAAAACTAATAAATTATTGTTGCTCCTTTATTTCAGGAAATGTGGATCATTTTTTTGAGCCAGAGCTGACAATCTTATTCAGGTAGGAAAACTGAGATTCTAATATTGCTCCTCACTTGTATAAGCCTACAGAAAGTGCCACATCTCTTGTTAAATGGGGTTTGTTTGTTCTCAGGCACAGAGATGGAGAAACAATAACATGGCAGCTTCATATTCTCTTTGCATGCTTAGATGGTCAAGTGATCAGCTCTATCTGAGGCCTAGAGACACACAGTAAAGGCTGGGAAGCTTTAATCTAGATCCAGAAATAAAGTGATAATGGTGAATGAAGGCTTTGATGCATCTTGATTGAGCCATGGTACTGACCTCTCTATACCTCAAAAGGTTGTAGTATCATCCAAGAAGAAAGACCTCTTGTCCTTGGGCACAAAGTGGTAGAAAGAGTCTTTTTCCCATTGTTAGTGTAGTTCCAGGCAGAAGAGATTTTTCTTTGTTCCTCATTTTGGATGTCCTTGGAAGGATCCACCGAATGCTATGTGAGCCTTGGCTTAAATAAGAAAAAGGGTAGCTTTAGCTGGTACTTGATAGAAATGACACTAACGTCAATGGGTGGCTTTCCAGAACTGGGTTTTTGCTGGATAGAGAGAGAGGAAGAAAGCATGTAGAAAAAGGATATTTGTGGGAGTGGATATTATAATTTCTTTTATTCAAGATGGAGATTTTGTAGATCAAAGCATATAGGGTGCAGTTAATCTTTGGGTGCATTTGGATGCATTCATTAAGTGTACAGTTGAAAATCCAGTGATGTTAGGCATTTGTTGATTTTTTTCCTTTTGAGACATTTACCTGAAAATTATATATTTTTTTTTAAAACACATGGAGGTTGTTGATAAAGCAGCAGCATATGATTATCACAAGGCATGGGCAGAGAAAGAGAACTAGAAGCATGCCCATGTTAATGTTTGAGATCAGGCACTTTCCTGCTGAAACGCCTGCAGCTGCCCCCCCCAGGAACCCACTCCTGCAGCCTGTGCTCCCCAGAAGCTCCCACTGACCTCAGAGTACCTCTTTGGTCATGAAACACCTAGAGCCAGCTGCAAGAGAGACAAGGGCAGTGGGAGAATCTGCTGGGGCAGGACTGCAGGAGGGAAGCTGGAAGAGAAAAATACGTTTGTGTCTGAAGGCAGCTTGTATCTTATCGAGGAATCTACAATGTTAGGGAGGTTCACAACACAAACTAATTTTTCCTCTGTTGCTGTTGTTATTAATCCTTTTGGTTTAAAAAAATAAAACAAAAAAAACCAAACAAACCCAACAAAAACCTGTTTCATATTTGGTACAATACAGGAAGTCAGAGAAAAAGCTATTGTACAGCAATTTTTAACCACCAACACACATTTAATATCTAGTGTAGCATCATGGAAAACTAAATGTATGTTTGGACTTTTTAATGCTTCCAAAAAGCTTTACTATTGCAACATATACGTGGTGTGGAAGATATGCTCATAATCTCACTGTAGTAAAGACAACATACAGTATGACTTTGTAAGTACTGTAAAAATGCTAACTAAAGAATGCAGCTGCAAAGTTCTATTGCATAAGGAAGCTTTCTTGTTTAAATTTTAAATAAGCAAGTTTATTAAAATATTCTAAGACACCTTACCCTAGTTACTGGCAAGCTCTAATAAAAGCCACAGTCTGTCACTAGTATACTTTTTTTTTGTGTTAATTGTATAAAAATTTGGTGTGAGCTTTGATGGATCATTTACAATTTATTAACAAGATGATCATCTTGATACAGTTAGGATTTGTTTGTTTGTTTTTAACCTTACATGCTCACAGAATAAAAAAGGATTCATATTCATAGATAACGAACACCCTTTTCTCCCATGTCTGCAAACAAGTGTGGTAAGTTTACACACACAAAGAAATGCTCTTGTTACTCTTAACTGGAAACTGTGTGTACATGTGTATGTATGTATATATATATTCAAAACTATATATAGGTGTGTGTGAATATATTTATAGAACAGGGCATCTGTTCTCCTCCTTGCACTTAGGTAATGCAAAGACAGCTGCAGAGAGGCTGGGAGAGAGACCAGAGCTTCTGAGAAATGCGTTGCTCTTGCTGTTCCAATCAGCTTCTCATATGCAGACATCCACCTGCTTATCTGTGGTCTGCAGAGCTGACAAAAGGCTTAAAATTTGTGGAGTGCCCCTCAAACAATTCTCTGCAGGAAGATGAAGGAAGCTGACTTGAGCCCCTTTCAGATCAGGCCCAGCTCTCCTAACTGGTGACCCACAGGGTGCTGGGCTCAGCTGGCTGCTTCCTGCTTGCTCACAAATCAAAGCTTCCAGACCCTCCCAGGGCTGAAATGGGGAGTGAAGCACTGTGCTCCTACTGGATCATAAATCCAATCTGGGGCCCAGGGACCCTTTGTCAGATCTGAAACAAACCAGGGGGAAACCAGGGGGCTGTGTGTTTCTTGTTCGCTGAACCTGAGGTACATGACACTGCAGAGCCCTGAGCCTGCTTTAGTTGTGTCAACAAAGTGGCTGCTGTGGGATGATTGCAATCAGCTCTCTCCTCCTGGCCACACTATAAACAGCAGATACAGTAGGTTTAGCCATGGTAGAATAGTTACAATTCATCTGTGGCTCTCTTCTCCTGCTTTGTCCCTTGCACGCTCCAGATGAATATGTTATAAAAGCTAAACCTGTCGTATAACTCTTCTCTCTATATAAATATATATATATACATACACTCATACATATACAAATACTAACCCACAGACAAAATATTTTCTGAACAGTTGAATAGCAACAAGTCAACAGATAGAAAAAAAAAATAAAAATGGAGTCAATCTGTTTTCTGCTGCCCCAAGGTCCAGTTTAGATGTCATGGTCTTTTACCATTCCCAGACAATTTGCATCAACCTTGCTGCTTGCAAGAGGAATCCATTACTAAACGGGAGGGAGGGTAGAGGCTGTCAAACACCAATGGAGAGTCAGACAGATTAAGTGAGGCTGCAAATTAAACTGAATCTGGAGCAACTGAGGCCTAGAAGTGAAGAACAGTAACTGTAAACTGCAATCTTCAGATCTGACGGTTTCTGGTTTCTTTTTTTCCCCGTTGCTGTGGCAACTCGGTAGGACAGCTTCAAATGTCAGCAGTTCTTACAGACCTAAACGGGGGGGAAATAGGTCTGATTACTACCAGACAGATCACAGCAGCTTTTAACTTCTTGGGTTCCCACCCCCCCCCCGCCCCAGTCAAATTACTGATTGAGTGCTTGCACATTTGTCAGTAATGAAATAGAAATTATCCAGGTTCAGCAGCGATTATTTGTGAAGACAGGCATCTCCAAGAAGAAACCCCAAAATATCACCTGGGGCATTCAGAGATCTTTGTAGTGTAATTCAGAAAGATTTAGTGGGGAGGTCTGAGCATATATCCCAAGCTAGCACCTGATTCTCCCCATTAGACACCTTGATCCTTTATGTTAGTGCCAGAGTACAAATAGAATGCCAGAGAGTCACTCCTTGCCTGCACACACTGACAAAATGAGAGTAAACAGACAATAGCTTTTTGTAAGAACATGTTTTTATAGTGTCTTATAGTTTGTGGCCATACCAAGGAGTAAAAATGTTGACATATCATATTAGTGTTGCTACAGAAATAGAAATCTTGTGTACTAACTCATTTATTTTAATATAGTAAAGATGGCACAAATGAAATTATTTTACTTGTGTTAGAGGGGCACTCTGAAAATATAAAGGTAGTGAAGTCATAAAAACAGAGATTAGGAGCAAATGTAACAGGTGTAGCTAATAGGTCACTTTCCTACAATTTTACTTGGACACTAGTAGGTTGCAAATATTTGGCTTCACAGCAAAAACATATAACAATAGTAAAAGTAATATTAGCAAACACATAGCTAAATTTGAGCTGGCTCCTCTTGAAGAGAAATTCTGACCTTACAGTGTTGGTTTACTGGTCGTAATGGTTTTGGCTAGGATGATGGAATTAATTGTCTTCATAGTAGTTCCTATGGTACCATATTTTAGATTTGTGACTAAAATAGTGTTGATAACACCCCAGTGTTATCACCTCAGCTGAGCAGAGCTTACGGAGAGCCCAGGCCTTTTGCTCACCTTACCCTACCAGCTAGTAGACTGGAGGTGCACAAGAAGCTGGGAGAGGACACAGCCAGGACACCTGACCCCAATGGATCAAAGGGATATTCCATACCATAGGAAGTCATGCTCAGCGTAGAAAACTGGTGGAAGAGGAGGATGTTAGAAGTGATGGCATTTGTCTTCCCAAGTCACTGTTGCATATGATGGAGCCCTTCTGTCCTGGGGATGGCTGAACACCTGCCTGCCCATGGGAAGTGGTGAGTGGATTCCTTGTTTGGCTTTGCTTGCGTGCCCAGCTTTTGCTTTACTGTTAAACTGCATCTCAGCCCACGAGTTCCCTCACTTTTCCTCTCCTGATTCACTCCCTATGGCATGGGGAAGGGAGTGAGTGAGTGGCTGTGTGGGGCTCAGCTGCCTACTGGGGTTAAATTAAGCCACAACAACAGAAGGATTGAAGCTCTCTGCCCTGAGAGGAGACAAATGCTGTAGCAAAACACATAAAAGGCAAGTTGAGTATGCACATCCAAACTTATAAACACTCAGGAAACGTGTGTCTAATATGAATATTGCATTTGTACACTTAAATGATGCAGTATTGATCGTTTCGTCACAACCCCTGACACGTGCAGCATAAACAGTAATATAATGGTCATTATTAGATGCTGGCCTGTGCTCTTTACTGATTTTTAATTATCTCCTTTTCTTTCTCGGCAAGTTTAATATAATTATTGGCAAGGCTATTTTACTTTATCTGTTTCTTACTAGTTATTACCTTGGTATTATTTGAATTAACTTCATTATTAAAATCTTCTAGTTAGAGGCTTGTCCAGATGGGCTCTGCAGCATGGCAAGCACTTGGAGAGCACACAACAGCATGGCCCTGCAGCATGACCTCACTTCTGTTACACAAAGGTAAGTAAAGGAAATTAAGCAAAAGTAAGACTCCATAGAGGAACTGATGGATGGGGCTCACTGAACTGAGAAGAATCACTGAGACTTCCAAATAAGAGAAAATCTGGAATTGTTTGTCAAGTGGGTTGTTTTTTTTAGCATGCTGTTTAAAGAAAATGTCTGACCAAAAATTTAGGACCCAGTCTTTCATATAGGAAATTTGTGATCATGACTGTGAAAGTTTGGGTATATTTGGATTAGGGATTCCAGCTAGAACTAAGTTCTCCTAAAAATCTTGATCTCTTGGGGTAGTGAAAAGCAAGAGTTCAGGATACTGATCTCATAGACTATCTGAAAAACAGCATTTCCAGATCACAGTGAAGCTTAATATCATTAAAGGGCATTTGTTCAACCCTGACTCAGAGGAAATAACCCCAGCTTTTTAACTGGCAAAGCTACTCTGAATCTTCCCTGGAGGTCTTCCTGCTAAGGACAGGCACTTGTATATGATGAATGAACAGCAGCTGTGGCACTGAAATTCTGTACAATCCATAGGTTAAAACTTCACCAGAGAAATCCGTCAGCACAAAATCTATAAATATCACACAAATTCAAGCAGCTTTAGTGACTGTTTCACCAACAGCTTGTAAATAAAGGGCAATATGTTGATTTATGGGCAGACCTGAAGAAGAGCTTGTATATTTTACATCATATTGACAGAGACAATGAATGTTACTACCTTACCAAGCACCTTGCTTTTTCTGAGTAAACTATATATTAAAACTAGTGAATTCAGCTTTAATTATGAATAGATTTTCCTATGCTAGTTTTTTATCTCATGAAAGCTACCTTCTCTCTCTCACAAGCATGCTTCTGATTCTTCCCATTACCCACCTGCCTCTTCAAGCACCGTTCCAGCTCTTCTCCCTTTCATCTCAAAGCTCTACAAGTCCCTGCCTAGACTTTTTCTACTGAAATTGCTTCTCAGCCTCATCCTTTGACCTATCAGCTGCCTTCAACCCATTTAATCACATGCCTGGAAATCTGGTGTTTCCTTGGCTTCTGTGATGATTCCTGTCATATTACTGTGATTTTTTGCTTTTCCAGTATATCATTCTCTGCATCCTAGCTTTCTGGGGAAGCCTTTTTTTCCCTACTTTAGCTTCTTCCCCTTCTGTGTGACACCATCCATGTTCAGCAGTCACTTCAGTGCTGACAGTTCAGAGATCTTACTCTCTTTACCTGCTTTCCCATTTAGACTGAGATGTCAACCTCTAGCTCTGATACTGTTTCGATGTTCAGCTGACAGCTCTGCACACCTAAAACTGAACTCTTATATCTTTCCCCTAAAGCACTCCCTTCTAGTTCTTCCTCTGATTGCTCAGGACAGCACTATCATCCTGCCTCTTACTCAAGCCTAAAACCAGAAACAAGCTGAAGGCTTTTGTCATGGAATCTCCTTTCTAGGTCTGTACATTTAGGTTATCCCTTAATCTAGAAGATTCTTTTTCACACTTCATCCCAAAGGGTTTTTTCTAGCCATTCAAATAGCTAAATCTCCTACCCAGACTCTCCTCAGTTAGTTAGCAGTTTTGCAGCATTTTTTCACAGCCCTTGACAATTCAAGCTCCTCTGCTCCTATCCTGCCAGCCTTTTGCTGCACAGAGCATTTCCCTAGACTGCCACTTTGACAAAAACCTCTGTTACTTTGACTCCTTCAAGGCATCTTCCCTATTGCACAGATTTTCCTGGCTTATCCCTACATGACCTGGTTTTCCTCTCATTCATAGCCCGTGATGGCAGCTTTCACTGACTTGTTTTCAAAGAAACCTGTCTGGGCTTTTTCCAAGGCTTTGCCATGTAATAGGAGGAGATCCCTGTAAGCATCCATAAATTGCTGTCTCCTTAACAGCTGCTTTTGCTGACACAGCTACAAAAATCTTGGCACTGGCAAAGGGTGCCAAGAGTACTGTGAAATCAGCTCAGCCCTTCCACAAACCTGAATTGAAGTTGTGTGAGAAGAATTGTCTTACCCAAGCACTGATGGAAGGATAGTACATAGTCCTCTGCTCATTAGTGACGAACTTGACTCTTTTGTGATTGCTAAAAGAGTAGGTTTGGGCTTTAATAATCAGAATTAACATTCAAAATTAGGTGCTGTAAAATTTCAGTAGATAATTAGTCATCTTTGGTACTTGCAGTAAGAATATTTGAGATCAAATCCTGTCTTTGTTCTTTCTATTGCATGTGAAGTTTATACAAGATTGCTTATATCCAATAGAGAAGTTTGTCTAAAGTTTAGTTTCTGTGGTTAATATCAAAGTCCACAAAAATCAAAGCCAAGCAAAGTATTGTGCAGAAAACTCAGTGATGGATGTGAGCAGATGTGCTAAAATCAACAGAACTCCTCTGTTATAAATTCTTTAGGAACCTGATAGGCATTTCTCCATATTTAAAATCTCTCTGTTCTCCCTGCTGGATTTTCTGTACAGGAATTTTAGTTTGCTTTATTTATTGATTTATTTATTTATTCTCCCCGGAAAGAAGGACAAAATGAAATACACACACATTGCCAAATTATTAAGGTCTATGTCTTGAGTCCCATTTGTAAAGAGCAAACCTAAACTCTACTTCTAGTGTTTATCCACTGACTTCAATGGGGTTGTGATGTTTGTTTGGGTTTTTTTATCCATTCTTATATATTTTAT
The DNA here is from genome assembly GCA_013396975.1 of Bucco capensis. Classification (NCBI taxonomy): domain Eukaryota; kingdom Metazoa; phylum Chordata; class Aves; order Piciformes; family Bucconidae; genus Bucco; species Bucco capensis. Next base: position 118,892 of record VWZO01002997.1, on the reverse strand, counting down.
ATCATGCATGATTTAAAGTTTGCAGCTGGTAACAGCATATATAAGATATTAGTATTTAAGGAATACTGTGAGCATATAATGTGAAATAATGTGTGCAAGGAGCACATTTGATCCATGTTGACTTTTAGGAACTTAATGTCCTGGTAAGCTTGTGCCTGACAGGTTTAGATCTGTACACTAATGATCATAATGGCTAGTAACTGTTTTATTTTCTCAGTATTGGCCATTAAGAACAACATTGTCTTTAGAGCTGGTCTCAGCACTCAAGAATTATGGTGGGCCCTGTGTTATATTAAACATGTCTTCTAGCTACCTACAACAAATAATTTGCTGCCTAGGGCTGCAGGTGTGAAAGCCACAAGGGTGATGTGTGCAGTGTTGTCCCTACCTTTCCCTGAAAGGTATCTGGGAAATACACAAGCAGCACAAAGCTAGCAGAGCTATAGATAACTTCTTTCTCCAGAACTCTGCTCTACTTCTTTGACACTCAAGAGATGCATTCAGCTTCATTCCTCTTAAGATAACAAATAGTGAGATACTAGGAAAATAGACAGGGTTATTTTTAGGTGCTTTGCTGTCTCAATTATACTTTTATAGTTAATGGGTCTCAGATAAGAAAGCACAGCTTGTTATCATAAACAGATGATGTCTGTTGGCATAACTTTGGCATTAGAAGATGATGTTTGATTTGCTGGTCAAGAAAAGTGACAAACATCATTGTAGGGGTTTCTCTGGATCTAATGCACTAATAGTATGGACTGCCAAGTATGCAGTTTAGGGTAGGGAGATTCATGATGTAGAAACTTAAATGGAACCAACCCCCCCTTTTCTACTTCCACTAAAGCCTATTTGTGTTTTCATAGAATAGAGTCAAAGATTGCTGATGGTATGTGGAAGGTCAAAAGAGTTTTTGATGTCAGTGGCAAACTCCACAGAACAGATAGGAATTTTAATCTAGTCACGGGCATTTGGGTGTTGAATTGGTTCAGAAAAGGAGCAAGCCACTCAATACCACCCCACAATACTGACTTATTCAGTAACTGCAGCTCCCTGTTTCACAGTGGGCAAATTTAACCTTTAGTCCTTGTGCTGGTTCACATGATAGAAGAAATGGAGAAAGAATGTACATAACTCTTGAAGATTTCCTAAGGCCCCACCCTAAGAAAAAGACAACTGGTAGTATATAACCTCATTCACTATGGTTCAGGTTGCCAAGAACTCATGTGCAGCAGAACCCTTCTAATCAGCTAATAAACAGTCTTGTTTGCAAAATGATTTCTTCTGATCTCAGAAAATGCTTTGGCATTTTCCAGGCACTCTAGTTTTCCCTGTTTTAGTCTTAGCTTTCTCTGAACATTTTTAAATACTAGTGACTCAGTTCCCTGCTAATTTTAATGAAACAGCTCTGGACTCAGTAATTCAAAGGCTTTGAAAGATGTCTTCCTTATGAGGCTAAACTAACCCCTCATTACACAGACTATGCATCCTACATTGCAGTTAGACTTCTTTATTTTTTATGAGGTTTTTAAGTTCCTTGCTGACCCTCTGTGCAGGAATGAACTCTACCCAAGAAGCATTCATCCTCTAATTGCCATTTAACACAGAGAAGAGAGTTGACACAGCTGGATTTTGGAGTTCAACTCGTGCATGCTCCATTTCTTTCAGATTTCTTTCAATTACCTTCTCATCAGAATTACTGCATTAATCTTTGCATAATTAAAAGTCTACATTACATCACAGACTTTATCAAAACCTCAGTATATTAAAGAGGTAATGTGAAAATGCTACAAGAAATCAGAACCATGTTTCTGATTAGGCAGCTAATCAACATCCAGGTACTTCTTTCCTGGATTTACCATTTACCATCTATAAAAGGACATTAATTAGATACACAGTTATTAGTTTAACCTTCATAGAGCTTGCACAGAAAAACATAAGTGGTTTTCATTGGGGTTAGCATCAGGAACAGCAGTAGATATGCTTGTGACTAGAGCATATTAGTGATCTCACTGAACATCAATATACATTGGGGAAAAGTTTATAAGGAAGTGAGTAGTAAATGAGTTTATTCAGAAAATTTGCAGCCTAGAACACCATATGTAGTTGATTTCCCTTTTGTGTGAGAGAATTATTTCAAAGTTCTTACTGACAGGAAAACCACAGCATGCATTAGCACTGTGTTTGGGAAATAAGCCTCTCATAATTCTACTCCAAGCTCCAGTAGGCTATTATATACCAATGTCAATATTTAACTTCTAATTTAACTGGCTAAAATGCCAGCAGGAGCTCTGCAACTGGCCAAAATTGGCAAAGCAGTGGAGGAAGATGCCAATCCAAACTAATCAGCTTGCCCAGGGGAATAAGTTGCTTGGGCTGAAGTAATTTTCAAAGGGTATCTGTTTGACATTAGCAGATGATATTTCCAAGAGTGCCACTTACACTGCTAACTTATTCAACTGGCAGATCTGAAACAGTGCTGATTTACACCAAAGTGTTTCTCTTACTTTTCTGACTGCTGGCAAGAGCTTTGCTTACTGTTGAATTCTTGTTTCTGCTTCACATCTTCTTTGCCACATGCCCACATCTACTCACTATGTGTCTGTGCAGATGAGAATAGCTCTGTTTGCTTAGAAGTTCAGAAACATGTAGTACCCAGCCTGGTGCAGTGCTACACTTAGCAAATAAAACCCTCTTCTAATGAAATTCCTGTTCACTGAGATGAAGTATCTTACTAGGGGTGGTTTTGAGGATAAAGCATCTAAAATGTCCTAGATTATTATTATTATTTGTTAAATTGATACAGATTTTATCTGAATACTTTGCCAAAGCAATGTCAAGTTATTTATTTAACCAGTAGAATAGAAATGCTTCCTTTTCCAGTTCTTTCAAATAAAACAATTGCAGGAGGTTGCCTGCCTGCTCTAGTGCTTTCTGATAAATTTAGCTGAAGAGTTGAAAATATTCAGCAATTGAAATAAATAAGTACAGTTTTGAAATAGCAGCATTGAACAAGACTCCTAATATTTCATATTTGGCCAAAATGCAATGAAGCAAACATAATAGCTAGCTAACCTTTTAAAGCAATGTATAACTGCTTAAGCAGTCAATACCTCATCTTCCACAGCACTACACCTTAGTTTGCTATCACTTTTTAATAAGTAGAACATGGACATAAGTAGTCCAGACACATTCAGATCTGGAGCTATACCCTAAGCCCAGTTTGGAATACTAAAAGAATCATCTAAAGAAATTCTTCTTAAGTAAGAATAAAAATGAGAGGAGAGCACTATGCTTAAAAGCTATGGAAAAGGAAGAAATAAATCAGAAAATTGCCAGATTTGGCTGTGTGGATGGCAAGCTGACTATTTTAAACTGTTTCATGAAGCACTTGTAAGCATAACAGCTGCTTTCATGACCACTAAACAGTGACACAGACAAATTAAGTATATGGGTAAAATAAAGCTTTAAGATGTAAGTCTGAAATAGCCCAAACTTCACTGGCATTTTAAAGGGCTCTGTATCAGCTGTCTAATAGAGAAGGAAAAACAAAAATCATCTAACCTTTTAGCACAACACATCTTCACTATTCATCTTTAATAGCACATCTAAAGCTGAATAACAATTTGTGGCCATGGAGAGAGCACCTTTGGAGGTGTTTGGATGTTATAGAGTGGGGAAATAGCCTAGGACAGAGACAGTTAAATCAAAAAAATCAGACCCGTGGTGTTTTATGGTCATTAATGACAGAAACTATTTGAACTGGTAATTTATTCAGTTCTAATTTTCAGTCATAGTCCACTCCAGAACAATTCAGATGATAACTATCTGAAATTATATATTTGTGTGGCTTTAAGAGGCTGTTCAGAAAAGAAATACAAAATATTATATATCAACAGTTACTGTTGAGAAAATGAAAGCATAAAATGTTCATTTGAATTCACAACACTGAATAGTCTATCAAACCAATCTCTTCAAATGTACATTTCATGTCTACAGAATGACCATCAGGAACAATATTACAGCTCTTAGGGAAGGAGCTGTATTTGCTAGGAACATTTTTCAGCTCTGCATTCCAAACCTGCAGCTCCTATATGGTTGTGTTTTTTCCTCTCTGCATTTGTGGAACATGTTTGGATGGTTTCAAATGTGTGTAAAATGCCATTTCCCACCTAATTGACTCAATAAAATGTAATGCCATTAAGCACACTTTAAATATGCTGATATACAATTGGAGGGTATTTCTATTTGTCATGTCTGTATGACTAGGTGGATAAACATCCTGTCTCCAATTATGTGCATACAAAGGGACTTCTGTGCCATTTCAAGCCCCATTAACTTTAGGTGGGTTCCCAAAGCCAACTGCACATCTGAGTACATCTGCAGAGAGATTAGAAGACTGGACACAAAAAGGTCTGTGCTAAAAGTGAGATTCAAATCAGGACTGTCTCCATTTGAATGCAGTCCCTTAACCCCCAAACCATCCTTTCCTTACTAGAATCTAACCCACCAAAAATCCTTAAGGAGACAAAAAGCAATGGTATTTTTCTCATACAAATCTAAGAAAGCATCTGGACACATAATTTAGCAGTAACAATAGTAGTATAGATATGGACAAACGCATCTGTTACAAAGGTAAATAGTAATAGTGGATATTGCTGCTGTTATTACTGGTTTTAGGAAGTGATGTTTTTATCACTAAAACTCACTAAATGTCCATCATTACTTGAGTAGCATCATTTAGGTGCTACTTTTACCTGGTATGTGCTCTAATGCAAGAAAGTAATTTGAATTAGAGTAGGGCAACTCTCCCCCTCCCCCCAAAAATCACCTTTCACAGCACAACTCTCCCCATCTTGGTAATTTTTGAAATTCTAGCCACGATGGGGATATTTTACTTCTCAGAAATAGAAAAATTGATCTTGAAAATTTTCCTAATCTTGCTAATTAAAATGTTTGGGTTTTTTTGTAATAAAATGCCACTGCACTGAAAAGTAGTAAATTGCTATAGAAGATTAAATGTGCTAACACAGCCTAAAAGATTGAAAAAACAAAACCAAAAGCGTATTGTTTTTAACAAATTCACCTATTGGGAATGTTTCCCCTGGAGCTTCCTCTTTGGAACTACATGGCACAGAGATGAACTTTTCTTTTGTTCTTGGGAAAATCAAAATCCTTGCTATAAAAACTAAATAGTAGTTGAGCCCTGGGAAAAATATACAACCTGATTGTCTAAAACTAAGCCAAGTAACTCTCAATCAAGGCTGAAAACCATGAATCTGCAGGTAACAAAACTGCACTTGTGATGGAAAGAGCAGTGACCTTAAAGGTCTTTTCCATTTGAAACCTGCTATCATTTGTCTTAGTCTTACACCATTCAAGAATGCCTTGCTTCAGTATTCAGACATTTGATGTTCCTGCACAAATAACACAGGATATACAAGAGATACAGATGTTTCTGTTGCTTTGAAAAATGAGCTGAGGAAAAGATAACACTTGCAGTTTAACTCTGGCTGCCTGTGCCCAGGTAATTTCAAATCCATCAGTTTAATAGGAATTGAAGGTGATGGTTTAATATCAAATACATAATTTTCAAGGGAAAAAAAAATCCCTTGACCCTGTAGCTGCTTTCCTCAATTCAGAAAAAACATTCTGGTGGGGGACAGCAGGCATTAAACCAGGTAAAGTTAGTGGAAATTAAAAGCAAGTTAAATTCAAGGGTCTCTCTGAGGCCTCTTTGCTATCACAGTAAAGACATCTGTGTGAGTCTGTGTTTTCCAACACACCTGAGGCCTTTCACCCTCAGTTTAACAAATTAATTTCCTCTAGCTTATTTAATTTCTTCACAGCAGTACTTCCTCCCCAGTCTCTCACCTTATCTTTTTTTGTTCATAATAATGGAATACTTTTACTTATTTAAGCTCAAGTCAACTTACAACTTTGTAGTCCACTGGCCAGGTTAACTAAAATGTTTTTTACCAGTATTTGACAGCCATCTAAGTGCTCAAATGCTTCTTTTTTCAACATGAAGTGTTTAAAGTCCAGTCTTCTACTAACAAGGAAATTTAAGTAAAATATTATTGCTAGTATGACTGAGCTACTAATGGAATCTCCCTGAATTGTGCTTGCTCAGGACATGAGTACTTGCCTCTGTTTTTTTTCTTACTCCCTTGATTCAAGACATTTGCATCTAGCTTGGTCTTTTATGTTGGTAGACTATAAAAGGAAATATGAAATGCAATTATCATTCTATAATTATGCAATTAAGTGAAATAATTATTGTTAAAAGTCCAGAATTCAAATTCTCCTTTTTATAATAATCATATAAATGATTTGTAATGGATATAAAGCCTAGCTTTGCCAGCTAGAGCAATTCTTGCTCAGTCTCTCACAGGGCCTGGGGCAGTTTTTGTTGCCAACTTCATTATGATTGTTTTCTCAGTCACCTCTATGTAACTAAAAGTTCTTTGACATGTGCCTTTGCTTACATCTGTGTGCCTAAATTATATCTGAACATTTTGGTCCTACCTTGTCTCCAGCAGTGGCAAGGAAATGCTGAGAGAGGAGAAGTTGCCACAGCACTAGGTCTGGACTATAAGCATCGTGCATTTAATGACAAGTCTTTCCAATATTTATTACCAATAACTACTACAGCTTTGGAACTGATCCTCTGTCTGTCCACCATTATTCATCTTTCCAGCTTGACTTTAGCAATTCCCAGAGGTAAAGTACAACATAAGCATATCCTTTTTTTTTAATCAACTCTGTCTTTTAATTCCACCAAACAAACACCTTACTGTTTTGTTGTAGAAAACCAGCAGTCTGCCCATATACTTTGACATCTTGTATTTTCTATTTCTGGCTGACAAGAACTCTTAAATTTTTCTTGTTCCAAGTATATCTATCTTTCCAAGGGCTCCTGGGCAACTCTGCAGTCTATATCCCATTATCCCTCAGTATACCAAACACAGTAGGGCACCTACAGGAATAGGTGAAGCTGCTGCTTTTTGCATGCCTCAGAGTTTTAATCAGGCACTTCAGAAATCTACCACATATGACTTCTTCCATGATTTACAAAGGAGGCACATATTCTAAGTATAAAGAAGAATTGCACCATCTGAATAATAATAGCAAGATGTTTTGTATGGGGGAGGAGACTCATGCAGGGCATTTTTACCAGGAGCAGCTCTTTCAGAGGGCTATCTATCCTCCCACCAGATGTCAAATACAAAGAGAAATACTTTGGCATGAATAACAAAGTTCATTTGACTGAAGGATTTACCTCCTAGGAACAAGAGCCTCATAAAACATAAACACTGGGAGCAGAGTGAGCCACGTAAGGGCTTTTGCAAAAAATTAAACCCATAACTTGCCACTAGAAATGGGATGTTTCATCTGTTCAATAAGCACTAAAGTTCTCTTTGTTTTTATGGCATCATAATCTTTGATTACTCTGATAAATATTTGGACTATAGAAAACATTGCAATGGAACTAATCACAGCTATAAAGAAATGTATGTGAGAGAATGAATTGAGAATGCAACGAGACCAGCACATTTTAGAGAAGTTCAGCCCCAGAACCACATTATTTTAACTGGCTCCTGGCCTCATTCTTTTATGGCTCCATGTAGTTGTTTACACCTGAGGAAAATGGTTATGAAAGTTGTTATGCTTGCTGGCTTTGCATAAGCAGCATTAGGTAACTCTATCAGACATGGAACACCTGCCTTGCTCAGTGAGACTGGGTGAACCCAAACCACACAACACAACAGCAAATTTTAGGCCAAAAACATTTAAAATCTGGTCTTGTGTTGAGGATTAAGTCTCTCTGTGCTGAAGTCTATATGTACAATAATTCATGCAGTCACTTGCAATGATGGTGCACACTGTCCCAAAAGGGAGATCTTTCCTTCCCCTGCCTTTCAAGTCACTCACTTCCCGCTTTTGGCTTGGTTTTCTTGTTCAGACAACAGACGAGAACCCCATGCTGCTGGCAGCTGATGTGTGTAATCTTACTCCACTCTTTCTTTGTCTAAAATTACAATTCTTTCCATACTTATCACAGTACTCTCAACACATATAAGGCTGCAGAAAGGCTCTAGGCATGTCTGTGCTGTCTCACAGTGTAACTATTCACTGCTATGTATGTTACAGCAGGAAAAGGAATCCCTCTGTCATTCAGAGCATCACATACCATTCTGATGCCCACAAGTGAGCTGGAGAGGATCTGTAGTCAAGAAGAACTTTCCAGTACCTAGAACTGCTTTTTACAATTGAATGGAAGGAAATGATCAGGCTTCTTTGAGGGTTAAGGAAAAACCAACATGATTACTTCCAAAAGCAAAAAGCTTTTCTCTACCTCCTTGTATTCTGAACAGATGCACTAATGTAAACACAGTGCAAGTGCAAATCCTGTACCTAGTACAGCATCAGCAGCATTTATGAAGTGATAACAAGAATATATTAGAATCAACAGCAGTGCATATTTATATCCCTGATGATGATAGTGTCGCATACTGTCAAATCTTTTTTAAACATATTACTTCTAACAGCTGAAATCTGCATTTGGTTCCAGCAGACTAAACCCAGGATAACTGAACCAAAGCCAATGGAGATACTTCAGATGTCACTGATTGGAACAAAGAATGTGAATTTGCACTTTAGCATTTATATAGTCCTTTTCATCTTCAAAGAGCTTCACAAACATCAGCTACTTCTAACTCCATCACAATGACCTTCCTGCTAACCTTTTGGGATAAAAGTAATACACTAGAAGAAAAAACCTGACAAGGTGTGTAACCAAGCATACACCAAGCCTCAGATGTCTAAACTATCTCTGTCTTGACCTCTATTCTCTGCTTCATGGTAGATTTTACCTCATCAGAAATATAAAGCCTTTCACCATAGCTCAGGTATTAAATCACCATACAATGTATTTTACTAGCATTAGATGACAGTAATAATCATTGAATAACAGATTTACTATAATAATTATAGGATACGACTCTTCCTTTTCAACAGAGAAGGAACTCAAAATACTACTACTCCACCAAAATATTCGCTGAAAGCTATCACAGGCCAAGCCAGGGTCATATCTAGGTTAGGTGTTGGGATTCATGGCTTTCAAGTACTACTTTTCCAATTCAAGTTAGGAATTTTGTAAGAAAGCTTTTGCAGAAGCAACAGAAACTTCCTTTACATATCAGTTCTCTCTGCCCTCCAACCCAGACTTGCAATTTGGTTATCAATTCTGGGTGGCTCTAAGCCCAGAATCTTGAATAAGTTCCTCGTTCCAGTTGCTCGCACACTGAGGAATAGATTGAAGCAGACAGTACTCATTTTCATGGTGACCCAGAACAGCTATTGTTACAAGAACACCTTTAATCTTCTGTTTCTGCTTCTGAATTGAATTCAACTGAGGAGAGATGAAAAGAAAGAGTCTCACAACTCTGCTACTACAGCTGGTACTTCTGAGTGTATCATATGCTAGCTCAAAATCTCTGATTCTTCTTAAAATTATTGCTTCTCTTTCTTAATTTGACATCCAGGCATTTGTTGCTATTTTTTGACTATGAAAAACCCCTCTGCCTACTCTCTTTCTTATAGCTACTCCCTTATGGGAAAATAACCCCCCAAACTTACTGTATTATGATATCAATGTATGAATTTGTCTTCCCCCTTGGCAGGTTTCCTTATGCAGTGTACAAAGGAGCAGCTAAATAATACTTCACTTACTTACAGTTGAGGAAAAGACTTACAGAATAAACTGAAGAGTGAAAGAAGGATAAGGGTCATGCTGATGTGAAGGGCATCAGTTGCACTGCAGTCCATTTTGGATTTCTTGCAGGAGCACACTTGTAATTTCAGTTCTGTGGTGTTAGTCAGAGGTGGTTTTCCAGAATCTGTCACTGAGATGGGAATGTTGTAATTGGCCTTTTTCAGGTTTTGAAGCAGGATGACTTGGGCATGAGTATCTGCAAAGGATGAGGTGACAATTAGCTAATTAGAGGTTGTTTTGGAGGGGAAGAGGAATCTGCAAACAATATCAGACATGCCACAGTTACTAATGGAAACTGAGAAGAAAATGAGAACCCTCTAAGGAAAAGATTTAAGAATTGAATTGGAGTTAAGAGGAGGCAGTACAGAAATTCTGTCATGGGCTGAGGGCTAACTGCAAACATTCCAGATCCCACCACAAGAAAGACTTCTAAGAGCCCCTTTTGTTTAAATACATTATTTGGTCTGCAAATTATTGGCGGAAACTAATATACTAATGAAATGTTAAGACATGTCATCCCCAAAACCACACAGGAGGAAAGAATATGTCTATCTGCCACAATGAAAAAACCCTCTTCTTGCAAGGAAAAGTACAAGCAAAGCTGCTGAACTGCTTCCCAGCTGGACTGAGAAGGGAAGTAAAGGCTCTTCAAATCCACAGCTCTGCTCCACCTGAGCAATTGTGGGTCACAACAGCTACTGGTGCCCAGGGGAGTGTGCTGCCTCTTTTAGGGGAGCTAACAGAGTGGTGGTTTGATGTTTGGAGAACAGAAAAGGAATCCTCCACTTTGTCCTACAGGCAGGTACAGGCATCACATCCACCTTTAGCTTTTTTTCTAAGAAGAATATAAAATGAACTGCTAAAAGATTTGATAGTGACAGGGATAAATAATACATGCTAGAAAACAGTCAGAAATCATCTACATTGAAAAGAAATGTGGTACTTTGTGCCCAAAATTTGCCATACAAACCTTCTGCAATTGCATAGTGTGTGCTCTGATCCTCTTACCAGCAGTGTGTGGTCCCAGTGCATTCAGACATTTTATGTGTGAAGAGTTCAAATACTTAAAATCAGAAAGTTTTTTCAGTATTGCTAAAGCCCAAGCAAATATTTCATGCTGTCCTACAGAGAGCCTTGTGCATCTCATGCAAACAGATTCCATGCCATGAAATATGGTAATCTTTACAAAACTCTTCAGTCATTAGTAGCCTTTCTTTAGTGCAAAGCTAACAGAAAAGTTTGGTCAATGTTGTAAAAAGAGAAAAAAAAAAGTTGATTCCAGAGAAAATGCAGACTATGTCCCAGCAGGCAGCTGGGCTGAGCAAAAGCAGCAGAGTGTAAAGCAGCAGCAGTGGGTCCATCCTGCAAGATTTTCATGCACAACTGCTCCTGAATTCACATACTGGGCAGCCTCAGGGTGAGTATCCTGGGATATAGAGGTGGGAGGAATAAATGCATAAAGAAAAAATAGTAATAGACTTACTGTTGAGCTTGGTGATTCTCCATAATTTTTCTGGGCCAGATTGCTTACTCAGTTCAAATTTGAATGGGTCTGTGTTGGGATGAAGGTCTTTGTCTGATGCTCCTAGTACCACTATCCTGAGATCTTTTGCGTCGTCACAGACTTTTGCCAGTGTTGGATAAAGGGATGGGACGTTGTCATTGACATCCTCCAAGGTAATGTGTAAAGTTCCTGTACCCGTAGCAGGAGGGTTACCTACATGAAAAAACAAACACATCTTTATTAAATTGTACTTCCATAAACACTTGCTCTCCTTTGTACCCATGTGATTCCAAAGAAAAATGGTTTTTATAGTTCTTTCCTCTGTTATATGAAAATTATTGCTTTAAGAAACTATTGTAAATTCATTGCTGTATTTTCAGAACACAGCCTGTCTGATTCTCTACAGTATGGACAATTATTCTAGGGAAACCTCTGGGAGAGGAATATTTTGAAGTTAAAATGAGATTAGGACATGAATAAATATCTGGAAAAAGAATCTGTTCATAAACACATACTGAGAGAAACACAGTAGGAAACATCCCCTAGACAGACAGAATGGTATTAAGAGAATCAAGAACAAGACAAGTAAGAGGAAAAACGACAGCAGAAAGGAATCAGTTTGGATGGTGGGTGCCTATAAAAAGAACAGGATCAGATAATTTCCGACAACCTTTAGGACCACGTTTAGTTATGTCAGCAGAAGTGAAACCTGCCAACAGACAACTCTGAAAAACAAGATCTTTTATTTACCCAGAGCCACCTTGTGTTAGCAGTGGAGTTTCAAGCTTTCTCAAATTATTTGCCAGCCTGCCTTGACCTGGAATAACCAGCTTCAGGGATGAGGATGTTTTTTATTCACCATGGTACTTCTACAAGCCTTTGTGCCAAGGGTGCGACTGACAAACCAGCCATGGCACTGGAGGTGTTTGAAAGTGGGATGTCTGCCCACTAGGAGCCACACTTGTACTAGCACCTCATTTCACAGAGGTCAGAGAGGAGCTGACAAGTAGTAATAACTTTCAGTCACTACAGATATGTGCCGTGGTTGAGCCAGTAACCTCCTGCTTTCAATCTAAAGCTCAAGATCTTATTACAGATCCCTTTGCCATCCCATTTCAACTGATCTCAAACTTTGCTAAATACACATGACTTCCTTCAGTTTTGCCATACTTCGTAATTTCTCATCTGAAATGCTGCACTTTTGGGTTGCTTGTGTTACTCCTTTTTCTGCTTTAGTACACAAGAGTTGTGATCTCTGCACTCCCCTTAGCTATAGACCAGGTAAAAAGGATTGAAGAGGTTGCACTTAACCTGTAAAGCACTAGTGCCATGTGTCATGGTAGTTTTAGGTTGAGCACTGAAAGAGGTACACTTTAGCATCATTACCCTTGCCTATGGAAGCCAAATAAACTATGACATTGCTGCACTGTGAGTGCTTCCTAAGGGAGAAATAACTACCCTGTGGTCTGGATCTGATAAACTACTAACTGCAGCAGAATGCAATTAGTCCTTTCAATAACAAATGTTACTAATGGTGACACTTCATCTGTTTCATGCACACATCAATGCTTAACAAAGGCAGACTTTTCATAGTTCTTTAGCTTTCCTCCCCTCCTCATCTTACACTTTGTCATCAGAAGGGTTAGGGTTGAGTTCTTTTTAATGAAAAAGAAATTATTTTTCACTTTTTATTGGACTAATTGAATTTGCAGAAAGACTCCAATACATTTTTTGTTCTTGATATATTATTAAGTAAAGTCATACTGCAGAATGGATGAAAAGACATTTGAGTATTTGAAATATGATCATAAAAGCCAGCCTTTCATGCACTTAATTAAACTGCTGTCTTTAATTTTGAATGCATTATTTCCACACTGGACTGATAATGTCTTTTGCACTGCTCTTCTTATCTTTCTCTGAAGTCACTAATATTAAAATCTGCCTTTTCAAATTAAGAAGCCAACAGCATTATGAATGTACTGTTATTTTGTCAAGCACAGCCATGGCTGACTTTTCTCTGCCATGCAAATGTTTCCCTCTCTTTCTGTGGCTCATGGGCCGGTCAACTATTACATCCAAATAGAAAGGAAATTGCTTCTGTCCATTTCAATAACTTATTCTCAGCTTGGTTTGCTTATAATGATTTAAACAAAATCTTCTAGTGATTTATGAAGACCTCCAAAAGAAAAGTGAGCAAATGTCAAGGTCATAAACTGAAGCTTGTTAACACACATCATAAAAACACCAACACAAAATGAATCAAGTAAAACTGGTCACAGCATATCCCTTGGGAATCTATGACTTTCATGGATTTGACAGTATTATGTGTTTGAAATAATTCAGAAATCCCATGATCTCCAGACAGCTTCGGCTTGAAATGAAAGATTTCCATAGCATATTTGAATTCTGCAATAAAACTTCTCTTAATTTGTATTGTAAAATCTTACAGCTGAAAGCAGAATTAATGCCTAAACCATGACATAAAGGGCTCTGCCCAACAGCCCTTGGGAGCAGCTTTTCAAAAGAGCTCTGCTCCCATTTTTGTCATTGAACTGGCCTGGCCATTCCTCCTGAGGCTGGACACTTCAAACATTTAGATGCCTTCAGAGCCACTTGGGATAATGTCAAATTCCTGCTAAGGCTTGCACAAGCTGCAGAGGTGTGAATATGCTGTGACAAACATCTGGATGAAACAGCATTGCTGACATGTAAGAGCTGCTAAAAGAGAGGCTGAAAGATGGCTGATTCCACACTGGAACTGAAAGCTTGGTATTGAATCCTGATTTAAATAACTTAGGGCAAGACTGAGAACCTTTATAAATAATCTTCAATGAGATCAAAATGCAAGTAAGAGCTTTCAAGTTAGTTAAGATCTGTGAGACTGGAACTTTGATCAGCAAAAAAAAAAGTACAGCTTCATCTCAGAACATGCTGCAAATTGGAAATGTGTGAAGCACTTATCTGAATTGGATCAGGACAGGTAATGTGGTTGTATCCTGGCATTAAGCTGCATACAAAGCTAATGGCAGTCTTCAGTTAGGCAATAGCTACTGCCTTTCTAAGATGCCACAAGTCAAAAAGAGACTAACAAAAGTAGTTCTATTTTATGAGTTAGAGAGTGCCATAGAATATGATGGAGTGTATTGTCTGGGAACTAGGATCTGTAATGCAAGGGACTATTACCAGATGATGTAGATGTTCAATTGGATTTTAGTGCTATCAGCATAAATGACCATGTTGTTAGTCAAAAAAAATCTTGCAAAGAAATATTAGAGAAGCAGAGACTTTGTATATTTCTACGTATTTGAATTTTAATGAAAAGCCATGTCAAATCATATTAGAATTAGTAAAGTGTTAAATTATAAGCCCTCTGTAGAAACACATGGCCAAGAAATTTGAAAGCTGGCATTCAGTTTTGGTCAAAAAAGTTCCCATGGGAACAATGATGGCATTTTTAGACATCTAACTACTCAAAGGAGACAGCCAGTGAGGTAGTTAGCTTCTTAAAAGATACCAATTACACAGAATGATGGCCATGGACTGAGATGACATTTCTCTTAAGTATCAAGACTGACATAAAATGGCATGTCTAACAAGCAATCACATGGTTGAATGGCTGATGATGCCTTTAATCTGAGCACAACATTTGGATGGACATGAAGAGCCATTTCATGTTCCACTTTCTAGTTTTTCCTCCAGAAATGTGATGCTATTGCAATTCCTAACATGGCTGAGCTGTGCTCCCTGAAATTAAAGCAGGATCTCACCTGCTTTAGAACTGAATTCAGACATTCCTCATAGTTTACATTGAAATGCCAACAACAAAACCACAGAGTTAGGAATAACCACACAGCAGAGAAGATTTTCTGATATGTCTCACACAACAAGAAGCCAAACACCACTAAAAAGTCATGGAAAGAGAATCTTTAGGGAAAAACTCATGATGTGACTGTGGGTTGCCTCCAGAGCATCCTATTTCTTTGTACAGTGCAAACACACCTGCACTTCTGTCTTGTCTTCCTACTGCTAGCATCATGAAAGATGGAAGGATCCACCCTACATGAGTGGGGATGGACACAGCCATGTCTCAAATTCTCACTCTGTCTTCTGCTTTAACCCAGTCAGTGCAGATGCTAATAGCTATATAGCCTCAAATTATCCACATGAAAGCTGGTTTTATATGTTTCAAATCAGAATGACTTTTGTGGAGCATTCTGAGTTCATACATTTTGGGGGGTTTTGCCACTTAATGCTAAGGAAGCCTCGGGGAACACAATGCTGGCTACACTGGTGTCTGGGCCATGACAGTCTGCTGTTTTCACATTCAATAGTGTTTTTCTCCACTAACCAAGCTCTATCAGCAACAGCAATAGTAGGAGAAACAATTTAGCCACTTCATAGTCAGAATCACAAGAGTTACCATGTTTAGCAACTCTGTTCTGTTCTAGGTGTAGAGCTGAGCATGAGGATAGTTAGAAGCAGCAACCCATGCACACTACACTGCCAGGGTGTACTATAACAACAGAAGCTGGTCAGAAACATTGCTTTAAACTGGTAGGACATTGTCAAGATGGAAAAGTTGTTTAAATGCATCTTAAATTAAAAGGAAGTAATGAAAATGTAATCCTTTTCTTCCAGCTTTTCCTTTCCCATCTGCAGATCTAGATTTAGGCTAATCTCAAGAGTAGCCTAAATAACCCTGGTTACATTTTGCAAGCATTCAAAAACATGTTCAGAACTTAAGAAAATGAAGAGATTTGGATATTTGCTATTACTGTGAGTTTAGAATGTCCTTGAAAATGAAGATGCATCTTCCTTAAAGCAGTGGAAAAGTTCTAAAAACATATCCAAGTAAAGCAATTGCTTGAACATTTCTGCTTAAAACGTGAAGCCATATTCTTTGGTCCACAGACCACCCAAAATCATAGAATTAAACAGATGTTTTCCATTCTATGCTGAGCTTTCTGTGTCCCAAAATTTTTAAGAATTCCCTCTTTGGAATAACAGAGGTGTATTTTTTTATTTTAGAATTATGTATTTAAAATACATTTATTTTAAGATTTAAAGGATATTATAAACTAAACAAAATAGATATAATAAAAATATTTGTTCAGGTAAATATGTTTTCATTTAATTTGTGAAAACCACCAGGGAAATCCTCAAGAAATATTTTTCCCTCTCTAGTTTTGTTGATCTAAAATAGAACAAGTTGCAGAAAGGAGAACAAGGATTATCAAACACAAAAAAGTACATTTCTACATGCTCTGTGTAAATGAGCTTTGAATAAATCAGATGAAAGTCACTTTATTTGGAAAGAATAGAATTGTTTAGTGGCACAGCTAAGGAATAAAGCATCAATAATCAACTAACAAGAAAAATGCCATACAAATTTAAGACTGGGAGACAATGAGACTACATTTTTGCTTATATTTAGAAAGATCACTTACTGCTATCAAAAGCTAAACAAAGGAAGTCCATATTTAAAACTGATGTTTGTATCTTGGTCATCGCAGCAAAGGAATATTCATGTAAGTGCCTTCACATAACAAAATCTAATTAGAAACAAATATGACAAAAAGGAATTTAATTTGAACTATTATACAGTTGAGACCTTGGAATCTGGCAGTAGTTATCAAATTCTCAGAGAAGAAAAATGAACCATTCTAGAGAATCCAGCTGCCACAGGGTCCTAAGCCACAGCATTGCTGGAAGCCAGAACAGTTTTTAGGAAGAATGAAGCATGGAATTGTCCCCTTCCACAGGCTCATTATGAATGGTAGAAAGACTTCTGTGCTCATTTCTTCTTATTAAATTGAGCTTCCAGCACCATCAAATTAATACATATTATCTATGCCCTTCTATGGCATGATGCAGAAATTACAAGGCCATTTAAGTCCTAGAGGAAGCAATAGGGTATCCATTGCCATATAGATTTCCTCTCAAGCTGACAGAGTGGAAATTCATTTATTCTAAATTTTACTAGAATATTTATGGTTTACCATTCAGCAGCAGTTTTTAATCCACTTGCAATGTCACTTATATAACCCAGAAAGCTCAATTGAGACTTCTTTTCCCTGCTTCAACTTTTTTACTGGCTAGCAAAGTTACACAGATACAAAATGAGTGAACAACTAGAGTAAGAATAATTTTCTTCCTATGTGAGCAGGAAAAAGAGCCTTTGAGAATGTGGGTTTGCTAGTTTCTGGCACAATTACCTTTCCTCTGAACCATCATGAATAAAACCTTCTCTCTTGAAAGGCCTATAAACTACCTTTGAATCAGTCTTAGCAAGGTCAGTTTGGAGCTGCAATGGTACCTACAGAATTATGTTCCTTTTGCTCCCATGTACTACTGTAGGGCTGTCTAGGATCTCTCCTTAGATATGGATTTTTTTTTACCTATTTCCCTCTTTTCAACTTTATACAGAGGAGAACACAGCAAGAAAAGAAGAGAAATAATGAATGAAAAGAGTGTTCTAGAAGTTCCCAAACTGTTTGGAGGGAGCTGTGCAGCCAGACTGCATACTACATGGTAAGGCTAAGATAACACATTTAAATCACTATATTTCAAATATGGACTGTAAGAAATAATGCTTCATGCTTTCTAATGATCTTGCTATGAAAATCTAAATTTCTGTCTTCTCCCTCATGTTTTATTTATTTCCCCCTCCTCCCATATGCTGTTTTTCTAATCAGATGTGTGCACACTAGGTGATTTGGCAGCAGGTACCCTCACTGCAGGCATCAACCCCAGCCAGACAGCCATAGTCCATTACATTCCTACTCAAGCTGAAGCCTATTAATGGTTCACCCAAAGCAAGTGGAACCAGGAGAGTGGGAAGACACCAAGATTTGGGTGTGCTGCTCACAATCTGAGACATTGGAAAACATGTCTCTCAAATGCCATATGCTGACATTTGGTCCAAAAGAGGCCCCCAAATTTCCCAGGAGTTGCAACTCTGCTGTGTGCATTGGCATGCAGATATTTTGCAAAAATGTATGAAATAAATAGTCTGTAAATGTTACAATCCCTCATTCATTCTCTCAGATAATGTATGCAGATCCCATTTTTTGAGTAATTATGTTTCAAAAGAGCACAGCTCTTTCAGCATATCAAATTGCTGCTGACATATGCCATCCGTCTTAAATACTGTTTTCAGCATTCTAATTTCTTTTCCTAATCATGAGCCTGTGATGACAAATTAAAACAATATTTTGTGTGCAATTCATATTTTACTGAGATTTAAAATGGCAAGAAAAGGATGAGTATCCAATTTATTTTCTCTTCTCAATTAATACAGCAATTAAGATAAGGGGTATAAAACTGGCTTAATTTGGGTTGCCATGGCAACTAATTGCCTGATTTCTTCAAAAATAGCATGTTTTAGGTGGGATCAATCTGTGGTAATTTAATTATATATATTATGAAGCAAGACAACAGGTTAGATACATGTAAGGAAAAGTTCTAATTGCAGATTGTTGCACAGCTCTTTGTACCTCCAGCTTTTCTAGATGTTGCCTGGTGCTGTTCAGTACACAGAGTACAGAATGATAATTTTTCTTTTTAATGACTAGGAGGATGGAGATTTGCACAATAAATGAGATTCAGAATTGCTTGGGTGTAGCTCAGCTGGTCCTTGGAAAAAAAAAGGGAAAAAAGTGAACACTAGACCCTGATTCCTTCCTTGGCTTGCTTTGCCTGTGCAACAGGGAAATTGAAACAGTGCCACTCAACCAGCTAAGTTATACACATGCAACTGGCCACAGTCAGAGAAACAATAGCCAAGTTATTTTATTTAACTGGCCACCATAGCTCAAGGCAAACACTGAAATCACATCAATCTAATGGCCCTTTTTATAGTCCTCCAAATTTGTTAACCTTCACCTTGCTCAAATATGGATATGTCATTAAATAGAGGTCACTGCTCCTAAAGGTTATTTTGGAACAGCTGAGCCCTCCTGGTAGCCATCCTGCCTGGGACTGGGCAGAGCTGCCATGCAAATGCTTGCACTGTCACACACTGGGGATGGGGATGTAGGGAGCAAAGCTCTTTCAGAAGAGAAATCAGTTGTTTCTCTTATAGAGTACTGCTGTAAGGAACAGTGCTCACTCTGAGCTAGGGCATTTAAAGCTACGTCAGTTAAAATTTTGTCTCCTTAACTCCATCTCGGAATATCTCTTACATCGGGAAGAGATGCCACATTTTTTCTACCTTGAATACTATGTTCAGTTTTGGGCCTCTTATTACAAGAAAGACACAGAGGCATTGGAGCATGTCCAGAGAAGGGCAATGAAGCTGGTGAGGGGTCTGGAGAACAAGTCTTACAAGGAGCAGCTGAGGGAACTGGGTTAGTTTGAGGAAGAGGAGGTTCAGGGGTGACCTTATGTCTCTCTCCACAACTCCCTAAAAGGAGGTTGTAGCAGCGTGGGAGTGGATCTCTTCTCCCAAGTTACCAGTGAAAGGACAAGAGGAAATAGCCTCAGGTTGCACCAGGGGAGGTTACAGATATCCCCCTAATAACTGCATTGCATGCTTGTGACACTGCATTGCATGCTTGTGATTAAAATGCTACTTTCAGAAATAAAATGATCACCATTGTTGGCACTTCTATGACTTGATGTTTTCCAAGTTTACATAACCCTGACCTTGTCCCATTATGAGCTCATTCTCAGATTAAACACAGTTCATGACACTTTAATGTGTTAACTCTGCTTCATGATATTTCCTACCAGTGTTT
Organism: Bucco capensis; assembly: GCA_013396975.1. Lineage (NCBI taxonomy): Eukaryota > Metazoa > Chordata > Aves > Piciformes > Bucconidae > Bucco > Bucco capensis. The sequence goes on along the minus strand of VWZO01002997.1, from coordinate 98,875 downwards.
AATTTCTTCTTTAATAGACCAGACTCTATGTTCAGACAAGTCTTTATTAAAAAGTTTTCACATTCTAAAGATATTACCTTGACCTTTACTATAATCAAAAGTACAGAGAAAATGAGAATATTCATTCTAAAAAGTCCTTTTTAAAGTGAAATTTCTCCCATTAAAGGGTCACACTTTCTTATCTATAAAATTAATATTGAGTCCATCAAATTTGCTCTTACACATTGTTTTAATTATGTTTGGGAAGGTATAGGAACTGTTTAATCAGAAATAACATTATTAGTACTTAACTACCTTTCTCTGCAGTTAATTTGATATTAGAAAAATAATATCACAAAGTTAAAAAAGAATATCATAAACAACTAAATTATTTCCTGCAGCAGAATGATTCCATTTTCTATGGCCCATTCATGGTTTCTGTCCTACCAGTAAAGAGTAGTTGTGTTATTTACTGATAAAAGATAAAGATGGGATGGATTCCTATACAGAATGACCAAGCATGAAGCTCCTGGGTTTACTTATACAGGAATCTTCAGCATTTTACAAATAAGAAAAATGCCCTGGCACTTGACCCCTGCACTGAAGTGTCAGAAGAAGAGGCCAGTGCCTGCTGAACCCAATGAGAGATTCACTACTGACACCAGTGAAAGCATATGACAAAAAGAGCATCACTGTGAGTTTTGCTTTCAGCTGTCTCAGCTCTTCACCCAAGATAGCACATAATGCCAGCTCATTTTATAAAGAGGTGATCATGGAATAAGATGGGACAACAACATCCTTTCTGTAATTATAAACTCCATATGCTATGAATACTAATCAAAAATAATGTGTGTGTTTAGAGTTTTAGTGTATGTTTCAGGCCCTGTAGCAAGCACTGCTGTGGTGCTGGACCTGGCTGAAGATGCTCTGAGTTCTGCTTGGAGCTGTGCTGGGTGCCAGTTCACACTGCTGTACTGGGCACTGGACATTACCTGGACTCTTCTGTATTCTCCAGTTGAGAAAAGGAATGTCTATGGAAGCTCAAACTGCCTTAATGCATGTGCCAACACATCTCAGATTTGACTTGGAGATCAGATGATAGACCAAAGGAAATAAAAACCTACACCGAATGCTTCTGAAAAAAATATCCCTTCTCCTTCCTTTTCATCCTAAGTCTGTTAGGTCAAGAAAATGACTTGTTTTATTGGAAATGCTTCTGAATTTTCAATTTACCACCCTATCTCATTTGGCAATTTTTAATCCTGCCTTTAGCTGCCTTCTCACATAGAAGTCCTACCCATATTCACTAGTATTAGGCTACACTCATTAACCTGAAGAAAGTGATTTGCAGTTGTGGACAATACTCTTTTAAAAGAGAACACATAGAGTTATGTTCACTCTGATTTTTTTTTTTTCCCTTCTGAAGTTAACATAACCTTCTTTTCAAGTCCTGAAAGACTTCTATATTCATTTCTTGTTATTCTCCCACAATTTGGCTTGTCATCTAATGTAATATCCCTTTTCAAGGTGGACATTACCTATGATGGCTAGAAAAATGAAGTGGGTTTCACAGCTTTGCTAGTTAGCATTATCAGTGGCCTGAAAATAAGTTAGGAAACACTTTCCAGTGGTATTATCAGTCCCAGACATTACTGCAGGGGAGAAGGCAGAGCCCCAAATCTACTCCTTGAAAACAATGATAGAACTTCCTTAGCTGCTGTAGCCACAGAAGCTAGTTTGAGAGTTCAGGCTGGCAGCACCTGTGTGCAGATAGCACTGCTCCCTCTGTGGGCAGAAGCAATGCCACTGCTAGTGGACAGTGTGTGAGCAGAAGCTCACCTGCCTACCACAGACCTGCTAAAGTGTGCCAGCACTGCTCTCCAGGCCAGGGGGGATCAGAGGCAGCTATCATCTGCCTATGACTGAGGCTGAGGCTCCAGAGAAACTCCTGCTCCTCTGAACTCCCACAAATTCCATTTTTCCATATTTATACAGACCAGCAGATAAATTTTACCAGTCATCAACCTGCTTCTAAGTTTAATATGTATCAGAAGCTGTTTGGTAATAAATCTGCAGTATTACAAACCACAAGGTTAACATCAGTACTTTAAGTTCCTACTTATTGCCTCTTCTACATGTGGCTGAGCTCCAGAACAGTGTAGCAGTACAGCACTGCTCAATGTTCATTATTAACACCTTAGTATGACAGTACTAAATACACACATGTGGTTTCTAATGACTTCATTCAAAGAAGTCAATAACGTTGCAGTCGATTAGCTCCTGTGCTAACAGTGCTGCAGAATGACAAATAAACACACTAACAGCCTCTGGAATTAGATGCTGGCTCAGGACCTCAGCCAAACAGGATTCCTTCTCTTAAGTATCTTCTCTTGCTCTGCTGTTCAGTGCATAAGCACCTTTCCTCTCTAAAAACTCTGGGAGTTAAGATGGGTCACCTAGCACTGAGGTTCTTGGCTTAGAACACAGGAACAATGTGTCTTACTGCCCTAAGCACCACATAAAGCTAGACCCCAAAATTCACTTTTATTCAGAGTGCTTTTCACAGTTGGAAGTATTTATCTAGTCTTTTTGAGGATATTTGACTCCACCTTTAAAAGATATGCAACTTTGTCCTTTTCATAATCTCACAATAACATCATCCTGAATTTTTACTCTCAGTGTAAGCTGAAATTTCCCAGTGTAAGAGATTTTAAGATGCATTCAAAAAAGGAAAATCTTTATCCAGTAGCAAATAAAAGACAGAAATAAGTTAGTAGTACATTTTTCCATGGAAATGTCCAAAGAAAAAAAATATATATGAATATGTAAGTTAATCATCATCTCAGCAGAATTTTTTTCTTTTATACTTAAGGCAATATTTTCTTTTTCCTGTCAGACCCTGCAAATGTTCCCTGAGTCATGTGGTTACAAAAATGTTGAATTGCTCTCCTAAAAAGAACATTTTACAATTAATCACCAGAGCTAAACCAGCTGCAGCTGTAAAAAAAGCCTTAGCATATAAGCTGTTATGTTACAGACAGATCTTTTATTTATTTTGTGCTTTTAGCTCTTGAGATTTTGGAATGTTGATGATTTTCTCTTTCTTTCTCTGCTCCAAAGTCACTGAATTTTCACTAGATAATTTAATTTTGATTAGATTTGACAGAAGGAACTTTAAGACACCTAATATGTAAAACATATTCCATTTTAACAAGGGGTTTTACTTGCTTTTTTGTTATTGTATTGATTAGAACAGAATTCAGCATATCAGGGATGGGTTGTTATTGGTATTTATGTGCCTTAGGCTTACTAACTGCTCAAATATTATGAAATTAACTCTGATAAAGATGATCTATTGCTTTCCAAGAATATACATGGATTATTTGCATCTAGCATTAAGATCTCAGCATGGTAATAAGTGCTTGAGACATAGCCTTAAATCAAAGCTCTTCCAAGTTTGAAGTTTAAAGTTAATTCCTCTGTTTTCTGTTTGTCACAATGATCTCCAATAGCTTTAGGTGGTCACCTAGCAAAGTGCTGAGTGTATGCTTAACTTTACACCTGCACCTTTCTGAACAGAACATTTCAAGCAGGGAAAAAAGAGTCATATACTTGAATGAATATGATCCATAATCATTACTCACCACTGTCTATTGCCAGGAAGAGAGCAGTGTATACGTTGTTCTGAACATAAGGAGATTCCCGATCCAGGATAGCAGTGGTGCCAATGGTACCATTGGTAGGGTTAATTTCTAGCCAGCCTGCTGGATCCTTGTAAACTGAATACCTAAATGAAAAACAAACAAGTTGTTAACAAATTATGCATCTAGACATAAATCAATTCATTACTACAAGGAATGTATCTCTGCACCCACTGGTTTTCATGGGGTGGATGTCTTAATACTTATAAAATACAATTTAACTCTTGTGTTTTCCCTCTGAGAGAGTTCATTGTTGTTAGGTTTATCTGACAGAAGAGATAGAGAAAGGTTTGAGTTAATTTCTTTGGCTATATATGTCCCAATCAGTATTTAAAACATTATGTAAGACCTCTTTCCTACTGCTGTGTAATACCTGAACACTTTCAGTGGACCTCTGCATCACCATTGGCATCTACAGGCTTCCTGAATCTGGGTGGACTAGGAGTTATATTTTTAATTTACTTTTTGAGTGTTCTTCATTTTGTCCTTACAATTAATTATTTTGGTGAGGCTGGAAATGTGAGAAACTGTAGGGCATGGTAGCAAAAAGAGACTTAGACTATGGATCCTTGGGTCTACCAGGAGCTGGTTATATGCAGATGTGGGATGCATATGTTTGTTCTGTAGTCTGTGATCTGTAGTTTCCTGCTTCTGATGGTTTCAAAGAGATGCTCAGAAGCTTGGTACAATTCAACCACGTGCATGATGTCTAAATAAGGGATTGAAAATGCTCTGTCAAGATTCCTCAATATAGAACTCACTGTTGTGCTTTGTGTTAATTGGCACAACTATTTAGGCCTTGATACTGCAGATACCTAGAGAGACCGTGGAGTTGATGCACTAAGAACTGCACTACTTGACTGAAGTAATACAGAATGTTCATGAATTAGGGCCTAATTCTTTACTTAGTTAAATATATTAAGTAATGTAACAGCACTGAGCTGAATTAACTGGCACCAATTCCCTCTCCAGTGAAATGTCTTAATATTTTAAACCAAAACTCCAATCATATAATCAATACTTAGCATAATAACCTGTAGTAGTTAATTGTTAGAGGTCATAAACAGCCAGACAACCTTCTATAGACATTTTAAATTCTAAGGAATTGACATGAAGGCTGTTATTGTTTAATGACTAGCCAGTGCCTCATCGTGGCATTCATCTGAAAGGTGTCCTGTGTGATAACACTGCCAAAAATAACTTATCAGTGCAACTATTTCCTGAGGGAATGTTAAAAAATAACAGATTATTAGTGGGGTGAAGACACAAAATAAAATGAAATAAAATAGCAATTTCTAGAAAAGGAAAGAATAAATTGCAGGCTAACAAAGACAGACAGGGTCTCATTGAATGCTTATTTCAGAGGTTTGCTTTGGTCTCGTGCCCTCTGGAAAAAGGAAAATAACACTCTGCTAAAAGTATCTAACAACTATCAGAACTTAAGGGATGTCCATTACCATAGCTAACAAGGAGATGGCAATGTGCCACCTCCCTGACCCCCAGTCCTCCTTTCCGAGCTCTTCATGCTCTATAAATTGTGGCTTTTCACTGTCTGGATACTTTGATCAGGCAAAGATCAAGAACTTTGGTTTTCTGCTGGGGTCTCAGAAAATTTAGGCAGAGCCACAGCTCTGAGGTGGGCATTAGCATCACTCATGCTGCATGTTTTACTGTGTTTGAGCAGTAGATCTGATCAAGGCAAAAGAAAACCAAAAGCAAAGGTGCATGGCTCAAGCTTAAATTTTGTCATTAAGATGGCACTGTAAAAGAAAAGACTATTGAATGACCTGAAGAATGCCTCTCACATAACAACCATCAGTTGCCTCCAAATTTCTTTGGTGAACCTCAAGGGGACCTGATATTATCCTCCAGAAGATGAGCATGGCTAATTTCAGAGGTGCTCACAGACACCCCCCACATGGCTGTTGGTCTTTAACAGAGCTTTGCTTCAGGCTTGAAAAGCAGAACCTCCTCAGGGCTGCTGAAGCAGACTGACTTTTCCATGGTACACAGGAACACATTGGTGTTCAGGCAGCCAGTTTCAGAATCAAAATTCAATATATACAGCCATGAAAATAATAGCTCACAAAAATGTGGAGTGTATGTTAAAATTAATTAAAGGACAAATTCAGAATGCAGAACCTTTTGGAATTTATGAGAAAAAGATAAACACTAAAAACACTTGGCTTATTCATGCTCCCCAAAAAGTCACTCAGTTTCACCACTGGCTTCCCCAGGAGCAAAAAATATCCCTTAGGATAGATGTGGAAAAGAATCAAAGGCAAATGCTAGTGCACAGCGAGACATTCCTTCAGCCCAACAACTCCTTCCACTTAATAACCATTTAAACATTAATCAATACCTGAGCTTTATCTCCTGTAGAAATGAGTTACTGGAACAGTAACAATGCAGATCATTATTTCATTTCACTTTTGTTTCTTTTTTTTTTTTTACTGTTGTTTTTATAACTTTGCAACAAAGGTATGCAGAGAAATATGAAGCAAGGGCAGCCTAAACAATTCCTGGTCTATTGTTCAACTGCAAATTCTCAATTAACCCTGAAACAATTCAAGAAGATTCAACACTTCTAAAGTAATGAGAATTTAAAATAGATTGTGTTATCTCCCCTGATTGCTCTACAAAGCACTGTTAGCTGTGCAGATAAAAAAACCTGGATTGTATAACCTGTGATTTGGCACAGGAAATCGTAGAAGTAGTACATTGTCTTTCCCACCACATTTTTTGCTTATTGTGAGACTATATTGCAGTACAGTTAAGATGATTGTTCATTTTTTTTGGAGGGCTCTGCTAGCAAACTGTTTAGAACAGACTCATTAAGAGAAGCACCATAGAAAAACAAAAGTAGAGAAGAACACAAAAGTTTCCCTCCCTGCTGTTGGCTTTAGTGGGATCTGCTGATTGCATAGCAGTTGGGAAAAATCAGACCATTCTTTTAGGTGGCTAAACGTGAACTTGTGTGCCTGTTGGACCTACTCAGTTTGGAAATCCTACTACACTGATACACCTGTATGGATATATACAGAACTATGTTCTCTGGTGTGCCAGTTGTTGGCTATTTTGGAGTTATTCTACATTACCGTAGTGAAATTTAGTGCTGCTGTGTGGTGTTTCTTTATTTCGTTGGGTTTGGGGAGTTTTTTGGTACTTTTAGAACAATGTCAACAACTTACAATTCCCAAGGGCTTCTATGACAACAGAGCATGGGCAAGTGGGTGTAACTTATTTAGATTGTCACCTCCTTGCCCTAGGTTCATGTCCTTGCACCATCTATAAGACAGGTATTGCAAATGAAGCAGAAACAAACTATTCCCTTGGACTGGAAATTGACTGCTGCAAAGTTCAAGTATAGACCTTAAATACAGATCTACAAACAGATGCAGACAGACTATAGGTGCAGAACATGGGAACACAAATCAAAAGGTGTACTTGGCCTGTTTGTTAGGGGCAGAGCTAAAATAAAGTAGCAAATATATGGAAATAATTCTAAATTTATAAATGGCACCTTCCCCTTTTTGTAAAGCAGGAAAAGAACTCAGAGGGCACCTCCTGGGGTTGCTAGCAGACATTCATGGTGCTGGTGGCTGGCAGCTTGGTTAGCACAGATGATCATTACACAGCACAGTGGTGATAAGATGGAGAGAGAAATCTAATCAGAACCACAACCTTGCACTAGCCACAAAAAGAATTTCACAGCTGACAGTGCAATGGCCTAGGGTGTCATAGGAGAGCAGCCAGGCATCTAGGCACAGACTCATGCTGCTCTTGGCAAGGACTTCCAGAGCTTGGTAGCTGCCAGACTCGTCCCTTGTCCCATAAGAGCCAAGGGGTCTCAGCTTTAGTTGTAACAAAAAGAGAAGGAAAGCAAAATGAAGCAGTGCTGAGCATCTGCTAAAGGACACATCTGCACTGGTTTGGTGTGTGGCACTGCCAGGAGTTAAGGTGAAGAGTTTAGAAAGGCTTGTCAAGGTGGTAGGCTTCAGCCTTGTGCTTCTGGAGACTGCTCAAGTCATGTTGTACAGAGACTGTATGATCAGAAAGATGCAACCGAAAAGAAGTGGAACAAAGGCATTGGCCTCCTGATTCTGCATTTTGGCTTTGCTATGATAATGAGTAACAGGGCAGCAAGTTGACAATGTGGTGGACTAGTGAGCAAAGCTGGTCTGGCTGAATTGGAACTTGGAGAATTGGACTCTGAGTCCTTGCTCTGTCCCAATAGAATTAGGGAAGCCCCTTAATTCGTGCTCTGCCCTCAACTCAGCTTTAAAATGGTGAGGGTATATTTCTGCCTTGAAAAAGATAAAAATCTGTAAATTGTTGCTATATCTTCTCAGTCCTTTTGCAATAAGGGATATAAATAGTACTGAGATAGAATAGAAAGAAAAATTGAATAGCTTTCTAAAGATGCAGGAAGATATTTAGTGGCATTTTCAAATTGTATAGTTGCTCATCTCATTTTTTAGACTATGCTTAAAATAGAGTTAAACCCAAATGAGCAAAAATTCATATTCTCTCTGACATATATATATATATGTATATGAGTCTGTATATTTACTGGTCTTGAGTGAAACTGGAAGTGTTAAGATGTTGACAGTAACCATTTTCATACTGTTTCAATCTGACTGGCATAAGTCAGTAACAGTAATATAACAAAGCTTTTTCATACATTAGGTTTCCACATCATATTTGTAGCTTTTATGGATCCTGGTCCCACTGAATTAAGTGAAAAAAGCTCAAGTTGAATAGGCCTAATATTTCACCTAAGAAAGATTTGTATTTTGAATGAAAATTATTCATATTATCCACAATTCTAAATCCATAGCAGTTCACCTACAATTAGGTAACATACTGAAGTTATCATATCTGTCATGCTCCTGCTGAGACTCTAACATATAATGGCAATCCTTGAAATTTTTCTACAGGCTCTTCACAAACTTGAAGTAAAATGATCAGTAGGAAAGGTAACTTTGTATTGTCTGTGCCTAAGAGCTCAGCATGAGCATGCCTCTGAATGAAAAAGTCTCTAAATACAGACATTATGTAAACTTTAAATCAAGCCAACATGATTTTCATCTCATTATACCAAGTCTACCTGAAAAATCAAAAGCAAATACCTCTGAAAGAAAGATTTTACCTCTGAAAGAAAGGTATTTGGGAGAGAGGTGCAGCAATTACAGCATAAATACATGTGCCCAAGTAAAAAAATTGTCATTCTAAGAGAAAGACAAAACTACTTCACAAAATATAAGTGTAACATTAAAAATCTGGATTCAAATTGCATTGTGCTTCATATACCTTATGTCCAGATGACACAATGTAGAGCTTTAGAGATCAACCTGCTTCCCATCATGCTCCATCTTTTCCACTGTACTATCATTACCTTTTGCCTGCACTAATTGCAGCAGCATATGGCAGCAGAAAGAGCAGAAAGGAAACCTTATTGCAGTGCAGCAATTCTCCAGCTGAAATCTACTCCAGACTCATTAATGATGACACACTGCAATTTTTCTGCTATGTGACTGTAGGATAACAAAGGTATTCCTGCTCCCATACTGGTTTAGGTTATAAGCTTTGGGAGAGCAACTTACATTTCATACATGTATATTCACAGCCTTGCACAGCAGGCTCTTTAATTGCTAAGCCATGCTGGATGAAAACAGTAATTCTCTAACATATATTACATCCAAGGGTCTCTAACTATTAACATTTCATTTCATGAAGATATTTTTATGCAACATCCAGGCTTGCTTTTTAAAAAATATTTGTAATGTTTTATTTTCAAATGTCAGTAAAGCTACTGGAAAAAATGTCTGTGGAGCAGCTGTTGGTTTTCACTTTTTTTCAGATATTGAAACACATTGTTGATGAAATGAAATGCATTCATTTCAAAGTGCAAGTGACCATACAGGTTTGCTTCCCATTTAATACCCAGATATAAAGATATTGCCCCAAATTTGCTGCTGCAGCCCCTAAACTATAGTCCAGGTGAGGGATGCATGACCCACAGTCCTTGTGTTTGGTGTGACAAAGCATGTCCTAACATCAGAAAGGATGCATTACTAGGGATAACTGAATTCACCATATTAACCAAAAATTCTGGCAATGAAAGAGGGAGATTGTATTTACTTTATCACATCAGCTTAAAGTATACAACCAGGAAGCAGTTCTGTGGAAAAAGTTATTCAAAAAGGCTTTTCATGCCTCCTTTGAATACTACTTCCTCATCTGCTTTATCCCAATAACATTTTCCTTTTTTTAGGACCCTTGAAGAGCTCTACAGTTTCTAATGAGATCCATATGACAGGATGTCTTCACATCCATCTGTATGAGGTAAAGTCAGAGGCTGGTAGATTGTCCTTCAAAGTGGAAGTACCTGGGTGTGAGCCTGCAGGTAAGCATCATGCTGTTACACATCTTTCAACAGTCAGCTGTGTATAACCAATGCCAACCAGTCCTCTCTGGCACAGGTGGCATTGGTCTGCCTTCATTTGCAACTCCTTTTGAATGAGTTTTTGCAGTTAGTGTGGCAGTGCTGTCACAAATGTGTAATTACTATTATGGGCACAAGATCCTGACAATTCCAGTGTAATTCTGCTGTAGCTTAAAGGTTCTGTTGTGTAGCCATAAGTGAGTAATAACTCAAAGCTAAGCCTTTTTTTCCCCCCCCATCATTTACTAGCAATTAAAATAAAACTACCCAAAATAGCAACAGCATGTCAACAGGTAAGTGGCTGTGTGTTAGGAGAGTGGCAAAAACTGATCAGTGCTGGTTTTCATACACACAAGCTACATTGCTGTTGCCAAGTGGATATGTAACAGTGCCCTGGTGACCGTGGCCCTTGCCCAGTCCCCTGCTTCCACATCACCCTGCTCTGTACCTAAGCATGTGGGCCTTGGGCTTCCCAGGGCAATGCTCCAAGTGCTTTCACTCTATTTATTGATATATTGACCAGTCAGTGTGTTGTTTGTAGCAGGTCTTTGGTCTGCACATTTGGCTACTGGGGAGTTCAGATATGTGTGTGACATTTGAGGATCCACTACAATAAATTGGTAGTTTTAGGAAACTTGAAACACTAAATATTCATCACAGAGCTAATAAAGATCCCTGTTGAATAATAGCAATGAGTTTGTCATTCAATGTGTAGGATACCCATAACAACACAGGTAGCCCTACCAAGTTACCTAATTGAAATGATTCTTTGGTTGTAACATTTTACTTTGCACCTCTATAGTATGAATTAACAGCAAAAAACCCTCTGCCTTAAGCTCAGAGCTATCAGTAACAGCTTGGTATTAGTACTAGCTAATTTAAAGCTAGCCCAGCTATCTATCCACTGCAGACACAACCTAAACCAGCATTTCTTTTGCAGGTAAGGACTAAAAAGCAACTGGAGGATTTCATATCACAAGGAAAACAGAAGTGTAAGAGCTTCACCTCAGAACGTTGTTGACACAAAACATAAGCATTTATTCATCACAAAACTTACAGGTTATAAGAGAAATGAAGGTAGCAGTACTGGTAAGTCAATTAAAGAGCTTTCTCAGATCTTTTTCCAGTCACATGTCTAAGTTGTACATGTTGATTACTGACCCTTCAAGGCTTTCAGAAACTGTCTTCTCTACACCTGACTTTGTGATTTGCTCAAATGATTACTGACAGTTTTAAAGACCTGTTTTTAATCTCAAATCTACCTGTGTCAGGCCAAAACCCTGATGTACACTTAGCCCTTGTAAACATACTCTGGTAACATAGACTTATGAAGCCCCCAACAGTCTTCAAAAGATGCTATTGAACACTCAGAAAGGAGAAGATATCTGAAGTGTCACCTGTTTATACTTTCCATTCCCCACACTTGCCTCACACACCACAGTTGGCAAACTGAGCAGAGTTAGCCATCTTTTCCCATTAAATATCATACAAAATTCATGGCTTGGAATTTGGATTGAAAAGCTGTTACTAAAAGTGTGGCTATATATGCTACATGTGCAAGTAGGCTGTAAAAATCTCCTGTGGTGACCTCCTGCAGAGATTTGGACATGCTCAAGTTACTTTGGCTAGATTATTTTAAATAAAAGAAAAAAATTAAAATATACAAAGCAAGTTTAACTGAAATATATTATTACTATTAATCAGAATAAGCATATCATTAAACAAAAATCTACACCCTGAAATAAATCAGTTTCTGATGGCATTGCTGGGAAAGGTTTTATGTCAGATGCATTTTTAAACTTACTGAAGAGAAAGGATTTATGCAATAGCCATTTTTCAGCTTCATGGAGCAGATTTATGGGCTTGCAGCCTGTCTGTATTTTCACAGGCTGGAAATGTCAACTTAAGAGTACAATTTAGAAAAAAATAAATTAAAATCCCCATCAATGTTCTGCCACAAGCCACTCTGTGCAGTTTTGGTCACTGAAAATTCATGTTTCCCTCTGATAAACTGGACATATTCCAGGATGAATTCATTAGCTCTGCACTAGTGCATAGCTTAGCTCTGCAGGTCAGGCATGGCAATCTCTGTAGTAACTCACTGCAGCAGGTTTTTTTTCCCCTGGTGATCCTGAAGTATCTCTGAAGTTTCTAGGGGTTTGTGTACAAACCTAAGCACGTACATAATTTATCCTAACCCTATCTGAATAGGCATCTTACTTCTCTGGATTCAGTGGCAGTCTGGTACATGAAATAATGTCATAATCCCTGTTGCATACCTGTTGAAGAGTGTACTGTGGACAGGATATATACACTACCCAACTCAGTGGTGCTGCTAGAGTCTGATAGGTGTTGCTTTTTAAGGCTTAAAGTTTATACATATTCATGTTTTGGTCAGATATTTGGTGTCAATATCAGTTTTCCACTGATTCAATCTCAAGAAAAACTCATTTCAGCTTGGTCTGAATAAATATGTATTTTACAGAGAAGCAGAGCAGGAGTGCTGTGGTAGGAGAAGGCTGAGCTGTGTGTTTAGCCTGTACCTGGGGCTAAGCTCTAGCAGTTGCTCTCTATCACCCAATGAGCCCTTCCCAGCAGAGGAGGGCTGGGGAAAGAAGTGTTGAAATGAAAACACATTTAATGAAACTACAAAACCAATACCAAAATAAAGTGTATAAAGTTATACTCACAATATACACCAGCCACACTAAACAGGAAAGCAGTCCTCAAGAGCAGGAGATGAACAGAAAGAAAAGGAGCCCAAACAAGAACAGGAGACATCCCATCCTCACTAACCTCCCCCCTTTATACTGAGCAAGAAGTTCAAGGTTTGTAGCCAGCTCAGCTCAGCTGCTCTGGCTGACTCCAAACTGCTAATGACCTACAGCCCATGGCTTGCCTAAGATTCTATCCCAGCAAACCCAGGACAACATTGCTGAAGAAGCTCAGCAACACTCCTAACACTCCTCTGTGCTGTATAAACACAACATACTCTCTAGAACAAGCTTCCCTTTGAGCCTTCTTCTTTCAGTCACCCTTTCAGTTTTAGAACAATATGTATATATTTATGACAAGAAAAGGAGTTTTTGGAGGAGAACTTTTCTCTGTTTCTCTGTTGCAGTTAAGTGGTTTGCAATATAAATATTTGATATGGTTAGGAGGAGATGATATGCAGTGATACCTCTCTTTTGTGGAATTTTCTCTTGGTTTTACTCAGAGCCAAGTATAGACCCAACAGACAGAATTAAGTAGTGTACCTCTCATAGAAATATTTTTTATCTCATTCAAGCAAAAAATGAAGTACTGGCAATAGAGGCAAATTAGAGCATATGGGACAGTGTAAAAGGTCAAATGAGAGAGCTTCAGGCTCTCATCCTCACTGCTAATGACAGATTGATATAGACCCAGTGTTATCTCTGGCTGCTCCCTGAATCAGAGGGAGCACAGTGAAAATCAGTCAGTGATATAAAAATAAATGTTGCTGCTACTCTGCACCAGACTTAGAAGGCACTGAGCTCCTCTGCTCAGACACTAGTGACCAAGCATTTTTCAGGCCAGGGGTCTAATCATGTCGATTTTAGCACTGGAAGTGGTTCCTGTGTCCCAAGGGAATAGTTTGTGAGGCTGAAGCCACATTACAGACACTATTTGCTTGTGTTTCCATCTGCAGGGCACTTGAAAAGTTATGCATCCCACCTCAGCACCTGAGCCAAACAGTCAGGGTTTCAGCTCTGTTTTGCTTGTCACATCAGTGACTGAGCAGGTGGGCTTTCATCACAGTTCTGTATCTACAATGGTAGGACTAAAACAGAATGAGAAATCAGATGAAATCCAATTTCTAGTCCTCTGCCACTGAGGAATATCCAATGAGGAAATGGATGAATAATTAGCTATTTGTGTGGAGAAACAACAGGAGAAAACCCCTTGGTAAACAGAAAGTAACAGGCTAGTCATTTTAGCTAGAATAATAAAAAACCCCAAACACAAAACCCACAGCAATTAATCAAATGAAAATACTAAAATGGTAATAATGAGGCAGTTAAGTAAAATGTTATGAAAAGGAAAATACTTTTTGTTATTATTGTACAGTCTTTCAAATATTTCTCTATACCAAGATCTAATTTTCATTATTTTTTTTTCCTCAGGGCAATAAAATCCTAGAAGCTGAGGTGTAACAAAAAAAAAAATAAATCCACAAACTCATTTATGTATTTTTTAATCAGAAGTGATTAGGGCTATGGTTAAATGAACCTAGAGGCTATAACTATCTGAATTATTCCTAAAGCTAGGGAATAATACACCATATCTGGGACTAACACACTAGTATAATCAGGTTGCTACTGTTAGAGTAATTGTAGACACATGCAAATCAGTACAACGTGGTTATTTTTTTTCAATGTAGCAATTGTGCCTCCAAAGCTAATCAATGTGAGATGAGCTGGAGGTTCTTTTATAAACTACCTAGAGAAGGTTCTAGCACTAAAACTCTATCAACTTTCTGCACATGCCAGTTCTTTGTAACTGTGCTTCCAGCAAAAGCAGCTTCTCCCACTGCAAATCCATACACTGCTTTCTCTTTCAAGCAGGAATCCTGGTAGCTCTTGAAAAGATAGGAAATTGTAATAAAAGCCCAGCAGATCCACTGCTAAAATGTCACTATTGCACTCGGCCATGAAATAGCACATTTCTACAGATTCAGCCTGAGCTGTTTTTTCCTCAGGGATGGGCAGAAGAGAGGTGAGAAGTGGCTCACTACTGTGAAGCATTAGTCTATCCAGATCGATACAACTCCTCTTGGACTGCAGATCCTCCTGCCAGGAACTGCCTGGTCCCAGCAAGGGATTACTTCTGCTAGCTGCCATTAAACCTCAGTTTTGCCCTGGCTGATACTGAAGCCATGAAGAAAAGAGCCTGGCCTGGAAGTACTGCCCAGAACATCAGGGCAGGGGAGCCGTGATTCTCGGCTCCAGTGCAGGTATGCATCTGAGCCTTTGTGCTACAAACATATTCCCAAGATCAAGTCCCGGCCCCTGTTAACATCTATTAACTTTTGGATTCATCTCATAAGGAAGGAAGGGAATTCATGCTTCTGAAAATTAACTTTCAGAAGGAAAGTGTAACCAATTGGTGAATATGCTGAATAATCGTTTTAGCACAGGTTGTGTCCTGTGCCCATCTAAAGCTTTCACTACCTCTCACAG
Organism: Bucco capensis; assembly: GCA_013396975.1. Taxonomy (NCBI): domain Eukaryota; kingdom Metazoa; phylum Chordata; class Aves; order Piciformes; family Bucconidae; genus Bucco; species Bucco capensis. The sequence continues at coordinate 83,546 of VWZO01002997.1, read as the reverse complement.
CAGAGGTTAGGGCAGGAAGTATTCCCTCTGCCCTGCTCCATCCTGTGCTGTCACACTCACTTGCCTCTTTTGTCACCTTTTATTCATTAAACTTTTCAGAGGATTATAGTCCAGGATAAATCCAGAAGACCCTGGGACTAGGTTACCCAGAGATGGGGAATGACTCCTTGTCACTCTGAAAACAAAAATCAAGTCTACAACTACCATAGATCTTTCTCCCTATTGCCAGAGGAGCAAGAAATACCAAGGGGGAATTTAGTACCTTTTGAATTGGTTCCTGCAGATTTAGCAGAATGACTTCCTTTGCTATTAGACATGCACAACTATTCCTATGAATTACAGATGTCCACAAATAGCACTAATGGAAAGAACAGTGTTAAAACCTGAACATACACCTGTGGGAACTTTGGGACCACAGCTTCTGTGTATCCCCAAAGCATTCAGAATTACTAACAGCATGACTTTCCTCTATCTTATTCCTTACTACTTGTAGTAATTTTTACCTTTTCAGTGCTAGAGAAAATGCTAGAGAAGAGTGCTGTAACTATGAATTTCACATGAATTAAAACTGAATTGCTCCCTTGATTTACGTGGAGGAACCTACACTGGAAAAAGGGAAAAAATGTGAAGTTTATTTGTCATGCTTACTAGTGAAGAAAATAATTACCTCTAGCAGAAGATTAAATTATCATCCTCAAGGTAAAAGATGATGCTTTTGTCAGTGTTTTTCTAAAGATTGCAACTTTTATTAGGAAAAAAATGTGTGCAATATTTATGAACTATAGCCTTTTCTGTTTGTTTGGGATTTTTTTTTTTGAAGGGGATGTTGGTTGGTTTGTTTTTTTGTTTTGTTTTTAAATTAATACCTCAAAAAAATAAGGAGGAGGTATGTGTGTGTAGAGGTGGAAGATGAGCTAAATTAGAGATCAGGAAGTAGGTGTTAGCCAAAAAATTACAATTCCAAACACAGGAATCTTCTGAATTGTTAGCAGAGTTGAGACTCCAAACACTGCTGAATAGACAGTCACTGAGAAGTTAATGAGACCTTGAAAATGTAGTAGCTCAGGAAAATCTGTTCTACCCTAGAAATCTGGATCTTGGCCACAAAAAGGAAAATATTAACAAGACAGACATTTTGTTAGTAAACAAGTTCCAGACTCAAGTCAAGGTCAGAAAAGTTAAAGTGAAATGTTCCACGCAATGAAGAACAAGAGGCTGACTCTCTGTCTTGGACAAGGTGGGAAATATTTATCCCTTAAACAGGAATGTGAAGTATCTGCTATGAATAACATATACTACAGAAAAGAACAGACTCAGTGACTTACAGAAAAGATATCACATCAATCATGTATTCCTTAGTAACTCTTGGAAACAAAAAATGTATTATAAAGGCCAAACACTTCAAACAAAGGAACTTGAGACCCAGGCACTAATTCCATGAGATTTTAGGGCTCTCCTGGCTAAAAAAATAAAAATTACATCCAAGTATATTTAGTGAGATGAACCAGCAGCTTCTTCTTAGCTTAGCAACAGAAGACAAAGGAAAAGGGGACTAACACAAGAAAGGACAAGATTTAACACACAATAAATTGACTGTGCAATAAGTAGCAATTCAGAAAGGAAATCTGTGAAGAAGCTGATACTGCCAGAAAAGTAATCGAAGTAGTTTCCTGTGCTGACAGAGCTGGGGCATTCCTGAGTTGGCTGAACTTGCACAGGGCTTTTTTCTGAGATTCAGCTATTTCTAAGGTGAGTGCTGTAACACAGGAGATGATAGGAGAGCAATAATGTTCTGCTGACTTAGACAAGCCTCTGACTTTCTTGGCAGGTTGCAGTTAAGGGCATAGGAGGAAAACCAGCCCCAATTCCTGCTTCTTCCCTGTCCCTTCCCCAATACTGTCCCCCCAGCTGTTTAAACTGCCTGTGTGTGACAGCTAGGATCAAATACTCAGTTGGAGCAGGTTTTCCTCTCCAGAAGCTCATTTTGGTGAGATGTTAGGTTGCTAATCCTATGATTATAAGAGCGTGTGTTCACTTATTTGACAGGTTTTAATCTTGAGTGGCAAAGATCCATGTTGGAATCTTCACTGAAGGAAAAGGAAAACACTGATGCTGGCACTTGAGCTGAACCTGATCCAGACAAAAAACCTGGCTTGAATTTGTTTTTTCTCATATTAGAGCACTGTCTGAGCCATTATTTGTCATCTTTGCTGAACATGGAGCTGATCCCCAGAGGTATGTTTCATGTTAGCAGTTCACAATAACAAATGAGTTAAGAACTGGCACCTCTTGGAGAGGATTTGCTCAGCAGGGAGAGCTGTGCCCACCCACAGCAGTCTGCACCATCACCACTCAGCCTCTCGTGCCATCCCACAGAGCTACCTGCTGCTGTTACTCTACAATGGCCAGGCTCCACCAGCCCTGTCCCCCCTAAGCCCTGGGGGTGCTCCCTGGCACAGACATGAGCATGCACAATTACACATTGCCCATGTCCTTTGTGTTTCTGTCCTTCCAGGATGCCACTGGGTAAAGCTTTATCAGCAAGGCCAGATGGTTTCACTAACCCATCTCTTGTACCCACTGTGCCATTATGGCAGCTTTAAACCAACAAAATGCCACAACATCTCTCCCCTGCCCACCACCGGATGCCTGACTCAGGGAGCTTGACAGAAATACAACAGCAGTGTGCTGGAAATGTAAGTTCCTTTCAGTCCATGACATTGGGGGAAGGAGATGGAGAATGAAAGGCTTATCCTGACTCAGTGCTTCATGGGGACTTCCTAAATGCTACCTCCAGGGAGGAGATATGTGGAGTTCCAAACCCAAAGTATTTTAGAATGAAGCAGTCAAATCAGAATGATCTTGATCACAGTTGGGTGTCCAACCAATGAGTTACTTAAGTTCTTGCTCCCTATTTAATCTACTAAGCATCTGTTATGAAGGTTGAATTCTCTAAAGGTCAGTGAAAGAGCAGGAAATAAGGATATAGGGTTTTTAAAGAAAAGTTAAACTTCCATCAATGATTTTCTTAGTAGCCTACATTTTCCTATATTTTCTCTATATTCCTAGTGTTTCTCATGAAAAATATTTCATACACAAGCACATTCAAATACGTTTCTCCAAGAAGGATTTCTCAAGAAAAGTCTATGAGTTATTCACACAGATAGGAGAGAATTACTCTCTGTAGGCATTACTTGTGCTGAATTGATATCCTAGTAAAAAAGGTATCCTTACCATTGCTCACCATCTGATTATGATAATACATGAACGTGGGGATGTTAATTTCATGTCAATGACTATGTGAAAAACATATATAAGGCTGTCTGATAGTGATTAATGGTCTGACTTTATCCAGAAGGACTGGAAATTCTCATAGGGCTTCATGAACCAGTGAAGAGCTGACCAATTAATAACTTTGTTTCCATAGAAATAGAGTTCAATTAATTCCATACAAAGTGTCACTCTGCTGTTATTATTGCAGCAATTAAGATTTTTTTCATTTTAGTTCTTCAGTTTAGCTTTGTTTAAAATAACTGTATTCAGAGTAGGAAAACAGATTGTCTTGATCCTTTTGTTTAGTTACGTAGCCCAGAGGAATTAATATCCACTGAGTAAAAATACTTTCCAACCTTGTAGCATTCAATAACAAAGAAGGAAGAAAGGGTTAAGTGAGAAATTCAGGAGCATGTATACTACACAAAAAAAAAGGCAACCACCTTCTGTCCTAAATGTTGAAGCAATGTGTGATATCATGTGACATCTTTCCCTTTTATTTGAGACCATTTTTTTTCACTATCTTTAATGACCATGACAAACGACAAGGGCAAGGTGATCTACCTTTTCTAATCTCTATGAATCAGAGTCTCACACATCCAAACTGCCCAAATGCACTTTAAAACCCATGAACTTCCCTCTTGCCTGTCTGGCTCTTATGACTTCTCAAGATTGTGTATAACCATGTCTTAGTTGTTTTATTTATAACGTCATTAAGTCTAGGTTGTTACATTTGTTCCATGTTGCTGTGTTGAATTCCAGCCTGCCCCACTCTGCCTCTGCCTTCAAGGGATGCTAGGAAAATGAAATACTACTTGCATTTGTTGCACTAAAACACTGTAACATCCTTTGTCTAACTGATGTTACTGCAAAACAACTTTGGTCCTGTACATGTAAACATTAATAGAGAACATTGATAAATTCTGCTAGATATTCTGGAAAGGATATCACAAGGTATAGCAGGATTGGGAAAATGGCCCTTATATATATAATTTCCACATAAAATATATGGCCTATGAAAAAAACTTATGTTTTTCAAAGAAATAAAAGGATATTCTTTAGAGGGAAAATCATCCTTTATTTGCTACAAGGTGAGCTCTTGCTGAAAACATCTCAGCAATACTCCTTTGGAGGATAGAAAGCATCTTTTTTGTTAGGGTAAGTATCTTGTGTGCATCTGAATGCTGGCTGTGATATACTGCCTACAACAAATCTACTCTATCCAGCACAATTTTTATATCACATTCATCATCATAACAGCCAAGCCCCTTTCAGATGTACATTAAGCAACATGACAAATGTGTGTCATTTACAATATCTGCTGGCCAATGATGGAAAATGTGAGGAAGTCAGAGGAAAAAGCTCCCCATAAGTATTCATTTCTGACACAAAAAAAGCTTTCATTAAATGCTATGGGATTAAGTACCAAAAAGACAGGAAGTGGAAGAATTATGGTTGTTTGTTTAATCTTGATTTGCCACACTGACAGCTGTTGACAAACTTCAGGCCTTGCTGGACTGCAGTGTGGGAACACTGAGAGATACTAAAAGTCTTCTAACATTTGATCATATATAGTTTTATTTTCTGCTTGCTATTTATTGCATTCAGTTCATACAATATATAGTGCTCTGTAAATTGAAGGAATTTAATCTTCTCCTGAACTCCTTATTAACTATTATGTCCTAGTTACTTTATGCTTTTTAACCCTACATTGGCTACCCAAGAGTTAAACTACTCACACACTTTTCCCTTCTCATTAGGGATCCAAATGTTTTGTCAGGTGCCTTCAACACATCTCCATAATATCACTCTGGGATGAATTGTAACTTCAGCTTGACAGACAAAAACTGGAGGCCTCAAGACCTTTAAAACCAAAAATATCTGCTATTTTTGTTACAGTCATACCATGATTAAAGCTATTATGGGCTTTTTCTTCTTCCCTTTTTTTTTTTTATTCCTTGTATTGAAAAAACTAAATTCTGCAACAATTTCCATGAGTAAACTAACAACAAAATTGACATGGAGATATGCAGAACACTAGTTTTAAACACTAGTTAATAACTTAGAAGCTTGCAGGGCCAGAAGCAACTTTTGAGTGCTCCATTTTGAAGCTGCAAACCTGTTGCCTTACTGATATAAAAATGTCTTGGTTTAGCCCTGAAGCACTATCAGATAAACTCTGTGGCTGCATTTGTTTTGGGGTTTTACTTTGAATAAAATGCTAGCAATGACCCAGGGCTGAATCTCCACAGAGAAGCTGGGCCTTAGGCAGGTAGAATTCTATTGGAAATTTCCCATTGGAAAGGAAAAAGAAGAAACATTGCCCTGACAGGTCCATGAAAATAGGTAAACGTGTAAAAGTTTTGCAGAGTTTGGATTATTCAAGGAAATCTGGGTAAGACAGGTGAGTATCTGCAAGGCAAGGCTATGCTAAGTACTACCCAGAGGAGCTACCCCGAGGGATCACATGGATAATAATGATGTAGCTATACATAGAGTAGGCATGCATGTCTCTGCAGGCATATTTACCTAGAGCATAATGGTTATAAAATGAGGAAGAAGTCAGTCCCTAGCAATTCACATTTGAACCAAGAATGAATCTGCAGGATTATGGCTGCTTAACAAAGTGCATAATTCTGCTCTTACTCAGAAACTATTTTACAGAAATTGGCATCCTTATTACTAAGTTAATAGAAAAATTCCAATTGAACTCTAAGAGACTTTTTTTTTCCTATTACAGTAACCTTGCAGAGCTCCATTTAGTAAAAATGACTGCTTAAACCTTCTGACAATTTCCTCACTGATCTGAAATTCCACTCTATGTCTGTCTGCGAAGTCTCAAAGAAGATGATGTTCTTCATGCCTTGAAATGAACAGACTAGGGAGGTCTTGTGGTTGAGCAGGGGCTGTACTTGTACAACAGTCTGGGGTATTAGGTTCTGCTCTGAGATGAAATCCTATATCCAGATTCAGTGGGAATTTTGTCACTGAACTGTGTTCATGGTTTATTCTGTCCTTGTGCTGGAGATGGTAAACTAAAGAAATAGAGCCATAAAATTAGCACCTCCTGTCTTCACAGCAGGGCAAAAAGCTATGACAGGATTAGAGCACTTCCCTTTTCCAATCAGAACATGAATGCCAGATAGCACCTGCTCTGGTGTCATCTGAGATCTACACCTCCTTTAAAGACAGACATGCTAAACTCCACAAGAACAAGAATGGCTTAATTCCATGTTTCCACCTGATAACAGGATTCTGGCCTAGATGCATTAGCAGTCTTTCTGGAAAACATTTATTTTAGTGCTTGGTTTTCCAGTTTTTGCCAATAACCCCGCTCACTGGAGCTACAGTCTTACATACTACAAGTCCAAATAAATTTGTGTCAAAGCACCACTGAAAGTTGTAACTACATACAGAGGTGCACACATGATCTATCTTAGCTGAGTGCGACTCAAGAATTCAATGGCTTTAAAATATTAACAAATTCATACCATTCCCTTCCCCTGTCAACTTGCCTCTTCACAGTGTCCTCAAACTTAATAGCTAACTTATTATAATCAAGATACTCTTTGCTTCTTCCAGAGGCAAAATCTTGCCTTTTCTGAAACTAGAAGAGAACAGTAATGGCAAAGTGTGTTATTGTCAAGATCTGACTTCTACTGCAAGCATAACTTGTGACTGATATGTCCTATTGTTATATTGCTCAAGAAGATCTGCAATATTGTTTAGTCAGTGACATGAAAAATGTGTCCTGTAATTTCACAGTTCACAGCTATTCATTCTGAGAGCTGACATGGCTGAAATCATAATGTGGCACAATATTGTTATGCAGGATAAAGACAGAGGGTCTAATTAAACTCCCCTAAAATGTTACATTCATCCTTATTAATCAAGAATTTGGGATTCTTAAGGTAGTATCAAGGAAAGTTAAAATTGGTTTCGGTGGCTTATTTGATTACATGGAAGCACAGATTCTCAATTCTATTATCTATAGCTTTAATATCAACATATTAAGAATGATTTATGCCAACAGAGTAGAGAAGATGGAAAATGTTAGGAATAAGATCTTCTGACAAGTGCCATCAGGAGTGATAAAGTCTGGCTTCACTTAGCTGGGTTCCTTGTAAACTCTAAATCACTGGGTTGAGAGTTCCTGGGACTCCTGCTTTAGGTACTCTTTAATAATTCAGACACTTCTGCTATTTCAGGGACTAATCAATAAGAAAGGCATTAATTTATTTTGTTGTTGTTTTCCTCCCCCCTCAGGAAAGGGTCACTGTTCTTCAGGAGAACTGCTTCATTCAGTCTGGGTGAAATTTTATTCTCTGCTCTGCCTCCTTTTCTACTAGGAGAGGGTGAGGGGGGAAAAATTGTGTTATAACAAGCTGTTTATGTACATTAATCTTTCCCCCAAACCTTGGCAACTACTAGGAAGAACCAAGCAGTAAACCAAGATGTTAGCACAGAGAAGACAAAGTAAGCAAGCATGGGAGTTCCTCTACCTCCCTGCAGGCAAATCTTATGATGGGATGAGATTATCCTTAAGCACTAAAAATTAAGATACACAAGAGTAGACAAGGAGACAAGAGGTTCAACACCTGCCCCAACAGAGAGACAGAAAATAGCCCTAAGAAAAGGGCAAAAAGAAACAAGAGGGAAGACTTAGAGGTGTTTGCACTACAGAAACATGAGAAGCAACTGAGAAATCAAGGACTCCTAGAGACTCCTCAAGGTGCTAAAGGGGAGGTGGTGACAGGTTGGTTGTAAAGTAAGCAAGCCAGGGAATGCCTGTGAGTAATAAAAAGACTGGATAACAGACTTTGGGAAGCAGACCTTCAACATCTGTTCACTACTCTGGGGAAAAGAAGGTCCTGTAACACTATAGCTCTGATATTGAAGCTGACAGAGCTGGAAGTGACTTTCCTCAGTGGTCACTGTGAGATGCTATCCACAGCTTTTATAGGACCTGACTTCCAGATCTGGCAGATGTTTTAATTCTCGCAGCACTGGGATTTTATTCCAGTCATTTATTCTCTTCAGTCTTATCTCAGTAGTTCCCACCGGAGATTATTTTTTTTGCCAGCTGTTTCCTCCACATTAATTCAGACTCAGTGATACATCCACACAGTGCTGGCCACCTACAAATCATCTGAACAGGAGAGATAGGGTTCAGTTTTACTCTTAAGCCTTTGTCATCCTTCCAGAGTTATGTCAGTGTGGTCACAGGTATGAAAGGAGAATGAAGGAGGTACAGCACCACTCCAGAAACATTTCTGCATCTTTTTCACCATGCTGTAGCAAGTTTGCAGATGATACCAAGCTTGGGGGAGTGGCTAGCACCCCAGAAGGCTGTGCTGCCATCCAGAGTGACCTGGACAGGCTAGAGACATGGGCAGGGAGAAACTTAATGACATTTAACAAGGGGAAGTGTAAAGTACTGCATCTGGGAAAGAACAAGCCCATGGATCAGTACAGACTGGGAACTGATCTGTTGGAGAACAGCCCTGGGGAAAAAGCTCTAGGAGTGCTGGTGGCNCTGCTCTAGCTTATCCTGCTCTGGCAGGGGGGTTGCACTAGATGATCTTTCTAGGGCCCTTCCAACCCCTAACATTCTGTGATTCTATGATTCTGTAGGCCTAAAGAATTTGCTGCATGGGGAAAGAAGGGTTTGTTTACTATGTTCAGTAAACCAAGAGTGGTTTGGTCAAACAATGACCAAAAAACCCACCAAACCCAACAGCTAATGCATTTTTTCATTAATTTTTCCTTTCTAATATTAATATTTTGCTAGCAACATATACAACTCACAGTAATTACCTACACAGATAGAATGAACACATTCAAGGAGTAGTATCTGTTAGCAGACTGTTGTGTAGAATACTGTTGAGCTAAGGGTTGACTAGTGAGTATCTTCAATTATAGGTGGTGCTTGTGTAGCATGAGGGAATTGGCCAAGTTCTTTCTGCCAGAAGTGATTAAATCTTTCCATCAGTGCTTGTTGGATACCCCAGTGCATGAAGCTCTCTAGAGTTAGTGTTTCTGTGTTTCAGAAATTTGTAGGAAAGACAGAAGCGGAAAAACTTTTTTGCTTCAGGCAGATTGCCTCTCCAGCTGGCTTTCCTTCTAACTTACAAGAGAGAAAGGCAAAGAATAACAATGGGCACTGTCCAACATAGAGCAACTTCAGATCTAGAGCTGCACTACAAATTCCCAGTGGCTAGGTTCAGGCAGACCATAAATAAAACTGCAGAGCCAACTTGAGAGGCTCTTGGGCGTAACTTAGAGTGAAAAACTCCAGCACTGCATGCTGAGAGCATGGCTCAGCCATTCATTTATAACAATAGCACTGCTCTTCTGCCTGCACAAGGAAAATAAATCGCCTGTTGTTAGGAATCAAAGACAAGTCCTTCAGTCTCTAGGAGATGGTATTTAACAGTGACTAAGTGTGTTACTTCATAAGCATTCACTGTTGAAGACTTTCTATCCCTCTCTCATTTTATAGTACTTCTGTTGGTGACTGCACTGTCTCCCAAAAAGTCAGTTTATTGACCTCCACCTGCAACAAAACAGCTTTAAAAAGGCTTAATGTGCAAAGTATGCAAAGCTGATCCTCTAAGTGTTTGCTAGGAATGTGATTTGAAGCCTCAGCCTTGTTCAGAGGGGGTTCAGGATCTCCTGGCAAGAGACATGAAAAAGACTCTTTGATTTGTTTTTGCAATTCATGGCTTACATATTCACTACAAGTAAGGGTGATGATTAGTAGAAAAGTAACGAACTAAACTTGCTTTTTTCCAGTGAATTCTCCTTAGATTTCTCAAGTATTTGAGATCTGGAAGAAACTCAATCATAAATCCCATTTCAGTGCAGTTTCAGCAGAAACAGGATTCTAGGCAGTCACTTTTTTTTGCGAAGAATATGCAAATCATGATTGCCACCCATGAGTTTGGAATATTTCCATCTAATTCCACCAACCCCAGAGTTATCATAACCAGAGTTATGATGATGAACCTAAATCAAACCATGACCCAGTGGTGAAAGTTGCCATTCTCTTATTTACATATATTACTACAGGTATTTTTGGCAGTCTTTCATATTCCCATGTAGCTCACTGCAGTTTGGGTTTTAAGTTCTCCAGGTTCAAATCCTGCATTGTAACTCTACGTGATGAATTAGATATGGTTTACAGCTATACAAAATTTCCTTGTGAAGATACTTCTGAATCACTGAGTCACATTGCTTACTGAGAATAAAAACTGCAATCATATCTTTACATAAATAATTTAAAATCCGCGAGCATAGTAGGTAATAAAAATATATTGCCATGATAAACCATGAAACCAGAGAACAACATGGCTTTAATTAAAAATTGCATATACACTGCAGTAAACAACTTATTTACACAGAGTTAAAAGTAACTATTGAATATCCTGGACTTGTTGAATCCAAAAAAGGGAAAAATACTGAAACCAATCTCTTCACACAGACAAATATTGAGGACTGTAACTGTGTTTAATTAAGATCTACTGTTAATAATGGATTTCAGAGAGTGAGATTCTTCTTTTAATTTCCCAAGGTAGAAAATGTTATTAAATTTGGCCTTTAACTTCTCATTGACATGTACACTTGAAACTTCTGATTAAAATTTCAGAGGTTGGGAAGAAGCACCCAAAATTAAACTTTTAAATCTGGCACAAAAATAACAATGATCCCTGATTAAGAAATCAAATTTCAGAAACTTCATTACTGTTCTATTAATAAATTGTTGGGTTATAATTAAAATGGGGCCTGCTGGATTTCTTTTATTTTTTAATTCTAAAAAAAAGCTGGAAACTCTAGAGGGAATTAAATACTTTAAAAAAAAAAAGTAGGTTAATGACTCCAAGAAATGTGATCCAACTGGAACAGGTTCATTTTCTTTCTCTGAGTGATCAAAGTGGAACAAACATTATTTTCCGCACAGAGGTATATGTTCTGTCTGCTCCTTCTTTTCTACACCACCCATAATCCAAAACTCACTATGTTCATTGCAGACTTTTCATAGGAAACCACAGATCTGGGTATAGTTGTGAAAGTCAGTGTTAACCTAGGTTTAAACAGGTATAATTTAGAGGAAGGTTAAACTTGATGCCCAAATCATTTAGCTGATCAATATGAGCATGTGTTTCTTGCTTCCAGGATGATGTTTTCTACCTCTACGTTGAGTTTCTTTGAAATGTTAACGTCAGTAGATCAGAGGAGAGCTGACACCATGCAAGTTCACTGCTAATCATGTGCAGACAAATAGCTGGAGCTCAAGGTACATGATTCTGAGCCTTACAAATAGTTGGAGTCGTATTTTTCTTAGTGTAATACATTTGTGCCAGCTTGTTTGAGCTTTTAAATGAAATTCTCAGTCTGCAAAAACACTTCAAGCTGAAGAATAAGAAAGAAAATTGCTTCAAAAAGTACAGCTGTCCTTAGGAATTTTTACAAAGTAAGGCACATTTTTCAAAGAGATAAGTAATTTGAATCTGATTCAGATATGCAATGTTCAAAGAATAAATTCAATCTAGATGTGGACAATGGCACAAATGGTTTCTATACACTCTTCATTGTTCTTGAAATGCATTGAGGATGTTATATCTGGTAGAGAAACTAAGTCTCCTGATTACAGATTTCATAAAATTTCTGCCCCTTCTGCAAGTTTTATATAGAAAACTAACTAAAAATATCCCTGCAGTTAGACATAGCTCAGTTGTTGTATGTTGAAAAAGAAAAAAAAAAAAAGCATAATTATTAATTCTCTGCTGTTCTTTTTGTATCTATCTGCACATTCTGAACTGATGGCTACTTGGTTGGAGGTGATGTGCACTGTTCACACAGCACACACAATACAGATCTGATCTTCATTGCTTCTTCAGACACAAAGTATTGCTTGCTCGTGGTCATTGCTGTTTAGTCTAACAGCTCATTTTCAAGTCTATCTTGTGCCTGCTTGGCCTTTATTTTACTGGTAAGGACTCTGATGATATAATGTGTAGTAGCATAGTCTGAAAACCACATATTTGGGATGCACTCACTTTGGTGTGCATGTTCCATAAAAATCCTGAACCAAAGCCCAAACTCTGAACACATACCAGCCTATAAGAACTTAGGAGAAAACATTTTGGCCAGACCTAAACTAGTGAGTAGTAATATATACACACATTTTTTTTGCTTTCCTTAATTGCTTACTGTAGCTTCAGTGCTTCACCAGGAATCATTTTGTGAACCCTTGAACGTGGATGTATGGTTATTATTTCACTGAGAGACTTTAGAAATGATCATAAAATGACTTAAACCCTGTGTAAACCACATAAATTATTTCTATATACATTTTCAATTTTTTACATCCTTTCTCTGACTCTCATGAAGGAAGAGGAATAAACAAGCAGGTTAAAAATCATTTTGAAACATTAGGCAAAGCTTTGTCATTGTTCATTGCAGTTGATTGTTCTACTGCAGTAATCTACTATCCCATTTCTTTTTTTATCATACTGAGTCTCTTCATTGCAGGAGAGAAAAAAAATCTGCCACTTCTTATTACATAGAGCCCAAACAACTTTAATTTAATTCTGTACTGGCAGGCAAATTGTCAGGCACAAATGATATACTCACTTTCTGACGGATGAGAATGAGAGAATCCTGCACTCACCTGATAGTCTGATGTTGCAAAGTGTCCGGATCAGTGGCATTGACTGTTAACACAATACTGCCAACAGGGATGTTTTCTTGTTTTGTCACCGTCATTGGGTTTGGGTGGAAAACTGGACCTTCATTCACATCCTCAACAGTGATCTGAACTGTTGCTGTGGAACTGGGGCCATAGGCTATGTCTGGAATCAGGGGATCTTCATTTTCTACTTTGATCAGCAGCGTGTGAAATGCCGAAATCTCGTAGTCCAAAGGCTGCAAAATATATCACAAAGTCAGAATGCAAGGTGCAGAGTACTTATCACTTTGTCCTTGTACCCCATTGCAAACTTGCAGAAGATAGAATTAGCCAGGAAAGAAACAACAGGATTCAGTGCACCTGATACTTGGTCAGAGTTTAGAACTAGACACAATGGGAGTTATAAAGTGTATTGAAAATAATGGATGTAATGGACTTCATGAAAGATGGAGCCTTTCCTCTATCCAGAAACTGATTCTTTTTTACCATCCCTCATACATATAATTCAATCCTCATATATAGATGCTTTTTTATGATGCAATATCATAGAATCATAGAATCAACTGGGTTGGAAGAGACCTCCAACACCGCTATGAATACTAGATCATGGCACTAAGTGCCACATCCAATCTCATGTATTTTATATACACTTAGCAAACAAATCACCCATCCTTAGTAGCTACATAGGATAAGTAACATAAGGCTATTTTCTCAACTCCTACCTTGATATCAAAAACACCATTATGAAAATACATGCCATTTGTGTTAAGGATTGAAAATGCCTCTTGTGAAGTCAAACAGAGAAAATTCTGGTATAGGCTACAAACAGAGCTATTTTCTGTGTATTTAAAGTGTAAAGTGTAGGATTATCTTCATACAAAGAGAGGTAACAATTTTTTCCATGAGACTTCATAAATGTAGGACAAAAGATGGCTCTGCAGTTCAGTCTGAAGCCACATCTCTTACTTCTTGCACCTGTTTTCTCTAACTGAGAACAAAATGTGGCCCTTGAATTCCAATTCTACCCTGTGTCACAAACAAAACTTTGTTGTGAAGTATCTCTATTCATTGTGACATTGCAAAACCAGCTGTTATTTAAGCACAGTGTCAAAATAGTTAGCAACATGCAGGTCCTTAGAACTAAAGAAGTTAGGTTACTGTGAAGAAGAAAGGATTTTACCTATTGTTTGGACAAGGGCTGGTAACTAACTGTATATCCGAGAGTAATTAATGCTTGCTGTGCTTCTCTTATGCAGTAAATCCAGTGGGTGAACGCTACAGTAATAATATAGTACAAAAGCAAATTGTTCTTACTTTGACAACAGAGAGCATTCCCTCATTAGTCTGGGGATTGGTATGGATTTCAAAGCTCTGCCCTGGATTCCCATTAATAATGGTGTAGACAGCTCTCCATGCTCCAGTTGCTGGGTCATCTCGGTCACCAACAGTTAAGTTTACTATTACACCTGTGACTCCCTCCTTTACTGTGGCTTGAAACTAGAAATACAAAAGAAAACATAGAGGAAATTATCACTATTTTTAATAACCACACACACATATGAAATATCCAAGGCAGCATTAATTATTTACCCCGACATGAAAAAGATGTAATCCTTGTCTGAAACTGAATGTTATAGGCTCTAAATAATACATTCTGACTCATTAAATATAAGGTAGGAGATTACAGGTGCTCTCCATCTAATAGATGTGACAGAAATCAAGTTTTGAAAGATACTGATCACAAGAAGACAGTGAATCTCATATGGCTGGGCAAGTGAACATGCAGTTTTGTATAGCTGCATATGCTGTCAGGAAGGGAACTATACTCCAAGCTAAGCAGAAGAGGAAGCTAACTAATATAGCCCATTCTTGCCCTTGAATGTACTATTAATTACAACTAATCCAGTTTTGTATTTCAGGATATTATTTTCATGAATTACCCCCCCTCCCATATTAAGTTTTCACAACACTCTTATCAATACAGAAAACATTTTTCGTAACAAGTGTTCCCATACTGGTTTTTTGGACAGGTTGCTCTAAAAGGCTCAGAATTAACTGGGCCTCATGCTACCACTTTCTCTCTCTAACTAAAACTCAGTGTGGCTTTCTTTTTTTCAGTGGAAGAATTTTGTATGACTTTGTGAAGTTTGTTGCATCACTCTACTCCTCAGCTGGCCACATGCTATCAGAAAATTCTCATTTACTATACAGACAAACAGTGTATAACATCTTTCTTATTTATGTAGGAAAAACATTAAGCAAACCATTGGGAAAGCTTGTAAGGGTCAGACTTAATAATACTCCTCACTTTTCAAGTACTTGAGGCTGACATGCTAAAAGCACTATATATAAGAGTGATAAGATAATACCTGTTTTATAGGTGGATAAACCAGAGTGATAACATACCTAATCCTGAGAAGTGCTGAACATCAGCTGTGCCATTATAGATCATCAGGAAATCTTAGCATTTCTATGGATTAAGCCTTCAAATGTCCCCAAATTACAAACTTTAATGACACAAATGGGCTTTGCTGTACGTGCACTGCTTAAGGGCTGCATTATCTGTGACAATACATCAGTCAAGGGCAAAAATCACCCAAGTGGTATCAAGATCTGAGTAGACTAAATGCCTTTTACTCTGTCTTATAGAACACAGAAAGTCATAACACTACAGAAGATTTTGTGAAACTATTCCATCCAGAAAAGGGCATTTGATTAATATATAGATTCCGCAATCTGGACAAATAGCATGTAAAATGAATTTTCTCATAGGAAAATACAGAGTCAACAATTATGTCTTTTCCTGTGTTCAGTTCTCTTTCATTTCATTTCTTCAAATAGATTCGATTTATGTTTCCAAACCCTTTTTCAATTTAGCTGTGTAATTCAAGTGTATGCATTCAGTTCAAGCTTTCTAGCCTCCAACCTGATTTAAAAGGCTATTTCTATCTTTGGTATATTTAACAAAGACTTTAAAGATACATTTGATTTTGATACTTAATATGTAACAGGTTGTGATTGAGCTTTGTTTCAAACAGATCATTAAGCTCATTTGCAGTTTAATTAACTCTAAATGATAATGTAAGAATATTTCTGCTTGCTTTGAAATATATCAAAAGAAAAGCTGTATTATGAATCATGGAAATAACAGAGGGATGATTACCAAGACTGTACTCCTTCCTGCTCAGCAAAATGCTGTCACTGGAAAGCTCACATGGACATCTCTTACTCTAATTGAAAATAAGCAATGAGTCTGATATTTCTGTATTATTTTGTATAGTCTCAGCTTGAGCGTGTATAAAATGAGACATCAGAACCACAAGGGCTGGAAATTTTCCTAACAAGTGTTCAGTACCAAGCAATTATCATTTAGCTGTGTGAAAAGCTGACTAGACTTCAAGGAACCTAATCCTAAAGAATCTAACCCTTAGATTTGACTGGGCATCTGCTCCTAATTCATATTGATCTTTCTGAAAAATCTTTTTCTTAATCCTCTAGTGTGATTCAATTAAGTGTTCAATACTCCCTAGATCACCTTGAGAACAGGAAGACCTGTAAAATGTTTTAAGATGTGGCTATTTTGTTCAGCTATATAATTGTG
The DNA here is from genome assembly GCA_013396975.1 of Bucco capensis. NCBI lineage: Eukaryota > Metazoa > Chordata > Aves > Piciformes > Bucconidae > Bucco > Bucco capensis. The sequence continues at coordinate 66,981 of VWZO01002997.1, read as the reverse complement.
AAGCCAGTGAGGCAGATTTGTTATTCTGTGGCAATGTGTTCTCCTCACCCCCCAACCTGACCTTTATTTCCTGTAACCCTGCTCAAGGGATAAAACCACCAGTGCTGGGTGAGATGGATGCATATGGCCATGGGGATTCAGGGGAGACAGATAACACCACAATAGCCAAGGGCTAATTTGAGCAGTGTACCCACCTAACCACAGTGCTGGTCAATGTCCAAGTCTAGCCAAATTTGGAAGAAACTAACTTCTGTACTCAGTATGTATATATGGCTGTAAATGAATTTTCTTACTCCATAACTAGTGGACAGCCTAGGGCCCACTCTCTCTCCTGTATGATGGTGGCCTCCATGCCAGGATCTCCCCTTGAGTAAGGACACCTCTCCAGCTTACTCCTCCAGGATGAGAGAATCCTTATCGTGTCAGATACTTGGTAAGTAAGCTGGGAATAAGCACAGTGAAACCTGGAAATCTTAGGGCTAAGTGATATGAAGGACTGATAGTGCATTTATAATCATTTAGATGTTGACCAAGTCTGGAGCCAGCTCCAGACTCTGAGGAGTTGAGGTCAAGAGGATCCTTTCTGAACCTTGTGACTGAACGGGAGGGTCTCCCTGATAGTTTTGTCTGACCCTGTCCACCATGCAGTAAAAACTCAAGTGCACCTTTGCCATCCAATCTTGTTAAGCACTGAACTTCCTTAACTCACTGACATACATCAATAAACATATTGCTGCTTCCCTCTTATGAGTGAAGTGCATGACTCCATCCATGATATATGCTTACCCCAACAGTGCCAGACTATGATGGAAAAGTTCCCATGGTGTGCCAACTAGTTCAAAAACTATTGAATGTCAGTTTAAGGATATCTCAGCTGGGGTTGGCTTTCTTCTGCATTCCTGTTTTCTTCTTATTTAGGAAGGGCTCTCAGCACAACTGCAGTGAGTTAGTAGTGCAGAAAGGACAGAGAGACTTGCTGGGGGCATAAAACTGCAGGGCTGCTGACACCTGCAGATCAAGGAAACGACAACATCTACAGGCAAAGGCTGTGCCAAGCCAAATAATTCCAGGTGTAGAGGTACAGTGAGCCCTAGTGTTCTTTGCATTTTAGAAATGACCATATAAACACAGAGGGTATTTGAAGCTGTCTGGACTATAAGATGGAAATCTATTCAAGAGGGATTAAAAAGCAGAATGATCAAATCACAGAAGTTGTCTCATAGGTCTTCTCTGAAGTTATAATGAGAGAAGTGTAATAAATCACAGATTTGTGATTGCAAAAGACAAATATAATGCATATTATCTAGTAGGCAAACTCTTTTGCCTGTTTAGCCACTTTTTATATAAATAATAAGAAATATTTTTTTTTTACACTGATGGTAGTAAAGCATTGGTCCAGGTTGCCAGAGAGGTGGGAGATGTCCCATACCTGGAAACATCCCAAGTCAGGTTGTTTGGGGCTTTGAGCAATGTGATCTAGTTGAAGATGCCCCTGCTGACTGCAGGGAGGGTTGGACTAGATGACCTTTATTTGTCCCTTCCAATCAAACCATTCTATTCTATGAACAGGCTATTTGGAAAAATATGTTCCATTTATAGTATGCCCCTTTCAAAAACAAAAGGGAATTTAAAAGCAATGAAAGGGCAAAAATAGGAATTAGATTTGGAAACAGAGAAAAGATAATCACAGGTTTATCATATTTCAAAATGAAAGGTTCAGGTTCTCAAAGCACAGTGCTTAACTGGGAGAATCTGATTCAGGGCTCTGCAATAAAACCCCATAGTGGCTAACACATATAATTGGATCAGAAGTTAATTGATTTTACTCTTTTTAAATATCTGCACATCCCCTAAGCACCACTATAAATTAAGAATAAAATAGATGAGTTCAGTACTTTATTTAAACTGCTATCATCTGGACTCATATTAAAAATAATAACTTAGAAGGCAAATATCCTGGGCCAGAGATGCATTTGGCTGGAAGAAGCTATGCTGAGTTACTACTACTGAGCATTTGAGTATGTAAGGTTAACTTGCTCTGTGGATTGATGTGCCATATTGTCATTTATTGTGCTTATCATGCATACAGCCTAGAAATTTTAGTAATTCTGTCAAATCTAGGGTTTTATAAATGTCGGGGGAAAAAAGACATGATTCCCCCATTTTATGCACCCAGAAGCTTATGGAAAAAAACCAACATAAAGACAGATAACAGACTGATAGCATCTTAGAAGAAAACAATAAGTGAACATCAGCCAGTAGTCTATGCTCAATAATCAGATTTTTGTAGGCAAATGAACTTTTAACAGGCAACTGAAAGATATCAGGGAAATATAGTGGTAGACGTAGACAAAGAGTGTGAGGATAGCTTGTGACAAAACACAGACCTGAAAATGCAATGAGTAAGCAGCTTTTGCTGTCATAATGGACTGATGGGAAGAGATATTGACCAGTGGCCACTGTGTGAGAGATCACAAAGATGGTTCTACTAGCCATGGAGGTCCCTGAGAGTGAAAACAAACACTTTATATTTCTTACAACAAAGGGCTCAGTAAAGGGATGGCAAGGGAGTGAGTAACATTCAAAACAACTGTGTTAGAACACATCCTGTGTAACAGCTCCCAGGATAGCTGGCAAACTCTACTCTTCCCTTCCCTGGATCTTGAAAGCCTGCTCCAAACTATGTGCAAAGCCTGAAAGGAACATTATGGAACATTATGGTTCCAAGCTGGTGGGAATTTTATCTGAGCAGAGGAAATTCAAGATGGCAGGTATCCACAGAGGATAATAAAGCTTGTATCAAAGGCTAGCTAAGGGGAGAAGGTAAGTGAGGAAACAAACAAATTGAATCACAGCTTAATTTTAGTAGCTCTTTGCTGGCAGAGCCAGGATATAACACTGAGCCAAATCCTCCTCCACACTGAGCTTTATGGTGAACTGGTGGGACACTACAGTGACAGCTCTCACTAAACAGCAAAATGACTCTGTGTGGTCTCAAGAAAACCCAGTCTTGTCAGATTCCTACCCCAGGGCAGATACATGAAAAGATGACTTTGTTATCACCTCAGAATGCAGGCACTAACCCCCTCTCAGCTTCAAACAACAGTGGAAATGGTACCTAACCTATATGCAAACTGGATTCTTAGCTGATGATAGGCTTAGTTAAAGCTTCTATAGTAAGTGAGATTTTATTTACTGGCTTCTCAGAGCACAGGAACCAATTAATTTAATTGCATCAGAATCACTCTCCAGCAACAGCAGGAGCTTGCAGTAGTAATCTTAATACCTTTATGAAGCCACCAAAAAACTCTCTCAGAGTGGGGTACAAATACACCCAAACTAAAGAGCTGCCACAAGCACAAAGCACACAAATGCAAGATAAACATGTCTGGGGTTGGTGATCACTACCCCGTGGCTCATTAAGATTCTGCATGCTGTGATTCCCAGTCAAGAACAAACAAATTAAAACTGCATGTCACTTTGCATTTATCAGGGCATATTCCAGTTGAAGGTATTCTGTGCTACTATCATGTGTTTGTTTCCTCTTCTATATATCATAAAAGATGAAAAATAATGAGATATATTAATTTATGTCTCTCTATTAGAAATTCCCCAGGGAAATTTGGTTATTTTACTTGTTCTCCTCCACTGAAGTCCTCTGTTTTTGCAACATATTTTGTCTATCTACATTCTTGAAAATGAAGACAAGCTCATATAAACTCTTGCAATATTCTTACTCCTTGCACACAGACATTCAGTATGTGTGCACTTGAGTGGCCAGAATTTATTTGTTAAAATAACAATGTATTTTCCATGGCTCTGTATCTGGAATATCTCCAAGGACAAACAGTTTCAGAGTGATGACAAAAGTTTGCATTCTCAAGCAATCAGGAATGAGAATCTCACAAATGTCAGTAATGGACATTTCTTGTGGAATTCACTGGGACACAAAGCCCAGCTTACCACCTAACAATAAACCAAGTGAACTGGAGCTTGGAGCTCATCAGGCAGGTGAAAAGGGGAGAAATAGTTAGCATAACATTTGTACATTGAACAAAAGTGATACTGATGATTCTTCTGCCACTTTTCATCTCAGCACAATGACCAAATGTCCTGGTCTGCTCTCTGGGTCCCTGGTGGGCTCACAAACAGGACCTGGCTAACTGCAGTTTATACCAAAGTCTCCACATGAACAATTTAATTGCCAGTTTTATGGTCAGGGCAGCACAATGACCAAATGTCCTGGTCTGCTCTCTAGGTCCCTGGTGGGCTCACAAACAGGACCTGACCAACTGGAGTTTACACCAAACTCTCCACATGAACAATTTAATTGCCAGTTTTGTGGTCAGGGCAAATTGTAACTTGGTATTACCTTCTCCCTAATCTCCTCATCAGATCTGGAAGATGTTTTCCTTCTTAAAACTGTGCATAGCCTTTGTTATAGAGGCACAAATAGATGCTGTATTTCACTACAGAGATAGCTGCATGAACATAATGGATTAAGTTGATGTAAACTGTACAGGAAGCAACATATGAAGCACTTTGGAAGCCATTTAGATGAAAGACACTATGTAAATATAAAACATTATTGTAATATGACAAGAATTTGACTGTGTAAGCTAGATGCAAAACACAAATTAAAGCTATGAGTCACCTAAAGAGTCCTTAGTAATTGTCATTGTCTCACTCTCATAATGCTGACTCCTAGGCACTATATTATTTTTTAACTTAAAGTGTTTCTTTCAGTATATTCTGTATTTTTTTCTAAGTACATAATATTCTTCTGTCTCCCTAGTGGAATTACAGAAAGAATTCAGCTGTAGTTTAGCAAAAATCTTCCTGAATATAAGAAATTGACTATGATCATTTTGGATGCTTTTTTAGTTTTAACTTTTGAATGATTTTCTCAGGCTAGGTGTTGTAAATGCCTTGTGATCTCTCAAGGCACACACCAGTTACTCTACAAAATAGAACTACTGCTCAATAATGAAAGCCTGAATGAATATTTTTGTCCACTATATGCTGCAGCCTGCAACAACAGCAACAAATCCAAAAGATTAATTAGCTCAATGGAAGGCCAAAGATTAAATTGGGCTCTCTGTAACATGGCTACAATTTCTGCAGGCTCTGTAAAATCACAGAATCATTAAGGTTGGAAGAGACCTCTAAGATCATCAAGTCCAACCAGGCCTTTCACTACCATTTACTACATAAATGGTAGTGAAAGGACAAGGGGCAATGGTTTTAAATTGGAGAAAAGTAGATTTAAACTGGACATTAGAAGGAAGTTCCTCCCCACGAGGGTGGTGGAACACTGGCCCAGGTTGGTGGTTGAGTTCCCATCCCTGGACGCATTGCAGGTGAGGCTTGCCAGGGCTCTGGGCAAGCTGCTCTAGTTGGGGATGTCCCTGCCTACTGCAGGGGGGTTGGACTAGATGACCTCCAGAGCTCCCTTCCAACCCAAACCATTCTAGGATTCTATGATAAATTTCTTCCTTTTTATTGAAAAACATGAAGGTGATTAATATCAATTATATTAATCAGAAATGATCAGGAAAAAAAGGCAAGTTTCAGTGTGACTCTAGCTTGTTTTGCAGCTGATCAATCTGCTTGGAAAAGTGCTGACTTGAAGTACTAACAATGCAAAACACAAAGAAATAAGAAGTATTGATCAGGTTGTTTCCTCATGCTCCAGGTACAAGTGCCTCTGTGAGCAGTTTTATGTTGTGATAAAGACAAGTTTTCCTGGGATTCAGTGGGAGCACTTCAAAAACTCTTTAGGTATTAGGATTCCTGATTGAGTAGGGCAGGGACATAATGCAAAAATAATGGGGTTAAATGGATGGATGGATGGATGGATGGATGGATGGATGGATGGATGGATGGATGGATAGCGGGTGGACGGATGACCTGCTGTAGTGCACAGGATTTGCCAGTGAAGTTGCCAGAGTGGCAATGCAGAGTCCTTCTATCCCTCTTGCAGACATCCTAAATATCAGAAAAGTCTGAAAGATCTATAGAATAAGATCCTCATAAGATTCACAAATGAATTTAAAGAACTTTCCTTTCTGCTTCTTTCCCACAGCACTGCTGAAACCTCATGAAGAGCTGAAGTTATACTCCTGTCCTATTTATGTGCTAGCAGAAGGCTAAAATGTCAGTCAGGGACTGTAAGTAAGTGATGGCGAAGGATACTTGAAAAGAGCCACTTTTTTTGGCATAGTTTTGAAGACTTTTGTTTATGCTAGACTCATTCTAGTCCAGATCATGGCTTCATTGAATAAAGGGAAAAAATGTAATTCTAGCATGTATTAATCATATGTTGAATGCCTGCTTCAAAGCCTGGTACCTCCAGGGCATACATCAAATGTAGTAGTACAGTTGTCTAAGGATTCAGAAGGAAGATGAACGTGCTCTTTTTCCCCCCAGAATATATGAATATTTTACAAAGCATTCTTTTTTTGTGTGTGTGTTTGTTTTTCACTTTTCCATCTATAAATGCAAGCTACTTTCAATTATTTTTAGAATAAATCAATTACCCAGAAACACAATGGATGCTTCTAGAGTGATAGTCATAGGCTAGAAAAACAAATACTCTTTCTTCAGTTGGACAGAGGACTAGAAAAGGTCATTATAATATTTACTCCACTTAAGGTACTTCTGAGAAAAACTCAAGGAAATAATGATGTTATTTTGTTATCTATTCTTTCCCCCCAGGTAGAACAAACCTTATGTTTAAAACAGCATCAGAAAAAATGATGATCTGACCAAGCCTGAAAGAGAAGGCTCTAGCCATTCACCTGTACCAGAACCAGTGTTGGTTAGTGACCAGGGAGACCTCTGCTTTTCACATTTATGAGACCACTTGTGCTGTATTCAGTCAACCCAGCTATGTATTATTTCTTCCTCAGTGCACTTCCCATCAAGAGCAGTGTTAAGCCTATCTTCTTTCTAAGGTGCTGGATGTCTTCTTTAAATAGAATGAGCTTTAAATAGGATGGACTTAGTTGGATTTTTCTTTCTTCTTCCACCCACTGCATTTATAGAAGCAGAAAGGTTTTAAAGGCTTTTCCTCCCATCAATCCACACAGTTCCTCTTTAATTTTTAGCAAGACTTTTTCACACCTGAATCAACTTTTCTGATGTTCAAGATTAACATCTGAACATATATGATTGAGCTGCCTGGTACTGCCTTACTAATAGAAAAAATCATGGAAGTCTCCTACTGACATTCCAAAGAATTAATATAAACTCTCCTATGCCACTAAGACAGCTTCACACTCCAGTCCCAGTTCCAGGTGGGATGCATTTGCTCCATGGGTCAGAACCACAAGGAACAAATTCCCCCTACTGGTTTCCAGACTGTCACATTTTTAGGGTTAGTCTGGACATGGAAATTGGACAGAAAAGATGTCCTCTGAAGTTGCTGAAGTTGCTACAGCAGGACAGATGAATTCATTCCCCTCTGAACAGGGGAATTTAACACAACAGAATTATTGTTTTGATAACATTAACTGTAACATGCACATGCAGAGACCAATTGATTTGCTAGGAAATCTGGGAGATGTAATGGAATGAAGGAGCTCTAGTGGCTCTATTCTCCTCCTCCATATAAATAAAGGCAATGTGACCACTGTACTGATGGAAGGGAGCTGGGCAGTGAGGAGACACTCAGCAGATGAAAGCTACTAATGATTTTTAAATTACTTTTATGTTTCAACTCAGGATGTAGAGAAGGGATTTTGTGACTTCTTTTTAGGAAGGTAACTTCCAGGATTTCTTTTCATACATGTATGAAACCTGAGTTTTAGTGCTATACAAAAATAAACTAATGAGAGAAGTTAATACAAAGAATGCTTCATTCTAAATAAGATGGGGGAAAAGAAAAACTTAAAAGCCCTTTAAGAGGATGTTCTTACTACTAGGGAAATCATAACCTAAAATGATGTAACCTGGGTGTATTTTTTCTGTGTGTTTCTCCTGCTTTAGCTAGACAGCAAATAGAAAATATTTTCAGTTTTCTGAATGCACATAGTCTAGTTTCAGTGAATTCTGTAATGCTGTTGGCTGTTTCAAGTATTTAACATAGATTCAATATAATTAGATTATTAATGGTAGATGGAACTCAGTTGCAATACAGGAATGTTTCTAAGGAAAGCACAGACTAACATAGGACTTTTCAAGTCCTTCACACACTCTTCAAAACACCATGGAAACATAGCTTAATATTGCAAGACTGAACTATGTACTCTTACCAAGTTAAGAAGCCAACAAGTTCTTTGCCGAGAGGTGGAAATATTGTGTATGAGACTTTCTCCATGGCAGAACCTTTGGGCACTTTGATAAAAAGAAGCATATGCATCCAAATGAGAAATGTTACTTTTTCTGCCCTGAGAGGACATTGCTTCTAAAGAAGATAGTTATTTACTGTGGCACTTTACAGCTGATCATGACCCATACTGCCAACAACAGATGTTTTGACAGTTGTTAAGCTTCTTCATGCGGTCTTCGGCGAGCAGTGCCTAGCAGCACCATTCAAAGCAACTTGTATCTCCAGAATATTTTAGCAATGAATTTCATGAATTCCCCAAACTTCTGGCATTTTAGCTTGTGCCAACCGATGGGGAGGAGATGCCCTAGATTTACAAGCCCCTCCAGCTGAGAGCTGTCTGAAGTTAGCCCAGTTTGAAAACTCTTTTTTGGACGGAGATAAGAACTCTGCAAGGTTTCACACTGTTCCAGTGGAGGCAGGAGGTACAGATGGAAGTTTACAGGCAGCATTATCTGCACTGATACAGAATTTGTATGAATTTTAAAAATTAAATCTCTAGCCAGCACTTTTGTTTTCTATGGAGGACTGGGTGGGGAAAGAAAATTTGGGCTGAATACTCCATGTTTCAATCTGTCTGAACACAATAAGTATTCCAAGGCTGCAGACAAAGTGATGAATGAAGTCTACTCCATGTAGTTTCTTCTACTGTATATACATGACTTTTCTTTTGTCAAATAATCTAGCCTACATCCTGTTTGCACAACAATTCATTGAGCATAATATTACTACTATATCAAAAAGCCATGATACAAAACCAGAATCATTTAGAAGTCATAGCCATAGGTGAACTTTCATGATTAATGGTCTCTTTCCTTTTCTGTTTTCCTCCCATAGCAGAAAAATACTTATTCTATCTAAATACCCAGGTAAGCACACAGCTCTCATTGCCCTGACAGGGAACACAAAAGTCCTGGGGTATCCCATCCTACTAGTATGGAAAAAATTCTTTTCCAAAGATCAAGAAGAAAGAACAATAGAAATGAATGCAACTTATTTGACTAATGCCTATGGAGTGATCTAAACCTCCTCATACAGCACTTTGATGGGAGGTTTCAAATGGCATTTTGGTAAGGTGTTCACTTGCAGCTGGGGTGGCCTCCTTGGAGAACACAGGAGATTGTGTATTGAAACATAGAGTGCTGAACAGTGATTGAAGCATGGAGTAATAGAGGTATCATTTGGTATTGCACAGGTGTGGAAAAGGTCAGGAAAAAAGCAAAGCTACATTAAATACATTTATTGCCTTCTGCTTTGAAGGATACTCATGGTCTCCATCTCCCACTGCCCAGCTTCTTTTGCTAGTGCTCATTTCATCTTTTCTTGAAAGAAAAATATTTGTAATAAAGGAAAAGGAAACATTCCTTTTGTAAGTATCCATTCTGTGCTTATTTCCTGTCTAGAATGTCACAAAGGGAACATTCAGAGCCCTTTCATTTTCTCACCTGTAATTTGTGTTTCCTAGCCATACATTCACTGCATATACAGCTCTCTGGGACACAAACACTGCTGCAACCTCACTGCATTTGTTTTGCTGTAAATGGGGAAGTATCCATTTGGACCTTTTAATTAATAAGGAGTATAAAGAATGAATTAAGGGTTGTTTTTTTATATATCCTGATACTGAATTTTCTCTAAGCTATTTGGAGAACATGAGTGACTCCAAGTTTGATGGCAGTGCTCCTCAGTTTATATGACTGAACACCAAGAGTTAGGAAAGAGATGAAGACAGGCCAAGGCAGTACACTTTTGCTGTGGACAGAAAGTTGTGCATGCACACTGTGAAGTCTATATGCAGTGAATCAAGCCTGTCAGACCTACCCTGTGTGGGCTGCAGAGATAACGTGATCATCAAGAGCAGCTATGGCCTGTCCCAGTGGCACAGCATGGTTATTGTGCCTGTGAAGACCATCACTGCAACAGAGTGATGGAAGGTGAGAGCATCATGCCTTGCATAAATCTACTCCACTGTCAGTATAGGACAGAGCAGAAAGTCTAATGCACCTATGCAGCAAGTAATCACTAGAGCTGACTCTTGCTGGGATGTGCAGAATTCATACAATTCCTTCATCCTGATCACAGCAAATGCTGTGAGCAGCAGCTTAAGTCCTCCAATTCCAAAGAGACCAAAATTCTAATGCAAATAGAAAAGCAATTCCCAGGAAATACAGGTGACACCAGTAAGATAAATAAGCATTTGGTATTCTCGTTGATTTATGCTAAAAATCTTTGCTACAGGGTTGAATGCTTATTAAATCAGGACATGTATGAAGAAAATTAGTTTATTAAGCAACTGTGCTATTCCTCTCTCTTAAGACTGCTTCCCCTTTTCTGTAGCAAATCTCTACATAATATGCTAATACATCTGCATCAAAATTGCCACACTGAACTCTTCCCAAGGAGAGCAAGCAAGTGCACTAGCAATTAATTGGATCCCAACACACACTTCCAGATACAGATTTTTCAACTGAGCTTGTCAGTTCTAGGGGAAATCATTTTAAGGGACAATAAATGCTACCTTATTTCTGTAGACAGAAGTATGATACACTGTAAGCAACCACCGTTTCTTCCCTTGGAAGGCAGGAAAAATGCTGTGTTGGCAGGGAGCTTGAAACATATAGTATTTCTTGCTTCTAAGTAAGCTCATCATTAGAGCAGAAACATGAGGAGCAATTTCAATGGAGCTCTAAACTCCAACAGGAGGGGAAAAAAAAATCTATTTGAGGTTAGAACAAAATTCTTTTTAATCTGGCTAATGTTACTTTTGTGCTGATGCTGATCATTATATTTATTACTAAACCCTGGGATGTTCCAAAGAGTTGACACCTGACTTCACTTACTAGAAAAGCAATCACTTTCAGATATTCAGCTTGGTGATGAATATGCAGATACTTAACTTTTAGTGAATTAAACCATGTTGTATCAATTTAGTGGTCTTTAGGATTGCTAATCAAAGCCTGATGACATCTGATTAATGCCAACATAGGCTTCCTGAACCTTACAATATTCTTGTTCCTTTGGAGCTCAGATCATGGCAGGTTGATTACCCCTCTGATTATCCTGAGTAACAGGGGTCAGAGGTTAGCTAGCACCACAGAACACATTTAATTCAATCAATTCAGTTAGTGAAGCAGTTGGGAAAAAAAATATTCCAATTGCTCTAACACTGCATCAGAAAATATGCCCAGGATTTCTGTGCTCTGATGAGCATTTTTGCTTTATTTCTAATTTAATATTCTGCTGGGGTTTGCAACTTCAATTACTTGTGATATTTTCACTCATAAAGTCAGGAGCATTGAGCTTGGAGGGGGGAAGAAAAAGCAAAGAGCTGCCTGTATTAACCTGCATAATAAGCTTCTGTGACAGACAGACAGACACACACACACTCTTTCATAGCTCTGTTGCAGTTTTCCTGGTTACACACTCCAGTGGTGGCTCAGAAAAGTCCTCTTGGTTCTTTCCATTTGTCCCTTTTGCCACTGCCAGATTTTAGCTCTGCTTTTACTTGTGGTAGATCTTTAATATTGTTTAGCTGACTACCACTGCATTTGTCTTATAAACAGAGACTTTGATCACTTGCAGTACACCAGAGTCCTAGATTCAGGCAGCCCAGCACCCCTGTGTATGCTCAGATGGATTTTGGGAAGCTCATTACAGGTTACAGCACTGTACTTCAGTCACCAGAAGCCAGTACTATGTCTGAGATGAAATATAAAAAAGGACCTCTTACTACTCCCTGAAAGCTTCAAGGCACTTCTCACATGAATACAAATGGCCAGCAGCTCAGTTTGACTTCTGCTAGTTAGTTTTGCATCCTGTATAACAACTCAGAGTCTGCTGATACACAGCTACTCTTTCCTGTGAGTCCTGAGGCTACTGCCACAGCCACTGAGTGCCTTCTGACCCAGAGATGGGTTGGTTATCCCAGTTTCTATGGACTAATGATGATGGAAAGCTTTCATTACACTTCAGAAGGAGTCAGTGCACATCACTCCCTTTCCTAGCAGCCAAGACATGGAGCCATAGCTGTACAAAGTCTGCACCAGCCACAATACTTCCAGCTTCTTTCTGCTACATATGAGACCCAAGTGCTGTCCCAATTGTGAAGTGATAACTGCAGCCTAGAAAACAGAGTGTCACAGTAATTGTGTAGCTTTGTCATATAGTATTGCCACTGCTAGTGATAGGCCATGCGTTGAGTTTGCAAGGTCTCAGATCTCCTTCACCTTAAAAGGGACCTACAGCAAAGATGGGGAGGAACTCTTTATCACAAGTATGGTGATAGGATGAGGAGTAATGGTTTTAAACTGGAAAAGGCTAGGTTTAGGTTAGATATTAGGAAGAAATTCTTTATGGTGAGGGTGGCAAGATACTGGAACAGGTTGCCCAGAGAGGTTTTGAATGCCTCCTGCCTGGCAGTGTTAAAAACCAGGCTGGATGAGGCCTTGAGCAACCTGGTCTAGTAGAAGACATCCCTGCCCATGGCAGGGGGACAGGAATTAGATGATTTTCAGGTCCCTTCCAGCCCAAACCATATTTGGAGGGTATGACCTGCCTGCAGCTTTGGTTTACTCCTTTCTGTAATGGTATTTGGATAACTTCTTTTCTATGTAAAAGACAGCATACATAGTAAATTTGGAGGTAACATGGAGCTTCAGAACAACAAAAAGCAACATGTTAATGAATACATAAAAATAACCCCAAAGGGGAAGAAAAAAAAGATCAAAATGAGCATCACAGTTATCCTGGCAAAGGACTCCAGGTGCTGCTGACAACTTGTACCCCTACAAAAACCACTGGAATGAAATCACCATCTTTACAACCCATAAGAACCGGAATTGGGGAGAATAACAGCAGGAAAAGGGGTAGAAGCTAAGAAGGATGTGTACAACAATTTTATAACTGTCATTTTATCATGATTGGAAATCTTTCAAATCTTTCTGTTAATTTTTATGCACTAATTCAGTCTGGATTAATAATAATTCTTGAATTAGGATGGACTTGAATTATTTTTGATTTTGCTAACAATAAATTCTTGGCTTAATATATAAAATGTGCTTAGCCTTTGTCTATCAACAAGATTTTAAGTGTTAGAATATAACACCAGGGCTAGCCATTATTTGCAATGCTTCTTTAGAAATTAAAGCAACTTTCCTGAGTAGGATTCTTTAATAAAGGAAGCAAAGTCTTACACCTCCATTTTCCCTGCAAGCAGCAGAAAGTTGCAATTTAATCTTCTGCTTGCCTACAGAGAGGATCCATTTTCTGTATGTTCCTTTGGGGTTCTTTGGAATGAAAAATGCTATATGGTTATAAAACATTCTCTTAATGAAACTTGCTCTGAACTAACTCTGGAATTGATGAGTTTCCTCCTAAACCCCTGTGTACCTTTGCCCAGGGCACAAAGTCTGACACAGCTGTCAGACTTCCTTGTCTTAAGAGAAATCCTAAATAGGAACTGCAGCATAATTTTAGGTCAGAAGTAAGGTGTATTAGCAGAGAGATGTGGAGAAGATCAGAGTGCCCAAATGGGACATAAAGCTCCCTATCCACTGCTTACAGACTCATTTGTGTGTGAAATATCCTCAGCCTGTTCTATAACAAAACTCACAACAAATAAAAACACTCAAATGATATAATCAGATTCTCCATATTAAACAGAAACCCACATGTGTAGAAGAAAACAAACAGAGGCAAAAGCCCATCACATCAAAATGCTCAAAATATATACACTCTTCTCCTTCTGTGGTGAGGATGAAAGAAAAAAAAACCACCACATAGAGCAGATGTTAGTTTTGTCACTTACTCTGCTCCTGGAAAAGAATCGTGGACAATAAAGGCAATTTAATGTTGTGAAAACAGCAAAACTGCGTTGAGATGTGTAAGCAGTAGTACTGTCTGAAAGACAGAAGCAGGAATTCTCCCATCTGCTCAGCTCTGGGGAGCCCCAGCTGTATTATAACTCCCAATTCCTGCCCATAGCCTGGAAGGCAAAGAGCAATTGGAGAGGCAGATATCAAAAGCTCATGGTCTTGGACAAATGTGCACAGCAAACGCACACAGAGCTGTTGTAAGTACAAGGATTGTCTGTGCATCACTTTCGTAGAGGACAAGGCCAAGAAGCAATGAGCTTCAGTGGAGGCAAGGAGAACTCTCATCAGAGAGGAGGCAAAATTTGCAGGGTAGCTGATGTACTACAGTAGATTGCTGGGAGATCACAGACACTGTACCTTCAAAACTCTGCAAGGAAAAACAAGCAAATAATGGAAATCATACAAACAGGAGGGAAGGACTTGAAGAGAAATCTTGAGAACCTTTCCCTGCAGATTCCATGAGTCCTAATCCAAGAATCTACAGAGAACAGAAGAGCTAAGCACTTTTACACAGTTTTCTAACATTTTTAAGGTCCATGATGCTCATTAACTTCCATGGAGCTCACTGGATTGCAAATATTTTTTTGTTTTCTGTGCCCAAACCCAGTCCCTAACTGAGATCCCAGTCTCAAGCTCCCCATCATACAAGACTCTTCATTTAGCTGGACTTGGTGCTGACAGCTAGAAATACAAGATGCAACTGCATAATCACATTTACCCTCCCAACTGCAGAGAAAAGATGAAAATGATGCCTCTGGCATTTGCTATCATTGCTGGTCATATTCTCTTTTGGCAACAAAAAGTAAGGAAAGTGGATAAGAAAATAATTATGATCTCAGCTTGGGGAAGAATTAAAAGGGAAAACAAGAACAACAGAACTAGATACCCAAATTTAATTGTTTTGAGACTATCTGCAGTGTGGCCATTATGAAAAATACCTGTTCCAGTTACAACTCCTCCATTCTTACTAGTGAAGTAACAACTCTTGCCTAGCAGTCCCACAGGGACAAGCTGCTCCTGCCACTGCAGAGAAGGTTGCTGGAGAAAATCAAGCTTTTTTTACAAATCTCAGCCATTACCTTCATCATTTTCCTGAATTGTCTGGCAAAGAGGTATTTAAAGGCCTACATTTAAATTCCAGAGCAGCTATGAAATGAAGAAAGCAGATTGATTCACATTCTGTTCCACTATTCTCTTTGCCAAAGTGATTTTTATCAGAGAAGAAAAAACCACCCTAAAACCCCACAATCTGAGCCTTAGAATTCCATTGTCAGCTTCTAACCATTGAAAATTTTTACAGCTTGCTTACAATATCAACCCTTAGAAATAGGGTTTATAAAAGAAATGCTGCCAGAAACCCTAGGGCATATCATCCACTTGTTCCTTACATGGAATTAGTGCAAAATATCACCCTTACATTGTCCACAAACCTTGCCAACAAATAAGAACAGCAATAGGCTGAGAGCACAATGTCTGGCATGTCTATACTCATTTTTTTTCCATGGCAACATGTCTGTTCCATGCTCTTTTAAGCCTCCATAATTTTATTCCAGCTAATCTCTCCATTGTCTTGGTTTGTTTGTTTATCACTTCCAGGGAAAACCTGCCATGCTTCTGTGCTGCTAGAAGACAAACCCCATCTCCATGAGAGATTAGGACCAACTGACATGTATGGCCCTTAGCTGCAAACTTCACTACAATTACACCCAACCTGCTCACTTCTTCCCCTTTCAAGGAAGGGTCAAATAATGACTGTTTTCCCCCCAACTTGTTGCTAACAAATTGCACAACCTCCGCTGGCATCATAAATGCCAACCCAAAAGATTAAATGCAGCTTGGTGCCACCTCATGTGGTCACCTTGCCAGTCTTCAGTGGAGATGCCAAGAGAGTTTTCCAGTCGTATCCTGGGCGTTCCAGTGCCTAGGTTTGGCTGAATAGCCTTGAAAAGATGGGATTTAAATTGTATTGAGGATATTACTCTAAATTGAATGAAGTGGAGAGTCTACTTCTCCTTTATATCCCCAGAGTGATAAATGTGAGAGTGTAATTTTTTTTTTCTAAGGCATGGCAAATGGGAAACCAACACGGGTTGCAGACACATGAGAAATAGCTTATGAATTTAGATGATAGTTCAGCAGAAATAAATTGTACATCTGTTCATTCATTTTAATAAAGCAGGGAAATGACACACTGCTGGAGCCCTTTGAGAACACTGGTATTTTTAAATTATGATCCTATAATAGTAGCATTAACATTTGTAATGCTGCCCATCCTTTATGAATTTAAGAAAAATAAATTTATGGAATATCTGAGCTGCAACCTACAGCCTGGACTCTGGATATTTAAAAGTGAATAAGGTTCTTCCTGAACACTTAGAGACAAACCCAGAAAAGACATTACAATAGCTATACTATGTAACACAGAAAACCCTCTGTGTTAAGTGTTGACAAATCATGCTTATTATTTCTGAATAAATAATTCAGCTGTGCCACATGTAGCTGGATGTATTTATTTCTGCTGACTTAGTACCCAGTGTTTGCACTTACAGGCAGCTACAGTCTAGTACTTCTCTTTCAAAGTAGTCTTTTAAAGAAACAATCTAGATCCTGTACCTATGCATGGAAACATCTACCACCTTCTGCTGAACTCAGGCAGGACTAGTACCTTGCTCTTGCATCTCCCATAATACAAAAGGAGAAATGGCTGAATACAATTGTTTCTATTTTATCATTATATACAAAGATGAGATGCAAATTTAAGAAAGAAGTGAGGCTGCAGGGAATGTAATATTTTAAAAGCTTATGTTTTGATCAGCATGAGAAGTAATAAATTAAGAGTTCAATAGTAGCAGTCATGTTTCCTTTAAAACCACAATTAATAAGATCATTAAAATTCCCTTTTAATTGATTGCATTAAAGCAATCACTGCTAAAGAGAATCTAAAACTGATTAGTTGCTCACATATTGTCTCATTGATCAGCTGAGATAATCCTCCTTCAAGCAAAGGGAAAAGAGGCAACCTTGACATCCCTGAGAAGTGCTGAAGTTCAGCTGAAATCAGATGTCAGAATCTGAGACCTGTCTTTGTAATCCTGCACTGTTTCCCACTAACATGCCAAATAAGTCAAGAGTGCATGCTTAAATATTTAATCTTCCTAAAGCAAAGACTTCACAAAGGCTATGCTGGAATCCAATATTCCTAAAAGTGGTACCTTACTGCTAACATCTATATCCTTATCTACCAGCATGTGAGGGTGTTTGCATGCTCCCCATTGCTTACTCCAGTTCCAGCAGGCAGCCCAAAAACAATCTCAGCAGGCAGTCTAGGTAAACAAGAGTTATTGTAATTTGGTTCTCTCGTGAATACAGCAGAACTGAAGAAAAGGAATACCTCTGGGACACAGAATCCCCCTAGGCAAACACTTACCATTGACAGAAATGGTACAGATTTATTGATTGGAAGTGCATTTTAATCATCTGGCTGGAGGAAAGAAAACAGTTCCTAGAGACTGCCAGTCAGCCCCAGCATGGGGTATGAGAAAACTGTTTCTGCCATTAATATCAGGCAGTGGCTCTGTTCAAGTAAAAGGGACATTAAAGAGTTCAACATCTGCAGGCAAAGTTGAATTTATTTACTCATGGCTTCAATTATTATTTAAGATGGAAAACTTGAAAAGGTCAGAGCTGCTAACTTGGAAAGCATGCCTTTCATTTGTCTTCAGCCATACACTTTTTTCTTAGCCTAGCTCAACACTGAATCAATTCATCAAGTACAGTGTTCTCTGTTTTCAAATGCTAGCTCTGTTATTTTTCAAGCTAGACAAGTAAAACCAAAGCAAATTTCATTTTTGTTTTAATCTATAGTAGAAAATGCAATTTTAGGACAATGAAACATCTGGTCCTCAACTTTCGGTAAGCAAACATCTGTAGGCTTGTGCTTCTATGTATATAGACAGACATATGTATAATATCCACACTTACATTATAGTCTAAACCTGCATTCCCATCTTCATGGAAGACTCTGTTTGGATGGGAGCCACAGCTTGGATACAGGCAGCTAAGAACTTCAATACTATAAATAAATCTTTTTCCTTGATATTGTTTCAGCCAAACAACAGTTAGGTTAGATTCAAATTTATTTAGCAGGATTTTTTCTTATGTATCTTTGGAAAGTTTCTCACATATTTTTTAAAACTTCTTTTTTGAACACAAATATTGCTTTCAACCCTTTAAACTTGTTGAGGACAGCAGCACTCTCCTTCCCATCAGTCTTCTAAATGAAGAAAAATTGTTGATCTAAGAGGATCTGACAGTAGCACCTAACGTATGGGCTCTGCTGGCCTCAGTGACTGAAGGCAGTCAAAACAAATGAGCTGGGGAGAAGGAAATAAAGCATAAAAGAAAATAAAAATGAGCTGATGTGTGGAAGCAGACAGTGATGGTGCTGGATTTATGGCAGAGAGTGCACATGGACTTTTGCAAGTCATAAGCAAACAATCAGTTTAAGTCATGAAAACAGCAAGGTGGTTCCCAAGGGAAGCAGGGAGTGAGGAGAGGATGGAGAGTTCACCAGAGGACAGCACCAAAGGACAGAAAAATGAAGATCTTCCAGAAATAACACTAAAGGTGCAAAATCATGGGAACAGAAAGAGGATAATGAGATGACAAAGGTCAGAAGTACAGCTTTTTATGAAATACTAGAACAAAAGTTTTCCACATAAAAAGACACCTGGAAAATGACAAAAATAACAGAGAAAAAGAGGATGTCACACTCAGCAAAAAAGGAGGCAGTGGCTACATCACTGAAATTAGCCTTGGTAGGTCTGAAGCAGGAATTGCAAAGAGGAGCAGGGAGGCTTTTAAGGGATGCTAGATGTTCAGGCTCCGAGAGTCAAATGACAGACTCAAGGATTTATTGGAATGGAAAAATTCAAGTTAATTATTAAAATTCAGAGGAGGTTCCTTATAGGCTTGAAAGGAAGAAAAAACAAACCACAAGAGTTTTCTTTTTGGTTGGTCGGGGGTTGTTCTGTTGTTATTTTTTTTAAAAGAGAGTAATGAAGCAGGCAGAAGGGATTTTGAAGGATGATATAAAAAGACAATTGCAAGTTTCAGCACTAGCCAAATTAAATATCAAGACAAGACATGTAAGTAGCTGGAAGAAAGCTTCCACAATATGCAGAGAAGTGAACAAAAACATTACTATAAAAGCTACATCAAGCTAAATGGAAGAGGAGAGCATGAATTAGAACACATAATCAGAAGGACTGGCCATAGAGCCATAGTGTTGGAGGGAATCATAGGGTCAGGTAATCAATTGGGAACCATTGGGTCAAAGTCTCAAATGGGAATGTGAGGAGGATATCATCAATACTCGATGTAGTGTTGGGATTGTACTTTTTTCTTGTGACATATGGACTGGGAACACAGGGTAAAACATTTGTAAAAACAAATAAATATTAAGTGACTGTTAAGACAGCCAGCTAGAGAAAGGGCTACCCTTTAAGCAAATAAGCATCTGGGACTCGAACGCAAACAAGTCCTGGAAATAAGCCCAAGTAGAAACTACAAGGATATGAATAAATTACATTTCTGAACCATTTTCCTCAACAGTGACTATAACTACAAAAAATTGTGTATGAATCCCCTAATCTGTGTGGGTTTTTGTTTTGGTTTTTTTTTTTTTCCATTTAAATGAAACAGTGTTTTCATTGCAGCAAGTTCAGGAAACAATCAGCCCAATAGAATTTTATTACTTTCCAAATGAGTCTTTTTCATAGGCACTTACTAACAATTTGACTTGAATAAATGTAAAGCTCCTTTTAGCAGGTTTTTATCAGTTCCCTATTTTAATGTTTCTGAGCAGCAGGAAAAAAAAATATTTTGTCTAAATAATCCTGACATTTTGATTCCTGTGCACAGATGGTTAGCAAATTTTGGAGTAGCCAAATCAGGTTTAGTGTTGCTGATAAAAATCTTAAAATCTCATTTGTCAGTAAAGAAATTGAAAAACTGATCACACACCTCATTCCCCTCTAGTGGAATGATCTCAGCAGTCATATAACTATTATTTTTACATGAATGTACTTCAGCTTTATAAATTTCTTCTGCTCATGTAGACTGCAACCATGATAGCAGCTCACACATATTGTGTAATTGCCATTAAATAGGGTTTTGTCTGGTGCAAATTGAATATGTTAAGATCTATAGGGTGTTATCTTGTTTAATCCTACTTTTAAAATAGAACTCCTACAGATGCTAGAGGCATATTAACAGCGTGGGTTTCTTGACTCATGGGATTAGAGTGATATTTTGCTACCCATCTAACAGTTCCTCTATTTATTACTCCTCAAATCAGCTGTGCTGTGTTAGACAAGGAGATTCAGTGTTCTTGCTATTTCTGTCAAGATTCTCTATATTCCACATGTGAGGAACTATAATCCTTTTATGTATATATAAGTCCCTTGAAGCCACAGAAAATTTTTGCTGGCTGCATCACAAAGGTAATATCTAGTCATCTATTCCCCATTATACCTGCTCACCAATTTACATACTGTCTAGGCTGAGTAACATAGTGGTGATTTAGGAACCATTCTGCAATGAACACCATGTATGGAAACCACAGTGCTTCCACACAGAATTTAGGATGTCAGTCAGCTGGAGGTTACCTAGTCAAATGAGGTCTCCCAAACACAGAACCCAAAAGTTAATCTGAGAAAAAAGATTGATCACTGTTCTTTCATTGATTGTTCTTTCATTGTTCTTTCTTTCTGGTTTTTGATCAGAATATTATGGTGTGGAGTTTCTTTGAAGTCTCAGTGTCATCTGCCTGCACTCAGTGTTGAAGGTGGAACTGCTGGGGCAGTAATGAGGTACAAGATGCTATAAACCACTCCTGAGAAGAGTGAAATTATCAACTGGATTTCCATGGAGTGCCCCAGAAGGACATTCATCATCATCAAATAGTTTCTCAAAACAATACTAATTTTAAAATTGACATTAAAACTGAAATCTCTAGAAAGCAGTTCTAAATTGATTTGAAGGCAACTGCAAAATTCCAGCTGCAGAGAAAAAGTTTAACTGGAAAACCACATAGACATTCCTAGCAATGACTGCTAATGATTATGTTTATTCTGCTTCCCTGAATAAGTGGTCCAAGACCAGGTCTGGAGACATTATATTATCTTTGTTTAGCTAGTGCTTCCCTCAAGAGCCTTGTGTGAGTCTTCCTTCCTCTTTAATTTCCTACTGCCCAGCTACTTACCCACATGTATTTGTGCTAGATGTAGTCAAAAGTCTTAGTACTACTGTTTGCTTTGTAATTCAGCCCTTAATATCTATGGTGAAGTTCACACTTCACAGACCACGCTGAGGAAGCATATTAACCTTCACTTCTTGTAGAAGAGAGCAATAAATTGTGGCTTTATGGCTTTTCTGTTGCTCACAGTGTTTGGATGTTTGCTGTTAGCAGAAGCAGATGGAAGAAGTCTTCAGAGGATAGACAGCACTGGAATGGTTTTGTGGTAAGAGTTTACCAGCTGCAGTGAGAATTGCTGTTATCACCACCGAGGTGCTGCTGACCTTCCAAGCAGAACCAAAGGCTTACAAAAGGCAAGGGACTCAGAAGTTTGCATCAGGACTCTCAGATCACCTGATCGTAACAAATAAAGAAATGAAACAAAGGGCAGGAAAAGAACACAGAAAATGAGAAAAAGGAAAAGGACTGGCAAAAATGCAAGTTTATTATGTTAGCTGACTTGGAGAGCAAGAATTCTGGAGAAGCAGTGAAGTGTCTTTGTGTTCCTCCCCCATTTCACAGTGTCTGAATGATCATTTCTATTCATAGATCCTCTCCTGTACTTATACAAGTGTTTCTTAGCTGCTTTCAGATTGTTAAGCAGGCAGTCTGTTGTTTTATGTACCACTGAAATGTGTTTATCTGGAGATTAAATAGACAACTTCATGTATTTTATGACCTTGGTGGAGAGAAACAAAGCCATGAGCTCACCCCTCACAAGCAAAGATAAATGTAGAAGTCTGCTGCCTACTGCTATGCAGTGGATCCAGCTCTAATTATGTGATAAGTGAATGGACTTGGTGTTAAACATATTTTGCAGAAGTTCTTGAACAAAGTGCTTACACTGGTTATGCAGATAGCTTGCTGAAAGCCACAGGAATACAAATTATTATGCACACAGTATGAATCTGTATGAGTAAAGGAAACACTGGTCTTCCAGAGCCTGGAGTTTGGTGAGCAGTCCTCTGTTTCAGTCAGTATACAGAGTAAGTGTGGTTTTCTTTCTTTCTCTGAAATCATTCTATTCTTGTAACACTACAGCAGAGCATGTGTTTTTAAGGTTGCTGGTAATTCAGTCCTAAATGGTGCTGAGCATTTCTCATGATACAAGGAACTTCAGCTAATTCTGATAAAAACTGAGAGACAATATTGAAGAGGAAGAAGAAAATAAGGAAGAGGAAATTTCATTATCTAGGTAGTCAGATTGTTTAAATAAACCTTCCAGATGTTCTTAGTTTGGTACCACCACAAGTCAGAAGTATTAACAAACATTCTTCTTGATCACAGGCATTTTACCAAGTTATTTGAAAGTGCTTAAGTTTTGAAGATAAAAATATATTTGGGATCCTAATTGCACTGAGAGTCAAAGCAATCTATGCTCCTAAACCCACTTTTTTAAAGTGCAATGGGAATTAGATGCCTTTACACCTATTTTTAAGTCCAATAAGCTCTTCTTTTTATCTTTGATACCTATAACCATTAAAAAAAAATAGAGGTCTAAATTCCTATGTTATCTAACTTAAATTCCTACACTGCTTATGTCACATTGAAAATCTGTTCTGCAGCTCATGACAACTAAGAAAACTCTGAATGCCTTGGACATTAAACCCAACTGAGAGTAGTGAACAATTATTAGCCATGAAGAAATGGTACAGTTAATAGAACTCGACTGAAAATTTCAAATATTGTGTCATTTCTGCAGTGAGAACAGAATGCTCAGTCTTCATTTAGAAAATATCTATCACTATTTAGATGCCTGTTTCCTTTCACAAGGATTTAACAAATAGCTTTTCATTTGACTAATACTCTTTAAACTAAATAGAATCTTTGCAAATGGACTCTAGTAGAAACACATCAACATCTACATCTTTGCCTTGCCTTAAATATGGAGAGAGATGAGTCAGTTATGGGACAACTTAGCCTCCTCTGTTTTCATCAAAATTGGTAGTTTAATATTGGTGAGAATCACAGGTTTGACACAAGTTATTTATTTAAAAAAAAAAGAGTTGCAAAGTTGTCTTCTTCATGCGTGGTCCTGATTATATAAGAATAAAAAGCATACTAAGGACATATTCTGTCCTCCATATCAATGAGGATAACAGAAGATGTAATAATCTTAACTTCTAGCAAAGGAAATTCAGATCAGCGTATGCAGAAATTTTCATTGTTAAGATTTATGGAGGAACAGCCTGGAGAGCCTTTTGATTTTTGATCTTTAGGTGTTTTGAGAGCAGGTAAGACAGATACCTTACAAGGATGAAATAAGAATAGCAATTCTACCTTGATCCTGTTTCCTCTGTATTCCATGACCAGAGAAATTAACTTTGAATTCTTTTTCACATGAAAAATACATCAGGTAATTTCTTTCATTTGTTTTCAAGGAGGCTTTTGGGTACCTGGAGCTTCAGATACATCAAGTGTGTTAGTGAACTGCTATGAGAGTATGAAGTGGAAGTAAAGGTGAGTGAAAAGGTCAGTGCAAATATTTATCTAGTGTAGAGGCTTTCTGAAGAGTAGGATATAATTCAGGAGCCTTGCTAGCTGTATTTACAGCTCTGGAAAAAGCAAGGATGGCCAAAGAGGTCGTCTCTGATGATTCCTAGCCATCAGGAAGCTGTTCTCTATGCCAAAGTTTACTAACAGCTGTAGAGGATTTGTCCTGCTCTGTTGAGTTTCTGTATGAATTCTGCCTTCCCTGCATATCAATAGTCTCACAGTCCAAAAAAAGGAGAGCCAAATGGAAATTCCAATGTGCATTTTTTCCATGTCATTTTGCTAAATGGTTTTATCCATTCCACAAAACTATTTCTCATGACAGAGCAGTACTGGAGACAGTTTGCTCCAATGTGAGCAGGCTGCTAGAATTTCAGACTGGTTCCTATAAGATGTAGGCCACAGTACAGCTTTATTTCTTACCTATTAGCCTAGTGATGGCTTCTCTTCATCTGTTCAGATCTGCTTATTGCTGCTCAAGTGCCTCAGCTCAGGCAGCTGACTTTCCAACATCCAGCATGAGACAAGGGTATGTGAATAGGGAAAAAGCCAACACAGCTTGTTCTTATCCCCTTGCTGAGCCACATTGGCAGCTCCTGATAGTCTTCTGCCTCTGCTTAGTCTGGTTTACATTGACTTCTGTCCCTAGAGGAAAGTCAAAGAGGCCTGGTGCCCTGGCCATGCTCCTGCTCTGTCTGTGTCAAAGGACATCACCTTTTCTGCTCAGTTTTGAACACAACTGTGGTCTCTGCTAGCAATTTCTCCATCTCACATGTAAGACTCTAGAAGACAGAGTTGCAGGGGAATCATCTACCACTAACAGAATTATTAGCATCTAAAAGTAGGGCTCAGCACAGCAAGAGCCACAGAGAAAGGACTCAGATTAACTAGGAATCCCAATGGGCAACATTTTCCCTGTAACACAAGATAAGAAGGATGATGGTTGGCTTTCAGATCACAGAAGAAGGGGAGGTAGGATTTGTTATTGGTTTTAAATGTGTAAACTGAATGGACAGATCTTGTCTGTGTCCATAAGGTTTGTATAGCATGGAAAATAAAAATATTTATTTTATTCAAATAAAAAAATACGGAAAAAGAGAGGCAGGAGGAATGTTAAAAGTGCTTTAAGCTCAGTGTTTGGTCCTCAGTATGATTTAGGCAATACCAAGAATCAAGACAGTGACTTTCAGAGCTACAAGTGTGTTTCTCAGCAGCCTGAGCTGAAAAATAAATCTCACCAGATGGTGCTCTGAAAGTCTCATCTCCTCTTTGAACCATGAGCAGACGGAGATACATATTGTACTCCAGGGGCTGTTTTACCCCAGTGGGTAGCACAACTGATTCAGAAGACAGTGCTGGAAGTCATCATAAATCATGATGACAAGCAACCTATTCACTTACAAGTCTCTATAGGAATTGATGAATCATTTATTAAAGCACACATTAGTCATTTATTACTCTTTTATAAACCATTTATCAGTAGGTATTCAAAATGTGAGCAAATCCTATTTTGTCATTTAAGACACAGCACTAGTGTATCTCCAATTTCACTGTGGTGGTGGTTTGGCAAATTACACAATTTTTCCTCTCTTCATGGGAGGTAAGCTCCCCTATTTAACTGGAAAAATTATTTTTATGACCATACATTTAAAAAAAATCTAAACCAGAAAAAAATATTTTCCCAAATCTTACTCTCCCTGATGGGACAGAATGCTGTTTTATGTTGCTTTGTCCCAGAAATGAATGAAATTGAAGGTAGGGATGGAAGTGGCAGTAAGAGAAATTGTCTCCAGAATGAGCCTGTTCCTTGGCCAAATGAAGCCTCTCTTAGGTGAAGCAGGAGCACTCTGACAAGTCACACTGCTTTTCATTGTAGGACTAGGGATGTGCTGCTGTCCTAAATCTGTGGTGAAAGACAGATGTGAGAACTAGGTGGACTGTAGAGAAATCATCACCTTAAGCCACATACTGCATTCTTCTCTAAGAGCCTGATAGCATTTACTAAGGAGAGACAATATATCCAATATTAAGGAAAAATAAAGTATTACTAAAGAGCAGCAATGGAAACTACCTCCTTGGGAACAGATGCTTTAAAAGCTTGAGACAGAAGCCAGAAGAGAGAAGCAAATATACTCTGTGGAATCCACTTTTTGAGCATATGAAGAGTAGGTTTAAACTGGACATTAGAAAGAAGTTCCTCAGCACGAGGGTGGTGGAACACTGGCCCAGGTTGCCCAGGGAGGTGGTTGAGTTCCCATCCCTGGAGGCATTGCAGGTGAGGCTTGCCAGGGCTCTGGGCAAGCTGCTCTAGTTGGGGATGTCCCTGCCCAGTGCAGGGGGGTTGGACTAGATGAGCTCCAGAGCTCCCTTCCAACGCAAACCATTCTAGGATTCTGTGATTCAGGAATGGTATAAGACCAGAATGTAGGATTAGTTGGACTATTTGTTTTTTTAGGAGGTAGAATAGACAGGAAGAGGTTAAATCTCTATTGCTGTCGTGGTGAAAAATGTTTTTTCCTCCACTGGGCCTTAGGGAAGATCTGGGCAGAACCAAGCCTACAGGAAGAGATAACAGGGAAGTGTTTGCCGGTTTGTGGCTTCCAGCAGATGCTGTGCTGCTAAGTATTCATCACACTTTGTCCAGTGACACTAGCTACAGACCAAAATCACTGTTTTGCAGGCAGTGATCTGCCACCAATTGTTAAAATGATGCAAGAAAATAATTCTTAATGTGCTAGGTGTAAAGCCAAAACTCATCCCCATTGCAGTTCACTCAGTCTAACTCATTCCCACACAGTCTGCATATCCTGCACTACACAAACCAACTATCAGGGTTTCCAGAATGACCAATTCCTGCTCCTTGCTTTGCTTCTTTTCTTGCTTTCCCATAAGTAATCCCTTGCTGCTGAACAAAAGTTGAGCCTAAGGCCTAACTTGCTGGGGAAAAAAATGCCAAATAGCTCTTTATGATACAAAATACAGCCTATATTCAGTAATAATTCACTAAATTAATTTAAAAACTCTTTCATGTTATAGAAATAGGGTTGTAAATTTTAAAAACTTGCTGAAAAAGAGGTCACTATCTTTATAAATATCTCTATTTTCATTCTCTGTAATTTAAATCTGGCACAATATCCCAGCCATTGTGACCTTTTAAAAGGCAGACCTTGTTACCTCACCTGGGATTTTTGGAGGAGCTCTTAAAACATTGCTCTTTTAGGCATTAAAGATAAAAATATTTCAACCTCTGGAGGGAACAGGCTAGTGTTTGCACATCTGAATGGATTTTTGCACTTCTCAGAGCCTATTAGGAACAGTAAAGGTAAATATATATGTGAAATAGAACAAGGCAGATATTTTGGAGGTTTGTAGAGTGAAAGGGCAGTAACAAAATAATTAACTGGGCTGAATCCCATAAAGCAGTGCCTCATCCATTAACCCATCAAAGCACCTGCCACATACTTATAACCCAAGGGCTTAAACTATTCCTCTGAAATTAATGGAAGTGCTGTGTTGGATCAGAGCCAGGTTCCTCAGCTTCTGTGCTTATGCCCTGACATACCATCCATGAGATTTTTCCTAAGCATGAAGACCACAACTGCAGTAGAGTGGCCTAGGTATGGTATGCAGGAGACAAAAGAAAGAGCAGATGGAAGAATGGATACACTTAGACATGTACCCTCTCTTCCAGCAAAATCTACATAAACCTAGTAGAGGCTGCTGCAAAACTACCCACAGCAACAAAGGAGCATTTAGACCTCTCTGAAAACATCAAATAAAGCCCTTGAATAAGCATTTTGAAGAGCTGTGTAAGGACCTGACCTCCAAGGAATAAATACAGTAAGTAGGAGTACACAGAAGTGCATCATTGCTTAGGGGTAGATCTGTAAATTTGTTTCTGGAGAAAAAAAGAGGAAGAGGTTGGTTCAGTGTCAAAAGATGAAACTCATATACAATGCTCAAGCATTGCTGAGAATGCCCTGCACTGAGAAATCAAAGAATTATCTGTTAATAGCCTGTTAAGATTTCCTGGAAATAGAAATATAAACATTTCCTACTTTTCATATAGCTTTGAGAAAATTATTAAACACTGTGTGAGATCAGGAATCCATTTGGCCCTTTTGCTTACAGGTGAAGAGAATGCACTGAAAAATTAGCTTAATTGAGCTACATCAGCAACATATGATAGATGAATTAGAGAGCTCTTTTAGGTAGAAATTATCCTGTCAGAGGAAAATATAGGTCAGTAGACAAGCATTTGTTTTATAAAACAGAAAAATGCACTGGAAAAAAGTATATTTAAAGAGAAGAAAGATAGCTGGGAAAACATGTCAATACCATAAGAACCCAATCCTAAAGCAACCAATCTCAAAGTAAATAAAAGATGTAGTCTGAAATTACACCTTCAGATTTACTGAATTTAAGCTTTCTATGTCAAAAGAGATCTTGCAGAATATGTCTTTTTCTTTCAAGTCTTCTTCAAATCAATAGCATTGCAGGATGTAGTATGTGACTGCTATTTAAAAGACAATAGCTAAGTACTTTAAGCAGCAAACCAAATAAAGTGGCACTAGCTCTGTTAATAGAGTATAAGAGGAGGAAGAATGTCTGTTTAAAATAAGTAGTGTATGTTTCTAAAGGAGCCTGACATCACATGTCTAAAGGCTGATTTTTCCTGCCATGTTCAAGGAGTAAGAATATTGCTTTGCAAAACAGAGGGAATATTTCTGAGGTCATTAACATCTCTAACAACTGAAAGGTTCAAAACCATATCACAAAGTATTAAAAGCAAAAAAAAAAGACATGTCTCCATGGGAAAATTTATGTCATATAAAGTGCAAGAGAGATGTGTAAGATTGGACTTCTCCAAATAAGCTACATAATGCTGTCTCTTCACAGCTGCTCTTTTATTTCTATACTGAAACCAGCAGAGTTTCAAGGGTACAGGGTAACATCCTTTCCCAAATTACAAAACTACTAAGTCAAACAGAATATACAACTGTAAAAGAATTCTTTTGAACAAATCTTATTGAAAGATACATAGAAATATTTTCTTTAGCAGAAGAAATCTCAAAGTGTGTGAATTCAAGTAGGTAGGAACCTGAATGGTACGAATTGCTATCAACATTGATTAATACAATTCCTATTTCTAAATACACTGAGTTACCATTTGACATGGTGATGTTCCAGAGCACTAATAAAAATATATATTTAAACATTGCATAACTACTGATTCTCAGGAAACAGCTTTCACAGCATTAAACCCCTGATCTAAAGGGTAATTCTAAGGGAATTAACAGTTTGATCAAAGTCACTTAGTTATCATTTATGTACTTGAAAGGTTTGGATGAGGCTCCCCATGGTACTTTGTAGGTGATTGAAATGCTCTTGCCAAAGCATTTTACTATAGTAATAACAGCTATTGCCAATCATTAGCCAAAAATAATATTCCTGTTGGCAAAACTGTTATTATTTCTTATATCTTTTTCTTTTTATTATTTTTTAATAAAAATTTCCTTTTTTAAATCTGCTTATCCAGTTTGTATTTATAAAAGAAATAATTATTCAAGTACAATTGCAGCAATTTGTTTCAAAATAATCTGTTCTCAAATCACTAAAAGTAAGCCAGAAACAACAAAAAATGAAAAGTAAAAACATACTTTAAGGAGAAAACCAAGACTTCCATAGCAATAGCCTTCCCTTTCCTACTTTTTAATTCACCTTAAAATCAGTATCCCTTATGCTTACTTCTTGTCTCTGGGGAATTTTCCTTAAGATCTGCAGAGCCTCAGGGAACTTTGACAGCAAAATCCAAACCAGCTGTTATTAGGTAAAATTTTTGACACTCTCTAATTCTCTCCAGATACCAGAGGCAAAAGAAAATAATATCAGGGCTAATAACAAATGTAGGAGAAGGAAGGGAGCAGTGTGAGAAGGGCATTTGGTAGATGTTTTGCCTGAAAGCAGAAACTTTGCTGTAGCACTATTACACTCTCCTGCAGGCAGTGAAGAGTTTTTGTTTTGGGCTTTTCAGCATTCTTCAGTGGAATTCTACTTGCAGGGAAAAAAAAACCCAACAACAACAATCTTTCCTTGCAAATTTGACCTGTAGGTTAAATTTAAAGCTTTTAGGACTAGAGCTTTCATTACAGAAGTCTCACCACTAGCTCTCCCAGAGGTGAAGTACCAAAGCCAGGACAAAACATATTTTCATCCATGTTCCTGACCACCAAAACCCTTAAGCTAGAACATGGACATGTGGGAATTTTCCAGTTTCCCCCCATAGGAGCAAAAGGAGAAAGCTACCTCTAGCAAACTTATTTTACAGTTTTCATCCTGCTACATATCATTCATCCTCTGAATGGTACCTCTGGACAGAAATTTTTACCTTATGGTTGCATTTTGTTTTGAAAATGATGCATACCAACTCACTAATGTGAAAGAAGAAAGAACCAGCTCCAGGATGCTGAAAAGGTGTCTAAGTATTTTTTTCCATTAAGAAATGTTTTTATACTTAGAAACAAGCTAATCACAATTACATGTACCATTTTGTAGAACACAGATGACAAAGTCTTACCTCCTTCTTGGTAAATTCTGGGGGATGGTCATTTTTGTCATCAATAAGAATAGTGGCAGTTGCTGTGCCAGTTAGTCCCACATCAAGACCACCCATATCCTTGGCTTCTATAACTAACTCATATTTTGGGGTATCCATAGTCTGAAAAACAATGACAGAAAAGGAAAGATTAAAAAAAAACAACCCAAAACCACAATAAATTACATAATCCTCTTAATTCACATTAAAACAATAAAAAAAGAAACCTAAACACTACTTTGGCTGATAAAAGATAGCATAGAAATAGATCTGTTAGCACAGCTTCAGCTGCTACAATGGAAACCTTATTTGGAACACAGTATGAGAGAATATAGGTGACTATTGGTAAACAGTGCATAATCTATCTTATTATTTTAAGGAGATTGGGAAACAGGAAAGAAATTAGAATATATTTGCTCTTTATGAGAAGGTTCTCACTTCAGTGCACCAATATTTAGCAGCTTGCTTCATCAGTGTCATGATGAGTAGGTATCTAATTAAATACTAATGTCACAATCTACATACAAATTCACTTTATTTTATTAAATCACATTCACTCTGTGCATTAGCATTTAGAATGGTAATCTACGTTTGCCTCACTGTAAGAAACAAGAAAACAGTTTCTAAAATGGGCAACAGCTTCCAGTTATTGCACAAAGCAAGTATGTATAGTAACATTGATGATTTATATCTATAGTTCCCAATGCCTGTTATGGTCCTTATCTGACTGCCTACCTCTTGTAGACCCAGCCAGCATAGGTCCATAGCAAAAGCTATCCTTAATTTCCCTCCCCTGAAAGACACCCACAACTTGGAAAAAAACCCAACTTTGTGGCCACTGTTCTGCATCAGGAATGTGACAGCATTTCCATTTCACCTCTGTTATCAGGCATGAAAGCACATCTGTTTGCAAGCTGGACAACAGGGTAGTATTACATGCCATCAAAGGGAGCTGTTAGCAGCATCAGAACCTGCCCCCATGGAACTCAGAGAGAATTTTGACACAGATTTTACTGGACGTTACACTGGGTACCTAATAAAAATGAATATTTTCCCCATTTGTATGTCTGCCTTATATGGAACCATCTGCCCAAAGACCATATGTGCTGCATCATCAGTGGAAGAACACAGATGGGAAATTGCTTCAGTCACCTTTAAAACGATATGGTAATAATATCATGTGTGCTCAGCAATGTCTATGCAAACCCCTTCTTGAAAAATAATTCTGGATCTCAGGGGCAAAGTGACAGAATGATTCCTGAAAAGGGTGGCTAGGTGCTCCAAGGCTTTTTAAATCTCAGGCCAGTTCTATCAGCTAACTGTGTTTACAAGAACCAAGGCTACACATCTTTGACATCACTCATCCTATGTGCTTTATTTAACACTTTTAGAGAGAATCACCACACAGGGAGACAACTGGTGTGAAACTCCATAAAACATCATGGTGAGCTCTGCCTACCAGCCAATGTGCTGCTTTATGAGGCACAATCAAGTAGGGCTTATCTCATAGCTGGGGACATAGAACTCTAGAATGGTTTGGGTGGGAAGAGTCCTTTAAAGGTCATCTTGTTCAACCCCAATGCAGTGAGCCAGGGACATCTTCAACTAGATCATGTTGCTCAGAGTCCTGGGGCATGTATCACCTTTCTGAGCATCCTGGGCCAGCATCTCATCTCCTTCATCATAAAAAATCTCTTCCTTCTATATAGTTTAAATCTCCCCCCCTTTTAATTTGAAACAATCACCCCTTGTCCTATCACAAAAGGATCTAGTAAAAAGTTTCTCCTCCTCTTAAATTCCCTTTAATTACTGAAAGGCTACAAGAAGATCTCTCTGGAGCCTTCTTTCTCTTCTCCAGGGTGAACAACCCCAACTCTCTCAGCCTTTCCTTGTAGGAGAGGTGTTCCANGAAACTCCATAAAACATCATGGTGAGCTCTGCCTACCAGCCAATGTGCTGCTTTATGAGGCACAATCAAGTAGGGCTTATCTCATAGCTGGGGACATAGAACTCTAGAATGGTTTGGGTGGGAAGAGTCCTTTAAAGGTCATCTTGTTCAACCCCAGTGCAGTGAGCCAGGGACATCTTAAACTAGATCGTGTTGCTCAGAGTCCTGGGGCATGTATCACCTTTCTGAGCATCCTGGGCCAACATCTCATCTCCTTCATCATAAAAAATCTCTTCCTTCTATATAGTTTAAATCTCCCCCCTTTTAATTTGAAACAATCACCCCTTGTCCTATCACAAAAGGATCTAGTAAAAAGTTTCTCCTCCTCTTAAATTCCCTTTAATTACTGAAAGGCTACAAGAAGATCTCTCTGGAGCCTTCTTTCTCTTCTCCAGGCTGAACAACCCCAACTCTCTCAGCCTTTCCTTGTAGGAGAGGTGTTCCAGCTTTCTGATCATTTCTGTGGCCTTTCCATGGCCCTGCTCCAACAGGTGCCCCTCTTTCCTGTACTAGGGACCCCAGAACTGGATGCAGTGCTCCCAAGGTGAGGTCTCACTAGAGTAGAGGAGCAGAATCACCTTCCTTGACCTGATGGCCACACTTCTTTTGATGCAACTGAGGGTATAGTTACCCTT
Organism: Bucco capensis; assembly: GCA_013396975.1. NCBI lineage: Eukaryota > Metazoa > Chordata > Aves > Piciformes > Bucconidae > Bucco > Bucco capensis. The sequence continues at coordinate 33,811 of VWZO01002997.1, read as the reverse complement.
CTGGACTGTGAGGGCACACTGCCAGTTAACACCCAGGACTGCTAAGTTCTCCTCCAAAGGACTGCTCCCAATCTATTCATCCCCCAAGCCTGGATCTTGCTTGTTTAAAATGTTAAAAGAGTAATTTCTCATCTCTAGTTTAGCAAAGCAACCTCTCAGGTCATATAATCTTCTCTGTAGATAAATGATTTGAAAGCTTTTAGCAAATAGTGCATTATGCATTTTCCTGGGTACATCACACCACATTTCTTGGAGCCTGTGTAAGAAGGAGATGCCAACTCCTTAATACTTAGATCATCTTCAAGATTTTTTACATCCTGAGAGAAACAATCATATCAATTGCTTGTCAGATCAGCTGTTATGAAGCAATGTTTTGCATGTAAAAACAATGAGTCAAGCCAGAAGACATATTTAGTTCTAAAAACATATGAAGTACTAGAAAATCTGATGCCACTGGCACATAGGGCATCCTAAAAAATGTATTTCCTGAAGTCTTACAACATTATTCCATAAAATTAATCTCAGAAGGCAGTAAATCCAGAAAAGGATTTTGATTTATAACACCATATATAAATATATGCAAAGAAATATTACTGACATGTCTCCAACACAAATTCAGATTACAGAGTGGAAGGAAACTTAGTTTTCATATATTTATTTTCTGAACCATATTCAATGTATTAAAGCCTGAATGGAGCTTCTCTACCCTCCCTGTGATGCAACTTTTTCATTATTTTGATTAGGAAGTTGTTATTATTGTATGGAAAACTTGAAAAGCCATTTATCACTTCATGTTTATAAGCCTCTTGCTCAGCAAGAGGCCCATTTTTATTCACAAATTGGCCTTTTTTTTTCCCTTTGAAAACTGTCCCATTTTCTATCTAAAGTCCATTTATGCTAGAAATTGTGTCTACTGCAGCAGAAATTTCTATGACAGGAGTCCAATGTTTAAGCTCACAACAGAATGTGAAAAACATTGAATTTTGAGTAGTATTTCATGTCATTATGAATACTTCACAGTTTCTTGCTGTGCAGCACTTTCTACATCTAGTTCTGTCACCAAATATTTGCCTTGTTAGAGAAAGCAACTCCTAACAGATGCAAACCTGAGAGTAGAGGCATGTTCCCATCAGATGCTCTCTTTACACTAGGAGATTGCTTGTAAAGGACTTTTTAGCATTTCTCACAGCCCAGTTAATTCAGGCACTGTTTGGATCTGTGTGATTTATCACACTCCTGGGAAACCCTGGGACATGAGAGCAGGGCTCTGTGGACAGAACACAGGTCCCTGTGCTCTCACTAACCCCATTCCTCAGTTGATGCCAACGGGGAGGACCAGAGTGTGTGCTGGGACACCCCTCAGGGTAGGGGCTGCAGTACAAGCTGTCATGTCTACTCATCTTTTCCCTCCTCACAAGGCTCAGGCTTTTCACACCCCAGTGCAGTCTTTCACAGTATCACAGTATGTCAGGGGTTGGAAGGGACCTAGAAAGATCATCTAGTGCAACTCCCCTGCCAGAGCAGGAGCACCTAGAGCAGCTCACACAGCAATGTGTCCAGGCAGCTCTGCAATGGCTCCAGACAAGGAGACTCCACAGCCTCCTGGGCAGCCTGGGCCAGTGCTCTGGCACCTGAACTGCAAACAAGTTCCTCCTCAGCTTAATACTAAACCTCCTGTGGTCCATCTTGCTCCCATTCCCTCTTGTCCTAACATTGTATGACATTGAGAAGAGCCTGGCTCCCTCCTCCTGACACTCACCCTTAACATATTTATAAGCATTTCCCTTCACTTGCTCTCATCTTGTAAGAAATGAGTGTTCCTGAAGGGGGGCAGTGAAGGAGAAAAACAACCTTCACCTTCTCCATCCCTCCTACATGGTTCAGGTTAGGGGTAAATGCAGCACCTATATGGGCAACATTGCCTGTCACTAACCCCAGGTCCTCCTCTTCTCAGAACAATGACCTAGCCCCTGAAACACACTCTTGAAAAAAACCAATCCAATTAACACCATTTGGCTAGTGAGATGTTAGCAATATCAACATGCAACAACCCTCAGCAGAGTGACTCTACAGTTGGAAAGGATAATAGATGATTTTAATAAATGAACATTAAGTCACTGTTTGCATGGCTTTAGTATTTATCAACTGTGACTCTGTGGAGTGCAACACTGTGGAGAGGGTTTGTACAATTACAGCAGGAGAACCATTCCATTCCCCATAAATTTTCCCTCTAGTCATTTAGCCACGGCAGGGGTGACACTGGCAAATCGTTTGCTTTGCCAAGGAGGTGAGCTGTGAGTGGTTTGTTCTGAAGGTCCACCCACTGCTGCTCTCCCCAGCCTTAACGTTCCTAGCAGAGTGCACTCCCCTGCTGCCTTGACAGAACTGCCTCAGCACTAGTAAGCAAGGAGAGGCCAGAAAGGTACTTTTTCAGGTTTCAGACTCCTGACAAAGCCAGCAGGATCTAATCACAGCAGAAGAGTATAAACAGTTCAGTGCAGATACACGTGGGTGGAACAAACCAAGTAATTACTTTTAGGTAGTGCTGAATGAAACCAGAAAAATGAGGGTTTCCTGCTGAATTATAATCTTTTAATATTTCCTACAGATACAATAAAAACCTATCAGTGACTCCAGAGAAGCAAGCCCTGGCTGGTATTCCCCACCACCATCAGTAACAGTCCAGGTTTTGGCACGGGCTATTGCTGCAGACTGTAAGGAATTTGTGCACCATTCAAATCCAGCTGGAATTGACAGCATCCAGGCCACAACAGGACTCAAAGTGTAAGATGGAAACAAGTGGAACTACTTGCATGATTACAAGAAATGTTTAGGACCCTTAGGTGACCACTGGTATTTTCAAACTTGTCCAAGTCCTGAATTTCTAGTTACATGGAATCCCAGAGCCTTGGTATTGCTAGAACAAGAAGCTCCCCTCTGCAACTTCAGATGTTCAAAGCTTTTAGAAGTGTGACCACTGTATCTCCCCTTGTTTATTTATCTGATAAAGTAGTGCAGTCACTCAGGAAGTTGATGTTTTCACTGAGGCTTGGCTTTTTTCAGTCTATCTTTAGACATTCAAGTTAAATACCTGATTTCTGGAGCATCACTGCCAGAGAGTCAAAGGAGAAAAGCCAGTTCTGCACTGATGCTCTCAGGAGTGCACTGATCTTGGTGCATGACTAAAGCTGGCTGAAGATGGTAATGATTTGGTAAAGATCACAGAAAATAGCACCAAAGTGAGGAACAGAAATCACATTCTGACACTGTATTAAAGAAGCAAATCCAAGTTGTAGGTAAATATTTGTTTATCTAGATTCATTGTCTCTGGTAACTTTACCTTTGTTTAATTTTGCTTAACTTCTGAAGTTCAAAAATTTTAATCAAGGTTTTTATTTGACTATAAAGAGAGGCAGAATAAGTAAAGCAGATTCACAAGAAAGAAAAACATGAGGAAACTCTTGTAAGAAAGACCTTTTTTTGCCATTGACACCTGAAGCAGTTATTACTAAATGTAATCTCTAAAGCTGGCATATAGATTGCACAGGTATGAGAAGCACTTCATTCTGCCTGAAAATTGAAATCCTGGTCACTGTTAGAGCCTGTCAGATACAAGGTACACTGAGAAGCCTATTTACTAAAATAATGCTTTCTGTTTTTCCAATATAACTATTCAGTTATTTTTCAGGAGATAATATATTGTATGGAAGGGCACATTTTGGAGTATTTGGAAATCCATTTGCCACACTGAAGCTAAACTAAGAAGAATTTAGATCAAGGCTTAATCTTCTTTGCAAGGTATGAAGATAGACTGGCTTGAGAATTTTAGGCTACTTTAGTCTTTTATTTAATCTGTACTTCCAGGATGTTTAAATGGGAGTTCAACATACTTTCTTGTAGACCTTAACTTGATTTTTTCCACTAGTATTTAAATTATATGTAGGAGGGCTGGTATCCTTTCAGGCTATCTTAATACTTATAACCAAAAGAGAGGGATTTTACTATTCTGTGGATATTAGTATTTTCTCTAAAATTGCAACCATGCCTCAACACCTCTATTTATAATACAGTTTATAAACTCTGTATTCATGCATAATACTATCTCAATAGTGTGCTACCATACCATAGTTGTTACTAATGCCTTTATAACATAATGCTAACCAGAAAGTAAAACTAAGGATTTATATAATTTCAGTTCATGCTAAATAAATGCTTGTGTTCATTTAGGATGATAATTGCATATAGTATCTACTGAATATATCCTATTAAGACATAATCAATGTTCTTGTTGAGTAACAATATCAACATTGAATCTAACATTATTCCAGAGCATACTGTCAGGATTTTGACAAATGTACAACAGAAAAATGAAGCAATGTGACTATTAATAGCTCTAACAGGCATAATGCTTTTATAATTATAATATCAGCATGTATTTTAAATGAGAAATGTTTTTCTGCGTAAAAAGGGCATTATACACAGAGGCTTTGCATTCAGAGCTTGAATTAGAGTTTGGTAAATACAAAACCCCCTAATTTTGTAATGTAAATCCTCTTTAGTTCACCAATTTCTAATTTTTTATGATAAAGGAAGGCCTACAGTTTAATTACTGTAATAATGTACTTCTGTTATGAAGAAAATCAATATCTATTTGCTACACACAGGAGACATATAGTTCATAGGTATATCTGGAAGCAAAAGGACCACTAAATTTTCTCCTTCTGCAGCTGCACTTAAAAAAAGGGAAGAAATTGCTCCAAAGTGCTTTAAGCAATTAGGTTTCCTGGCCAGAGATATTTGTTTCCCATCAAGAAAAGATATGTAATTATTTAATATATAGGATGAATAAAGACTAATCCTTTATAATGCTGACATAACTATAGGGCTAATATACGTGGAGATATTTGTTACAATTTACATGGAAATACAGGTACTCTAATTGCATGTTTCCAATATTTGGTGTAATATTATCATTTCTGACTGATAAGCAAATAAGGGTTTAGAGTTGCTCATTGAATTCACACCTTTTTGGAGAAGGCTATGAACTATGAAGGGGTGACAAGATTTCCTGTAAGAAATAGTAGAAATCTGCAGAGAAAAACTATTTGTTTACTGCTCACTCACTGCACAAACATATGCATTTTGGTTCCTATATACAAGCACCACAGGAGCTGTGCAAACACTAACTGCACCTAAGGGAACATCATTAAACTGAGAATATTATTAATAACAAATTTTCCCTTGGGTAGAGATCACCAATTTCTAGGACATAATAGTGAAGGAAGCTCCATTTAGTCTGAGATATTTCCATTTTAAATTCTTATTGTTAGTTAGGTTACTACCAAAATTAAGCCCTGGGAAGAGAGCAAATACTCAGTATTTTAAACGTAACCCCTAATTATAATAGAAGATATGACATCATTGAAGTTAATAGCTCTATACCTATTTTTACCAGCCAAAGCTATTTTCTTGAGTATAATTTGTTTGGAGCAGAGTGGCATGTTGATCTGCAATAGCTACTCACTAGATGCTCATGGTTTGGGAAAAGAAACATTTCCATGTCTGCTGTGCTAGAAGTACTAAAATAATTTGGAATAGCAATGAAGAATAAGAATCACAATATCCCAAAGAAAATACTTGCTGTCAAACTTCATTAAATTGTACTTTTTCAAAAAAAACCACAAGCTGTTTCAGCTTTCTTTCTAGAAAAATACATGTAATTTCATTTTTTCCATTAAAATAATCCAGTTGTTCCTCATAATTAAACAGTACTGCAGAAACTTTTCATTTCAGTGTGAAAGCATCAATTATTACGTAACTCCTCTTACTGATTTTAGACCACTTATTCACTCTGTTATTATTATTATTATTATTACATACTTGGAGGTGTCAGAAATATAACCACCACACTCATCTCACCTAAAAACTTCTGCCAGCAGCAGGCAATAGCTGAAGTGTCTGCTCCCCACTACCAGGTTTGAATACAGAAAATAGAACTTATGCAGCTATAGGCATTCCCTTTGTGTTTACATGGCACTCAGACTGTCATTGCTGCTGTGCCCTGCCAAAGACTGGAAGTGTAAAGAACAAGTATAATCATGCTTTGGTAGACCCAAGTTCTTCCAAGCTCTGTGCTTCATGGTAGTCCAACTTCCTACCCCAAAGCTGGCTGGAGTTTGCACCCCATTCCATAGCCTTTAGGAGATGGAGAATGGAGTTTGGAGGGAGGTGGGTCTGGAAGCTAAGGCAGCTGGAAGCTTCTTTTGGAGTTCCTACATCCCAATATAATTTGGCCATGAAACTGCCCAGGTTGGAGCATCCTTTTCACTGCCCATAATCCTCTACTGCTCTGACTTTTCAAAGTGACACACTATATATTGCTAATGACAGCATTTCCCCTTCTCAGTGCTTGCACCAAACCCAACCCTCAAGTCTTCTTAGACATGAAATGTCTAGTATTCTGCTAGCCTGGTCCTTTACCATGCAACCAAAACATTGCTGAAACTATGGCATTACATCTACTCCTTATTGACTATATACCTACTGGTATTTGTAGTCCAAATTTGTATTTGATGCTGGATACAAAACATTGTATGTTATTCACACTAATTAATTGAGCCTAGATAAAAACTACTGGTGGAGTGGGTGACAGAGAGTTTCTTTGAGGCTTAACACTTTCCAAGCCTTTTTGAGCCTATTGAGCACTGTAACAATGCCAATAAACAAAACCTTAACCATGGACTTTCCCATTAAAATCAGAACATATGATCAGAAATGTTAAGTCTGATGAGTGTAGGAGTCACCATCCTTCCCAGTCCTGATTAATACACTTGTAAGGGAATAGTGAAACTACTATATTTTCTGCCAATTTATACTTATTTTTACAAAGGTAACAGTTTGAATAGAGCACTTTAAAAGAGCTTTGTCTCAGAACAACTCAATGTCTGTCTCAGCACACCCTTTGGATGAGAGAAGGTGAGATTCAGTTCTCCTGTCTGAACAGGACATTCAACCTGGTTGTCTCAACTGCATCAAGCTAGCTGCCAGGAGCACTCAAGATAATAGTTTCCTTTTGGATTACAAATATTTATTTCAACAAAGCTTTTTTTTATATATAACAAATGTTAATTTTGACAAATCAATATATTTCCATTAAAACTGGTCTCCTGTAACAGCCAGTGAGCTTTATTTGCAGTGTTAATTATATGTTTCCTTTTAACAGTCAAGATTTGCAATTCAAATAATCTGCAGACCAAAAGATATTTGCTGAAAAAAGGTTCAAATAATTTTCAGCTATTAGTGTATTAGAGTTACACAATTTGTTAGCAGACAATTTATGAAGAGAAAGAAGGGCAGAGCTGTTTTAATAAATTATTAGTTACAAATTACTGAGTCATTCTTAGTCCCTGTCATAGTTAGAAATGAGTCTATTTAAATCCAATAATATTAAGTAAGAGATAAGTTTCTCCAACACAGTAACCTACCATAGTTATTAGCAGAGACAGCTTTTCAAACACTTCTATGTTCTAATATCTCTGCCAAACAATTCCCTAAGTATATGAAGGGCATAAATGTCACATATTAAGGATCAGTACACAGAGATGACTTAAGGTGTTCTACTGCAACTTTTAGAGAGAAAAAGTCATGAGCAACCCCCAAAGTATTCAAGCCTGATAAGATCCTCAGCCTGTGATAAATCAGCACAGCTCCACTGGCTTTAAACAGGCTACCAAAGTTTATTTACACATTCATAAGTGAACATGCATCTACCCTTTCATGCCACTCTATAAGAGTTTGGGTCTCTTGTAAAATTGGCAGGCTCCCACAGATTTGCATTTCAAACAAAGCAGAACTAAGTGCAAGAGGCTGCCTTCCAAATCAGCATGGCATCAAAGGCATGAGAGCCAAAAATCCCAAAACATACACTTTTTTTTTTTTCCAAAGTCCCCAAACTCTTCAAAATGAAGGTAATATTTTCTGCCTTGTTGCAGGTATAATCATGTTAGAATAAAGGAAATCTTGTTCATCAATAATCAAAAGGAAGTGTCTGTGCCTGTGTTAGTGCAACACAGGCTGGAAACCAATGAGGAGTTCTAGGCATTTAACCCATTGGGGAGGGGATCAATCCATGGTATAAATATTTCATACAAAAGCAATAAGATGCAGTTGGTCAACACTCCCTCTGCTTACTGCAAACAAATTGCTTTCCTAAATGGTGTGGACAGCAGCCAATGCCAGTTAGCAGTGATCTCATTGATAAACACATTGTTCTACCTGCAGCCCTGAAACGTGGGAATCCTTCACTGAGCAAAGAGCAAAAGGCTCTCTCAAGCATCCTTACCAGTGCTTCAATTTGTTCCTTCTAGAGCCTGAATCAGGCTCAAGAAGCCCTAAAGTGTTTCCTGTGGGATTTGGAGGAAGATACTGAACAGTTGGGAAATGTCAATACTTCCTTTAATGAAAGAGTGCCCCAGAAAAAGGCAACTCCAGAGTGTGTGTGAGGTGTGTGTGCTGTAAATAGCTGGAGTTTTATCTTCTTAAGGTGCCAAGAAGTGGGTCTGAGCAAGGCAAAAGTAAAATTCAAAGCAGTTCAACCTAAGCTTATTCCCAATACCTCACAAAAATGAGCTCTGAACCAAGCAGCAAGCCAATAACACAGCTGCAATCCTGGATGCTCTCAGCCTCTGTACTCCTAGACTGCATTATTAGCACACATTTTTGAAGGCATGTATTACAAGGAACGAGGTGCAACCTAATGCTGATTATTTTATTATCTGACACCATCAAGCAATCTATCATCTCATCAGAGCTGAATTTAGATTAATCAAGTTTATACCACTGAGATCTGCCTGGATACCACTGCAATACTTACACTAATCTACCTCATCATTCCAAGATATCACAGACCCACACAGTGACTTTCTTCACCTTCTCATCAAACATCAAATCCTAGATGGATGTTCAGGCAAGTCAAGCTCATTTAAATGCATCCAGATGGCTATAGCAACCCTAGAGAAAGCTGCTTGACCACATGCTCATGCAGGTTTGGGTATACTGTTGCTTCAACACTGACCAAGAGAGACTTTTTGAAGTGAGTGTTCCCATTGTTTACACTTACTATACTCCTGTTTGCATCACTGAGAGAGTGGCAACTGCATTTCTTTCAGCTAAAATTCAGCTGAAGACTGTGCCCTGAGTGTCACCTAATTCTTTCCAGCCAGGAGAGTGATTCAGTCTGGGGGATCAGACCAGAGCTGTCTGAAGTGAACAACTGCAGTTGTCAGGATGGATGTAAGGTCCTCAGCATGACTTATTTTACTTTTCAGGTCTGCTCTTACTAGTCTACTAGCCTTATAAACCACAATAAACTGGACAGCTATATAGTTTACAAAATTTAACCAGTAATAGCAAGCTCTTAACCTACATGAGGCAAGGAAACAACAACAGGGTCAAGAACAGATAGTTCCCCAGAAGTTCCAAAGGCTATGACACAATAAGTGTGGCAGTTGCAAGACAAGGATGAAAAACTATCTGACAGTATCTGATGTGGAGGCTTTTCAAGTAGGTGCTTCATCCTTCCCCCCAAACAGCATCTCTAGATCTACAAAAGTTTAGCATTATTCCTGTGCCCTGATCAAACTGAAGAACACAAACAAGGTCATTTGTTCACTAAGGTCGTGGGAGAACAGGTTTCCTGAGGATCTTTGCATAGCAGCTGAAAATAAAAGTTTTCCTCAACTTTCTATATATAATCATCTAAACCAATATTCTCTGCCTAGGTAATAAAAGATAATAAGTTTTATGATACCTCCCCTAATGCCAAGTCTTTACATAATCTGTTATCAAATGAATCAAAATGAAGCTTACTGGGTTAGCATCAGAAATCACATTCTCACAAATTAGGTGCACTTAGATTATATTTCCCTCCATAAACACTCCCATTCCCACAACAGAAAGCAATGTTATAAAGGTCAGGACGGAAATTGTATTTCTGCCATGTAATCTGCTTTGCAAATTGGTACCAGTGGTCAAAATGCCCAGAAAACTCAATTACTGACTTGCTATGACAACCACACATCAGCAGGCCTAGGCAGGCAGAGGTTACTTCTAAAATTAGTACCTTAATGCAAAAAGGATATTCAATGATTCCAGGTGTACAGCCTTTGCTTGATATTTATATAGTTAACTATTAATGGAAGTACTGTCTATTATTTCAGGCATGTTACCAGGAACACAATGCTCTAGTTAAATAGATGCATTCTAAGTTGGAGTTGCAGGGGAAAACCCCTCCATGCCCATTTGGCCCATTTCCATTTAAACATGGGATTCTAATCAAAATAGCCATCCAATGTTAATTTTAATCACCTTTATCATTTTTCCTCTAATTTTTTATGCAAATCTTCTTTTAGAGTTTGATGTTTTATTGCCAGTAATAATTCCAGGTAGCTTTTGAACTAAAGGACCCTGCTGAGAGTGTAATGAATCAGTAAATGACACTAGCTTTGCTCATGGACAAAACCAATTCTAGCAGCTGCATTTATGCTCTCATTGGGTTATAGCTGCAGAATATAAATTGGTCTAATTCTAAATCATCCAAGGGAAAATGATGTAAAATGGATTTCAATTACACTGTTGCTGTTTTACCAAAAGGCTTATCGCACTATGGGGTGAAAAATCAGCCCCTCCATAGGATATACTTTCTGATGAAAGACAAAACAATGGAAATTTCCATTTAAAAATTTCTCAAGTCAATTTTATTCTTTTCTTTCTTAATCCTACATATCTTTTTATCTGCTTCCTTTCATGATAAAAATAATTAAATGCCTTATTTGGAATTCCTGTACTTTCTGCTTTGGTAATAGGTTCTATTTTGGTTAAACTTTCATAATCCTACTTATAGCTTCTAAGAGCATCCTCTATCAAAACAGATCCCTCTCACCTCCTTGAAGTGAGGCTTTGTTTCCTTGCAACCAAACCAAGATTTCTAGGTTATTCTCACTTTCAGACTTGTTCTGTCACTGCCTTGTGCAGATATTGTAATGTAATACAGTTGCTTTTGGTGAGCAATAAGGGATGTTAGCCTGCTACAGGTTGCTTCTTTTATAAATGTATGCCTGTGCACTAGAACTGTATCCCAGCTTCTTCCTGTAAAGCAAGCTGAAAAAGCTTTTCATATTCATTACAAAAGAAAGGATAATTTTTAATTCTTTTTTATTAGCAATACCAAGATATGATCTACTCATAGTATGAATTTAGTGTAGTGACCTAGAGACAAAAAAACCCCAAAAACAATAGAAAATAAACATAAAATAAGTTGGGAAGATCATATATGCATAATAATTGTCCAGGATTTTGGAAGATTCAATAAAAGTATAGCTTTTTGGATAAATCTCACAAAAAGGCCTAATTCTCAGAACTCTGGCAGATACTTGGCATAAAATACAGGACATATTGCTCAAATAATAAAAAATAATACTGAGATATAAACTTGACTTCCCTTCTATACAATGCAGCAGCTGTAAGTTCTTTTAAATGTTTAGCAACATAATTTTTTATTCCAAAATCTTGCATGTGACTTTATCTCAGTGAAATAAATGGAGATTTAGAGGAAGTATATTATATTTTTATTCATTGCAATGCCATAGTATTTGGTAAAAAAACTGCCCGAAGTAAGAGCATTATCAAAAAGTAAGTATTTGGCTAATTTTGCTTGCTTTCCCTCCATGAAATATCACCACAAAATATTTATGCCAGGTTCCTGAGGACCAGTTATCCTGGTCTTCCCTTTCAAGGAAATATCCTGCCAGGAGGTCTGTGATATGACATCTGGGTGGATTATGATCATCCTCACCAAGAGACCAGCAAAGTGAACGGCAAATTTCCCTTCAACTTCAACAGATAATTTAGTAACAAATAAGAGTGGTACAAATAAAGTTATGGTGTGCTAGGACTGCATGGCTTATTTTGTAGTAAGTATGGTACGAAAATAGCCTCCATTCATGCTACTCAATGCCAGAAATTTCTGGAGGCTTGTTGCTCCACAGAGTGGTTTTTGTGTAGAACCTTCCCTCAGAAGAATTCCCAAAACACAGTCTAAAGAAAAAATGATCATTACTAAGTTTGCAGAATTGAGAAAGACATAAGAGTTAATGACTGAGAGAAATCCATTGTTCTGTGTTAAGGAAGAACAAACTGCTGTTAAGTGAATAACATCTATCATCATGGAGAGAGAGAGGGGAGGTGAATGTATGAGGTAGGACACGAGTGGATGTTGGGGTGAGCAGAGGTCAGGGAACTAAGATGGAGCAAGTCTGTGAAGAGGTTTGCAAACAAGTCCCATTTTCAGGCAGTTCTTGTAGGCTAAAAGCAATAAAAACCAATAAAGGAGAGAATGGTGTGGAAGGTACTGCTAGCTGGTAAAGAAGTGGGAGGAAATAGTAATTGACTCCATTGAAGAACTGGGAAGAGACATCCATAACATTATTAAAAGAACTTTTTAATGTTAGAAAGTGCCAAGTCTGTCTGTGGATCTGAAAAGCATATGGGAAGCACAGGGATAGGTTTCAAACCCACAATCCTGTCCTGCTTCCCTTGTTTCTTGCTATGAAGACAAAGGATCAGTAGCTTGCTACTCTTTCAGAAGCATATTGTGCTCCATGTGTCTTTTGCATGCTCTTAAACTGTACATTTCTGTTGTTTGGGCTCTGCCAAATCCACATCCATCTGTTCTGGAGAGGTATGTGTGCCGTTCCTGCTTGCTCCTTTATGCCTGGAGGTCTGATGCAAGTAGCATGGCTGTCTGAAGGGATCCATACATCCTTGTATTTCCCAGCATGACAATTTAGCATAGCTCATATAGCAGAAGACAGATACAGAACTATAACAGAGATAGATTCTGGCCATAGTCCAAATGTTTTGATAAATAAGTTTGCCCACAAGCAAGGCAAGAGTTTATAATAGCATGAAACAAGCTGGGTCAAAATCCTTTTAGTGCAGTGCACCTTAGACACTTACAGATACAGGTAATTGTGTATTACTGTCTGAAATCTCATAAAGATTTGTGATTGTGCCCAATAAATGACTGAGGTATCTTTTCAATTCTCTTCAGATTAGCATTTTCTGTGTCTAGAATGTATTATTAAGGGAATGTACAAAACCTACAACTCATAGTTCAAGATGGCCTTCAACAGCTGTTGGACCAGAAGAACATTTGATGTTGATTTCAATCAGATCGAGATCTAATTCCTGATAATTCTGCAGGCCAGAGATTATATGTCATTTTGGAATGCCCTGCAACCCTTACTGAATTGAATGAACTCTTATTCATGTAATTAATTTATATGTAGAAATCGCCCACTGGAACCAACAAATGAATCAGAGATGCAGGATCAGGTTCATGTCCTGGATCTACTTGAAAACATTTTTGTTACAAGGAAATCAGAATGGGAAGGCAACTCTAAATCTAATGGGATTTAATTATAATTACTATTGAATACTAAAAATTAGGGTGTATAATCATAATGACCATTCAAGCTTAACAAGAGCAGCACAGTAATGAAAGTATTAAAAGCAATACCCTTTCTCTCTCTTTCTCTCTCAGCAGAAGTGTTTGAAACTATGATTTTACACAAATCCACTATTTGAACTGAGATTAACACATATTAGTCTCATTAGAAGTTTTAATATTATTTGCATAAACTTTATTGAGAGAGGAAGAAAGGGACAGAAATTTCAAATTCACAAGAAAACTTCAAAATAGAATTGAATTTTCTAAGGCCTTAAAATTCTATCTAGGTCACTTTAAGTTAAACAGTTAAGGTAGAAAATGCTGAGTTAAAGTTACAATAAACAGGTGTTGAGGCCACACCTTGAGCACTGTGTTCAATTTTGGGCCCCTCACTACAGGAAGGACATTGAACATGTCCAAAGAAGGGCAACAAAGTTGGTGAAGGGTCTAGAGCACCAGTGTTATGAGGAGTAGCTGAGGGACGTGGGCTTCTTTAGTCTGGAGAAGAGGAGGCTCAGGGGAAACCTTCCTGCTCTCTCCAACTACCTGAAAGGAGTTGGGAATAAGATGGGGCTTGTTGTTCTTTCCCAGGTTATGAGTGATAAGACAAAAGGAAATGGCTTCAAGTTGCACCAGAGGAGGTTCAGATTGGCTATTAGGAAGAATTTCTTCACCTAGAGGGTCATCAGGCATTGGAACAGGCTGCCCAGGAAAGTGGTGGAATTACCTTTTTGGAGACAGGGTTTAATGGTAAGCATGGTAGTTTTGGGTGGATGGTTGGGCTCAATCTCAGAGTTCTGTTCCAACCATAATGATTCTATGATTCTGTAACTGATTGGAATGGAGGCTACAAGTAAAACAACTAACTTAATAAGCAGATGGATAAGAGACTTCTAAAATTAATGCTGTCAAATGTTCAGCATCTTAAGCCTGGTAAGAGCCTGTTTGTGAAAGAAGGAATGCAATTACTGGTGGAAATGCAAAATAAAATTTATATTAGATACGTGTTAACTTGAGAAAGCAGAACTGTGACACACAAATGAAAGTAAAGCAGAATTAAAAAGAATCAGCATCTATATTTTCCTCTCTGGGAATTTGAAGGCTGGCAACAGATTAACAAGGCCAAATTCAGTTGTTTTCCAGCATTCCTCTTCTCCCTGGGATTTGCCTTCCCTGCATCTATCCCTGTTTCAAAAATATTTCAAAGGCACTGGATGAGAAGCTCACACTTTCAGCCCTGCTTCCTGTCAGGAGCGAGAGCACAATGGGAGACAAAATTGAGCAAGGTTATCTCTCCATGGGAGTGAAACTCTCTGCAGTTCTCCAGGCTTGACTAGGAAATGCTGAATGAAATACATAATTCTCTACTAATAATGATATATGCACCATGTTAAAAACTGTCTGTAAAGTCTGAATGTGCCCTGGAGCATAGTGTGTCCCAGGATGGGTGCATGATGCTTTCCTGGGACTTAGAAATGCAATGAACTCAGCTATTAAGACCAAGAAAAAGAAAATCTGTTCTTAATAAACAGTAAAGTCAGCAGTATGTACAACCCCAGTGCCTCAGGATGGAGACCATGAGAACAGTGCCATAGGAACTCCACCATCCTGCTGCTGCCTGACAGTTGCTCCAGCTGAGGCTAGTCTGGAGGTATATTAAAACACATCTAGTGCAAGTGGAGCTTTGTGTGGTAAAAGTGGGTGTCAAAGAATAGTAAGTTTGGACTCCACTGATTTTCCTGAACCTAAAGTTTGTAGCATAGGGCTGGTAAAATGGATTTATAATATCCACAGAAACACTCTCTTTTCCATGTCTTCTGAGTCCAGGTGGTGAAGAAAGGACTAAATAGCACCCATTTCAGTAGGCGTTCAGATTATTCACCACCTTGGGTAGACCACTGAACCACATAACTAACACCTCATTATATGATCCATAGTGCATAATTCACAAGGGAAGTTTTCTCTTACATTCCTTGTAGAGGGGCACTTTAAAGGAAAATGCTACAGCACAAAGACAAGAAAAAAGTGTTTTCCAAATAATAGCACATTTCAAAGGCTTTTTGATCACTCCTGGAAGAATGAAGGGTTACGTTGAATTTAATCAATATTTTTGAGACATGGTTCCACAGAACCTAAGCATTTTAACCAGAATTTTATATGCCTGAGACATTCTTCCCATCAATAGTCAGGCTAGACAGTTGATCCTGTTAGATGGAGCAGAATTTCTCTAAAACCAGCCCTACATTAAAAAAGCATCAAATTCTGCCCTCAAAGTTTATTTACAGATGTCCTGTTTACCAGAGGTCACTGGATAATAATTGTAAAGAAAAATGTATCTCTCCACCTGTAGGGATCAAGATAATACTATAGAATTTTTGACTTTAACAGAAATGGTAGAATTTTTTCCAATAATCCCTGAAAAAAAATGGCTACTAATAAAAGTACTTGTGAATATGTTCTCTTCAAGGGAAACTATTGCAATGTGCAGTGAGGACTCAGCCAGGATGCCTTCAGTTCCACTTGGGAAGGTCAATCCAGCAGACACATACTTCTACCTTCTGCCATACAGACTGTTGGTAGGAGCTGCACACGTGCTGCTAGGATCACGTATCCAGAGCCTTGCACATTCACATGCTGATGTTCCATTCACTTCCCAACATAGACAAGTTACCAGGAAATGCAATTTGCTCATGATTATAAAATGACATCTCTTGATTACATGCTAAAAGGGAATAGGAGAAAGCCTATAGAGAAAGGTACACTTACAGAGAACTGTATTTCAGTGACTCTCATGTAGACAGTCGTAAGCGTTCACGTCAATGAACATACTTAGGAAATAGCCAGTAGAAGTTAAGAAACTTTTAAAACAGCAAAGAATTCATCCTTACAAGCACCACTTTTAGCAGGCCTTCTTTCTCTATACTTTGCATTACAGAAAGGATTCAGCTATTAAAAAACATACTGCTTAAATCTATGTCAGAGCAATATGCTACTCTTACTGTGCATAGCCAGCTATTTAGCATGCAGCATAACAACCAGAAGTAATGAAATGTGTCTTTACATGACCATCCTGAATGTCCACCTCAAACATCCATTAACTGGATACAACAACACCCCACAGACAGGTTAATTGAAACAATGATAAATGACATGACTGAGGTCGTGCTGCGAATCACTCAGAAGTAGATCGAGAGAGTTCCAGTTCCTAGTCTGTAACTCTAACCACTTCCTCTCTCTTAGTTATAAAATGAAAAAGATTAAAGACTCCCTTCCCATATTTATAATGACTTGCACAATTTCCTTGCCTCAGATGGCTGATGTACATACACATCCCTCCTGTCACTCCCTTGCCTCACTTATTGACCAGCTTCTCTGGCTGGCTGAAAACCTGCTCCCCACAAATATAACATTATGGTAAAAGAAAACAGCATGTGTCCTCCTAGATTCTGCTGGTCCCAGTTTCTGTGAGTCAATCGTTTTCGTTTTGGAACATGGTAATCTTTACTGAGTGTTTCAGTAAAATCTAAAGTTCAATTGCTTGAGGAGGCAGCAGGAATGGCAACGTGTCAGATCAGGTCAGCTGCTGGCTGCTTGTTACTCAGGGACTCTAAGAGGAATATTCACCTCAGAATGTTAAAGGTAATAAGCTTTGGGGATATTTGCACAGCTAGTTTGGTTTAGGTGTACACTTGCTTATCAGATTTTCTAAGGAATCAACATTCAAATGTTTATTTTCCTGAGACTAACTTTAAAGCCTCTAAGCCTCTAGGAAGTAGCTTGTTTCTACCATTTAATTGCTATCTTGTGTTTGATGTGACAGGGCTCTCTGATGATCACAAAAAATTTGATATGTGTTTAGATGGATGGAACATTTTTTGTGTGTTTGATCTGTTGTTTTCACCTGGAGGATAATGCCTGAGCTTCACTGCACTGAGGAAAAAAATAGGAAAATTGAAATTCTTAAGCCTTAAATTTCTCAATGGCCAAGCGACACAACTATTTTCTGAAGAAGTAATAAAATACTCTATTATTAAAAGAGATCATCACACACACTTGAAAAATATTGTATGTGTGTCAACCTTTGAAGGCCTAAGGAAAGATCTCTGTTATTCTTGCTATTGTAAGCTCTGCACACCTTCCAATTCTTTACACAGAAAGCTTAATGACCATGGATTATTTGCCTCATTGGTTATGGTGCTAGGAAATAAAACTGGGGGAAATATTCATTACAATGCTCTCTTGTATTGAACTTCCGCTTGGTTAAAGTATTAAAACAAGCTGCAAGGAAAATTAAACCTCAGAAAGAAATGGCAGGTGTATTTATGAATGCAAAAGACAAACTAAAGGCTCTATTCCTCTTGGTTTGCAGTGGTTTTACAGTAAATGCTTTTCACTATTGGCTCACTCCTTTATCTACCCCACAGCTTTTCATTCAATTCCATTACTAGGTGGCAGCCCAATAATACAAACTCGGGGTATGCTGGAGGAGAGATAAAAAAATTAAACACCCCTACGAAATGACTGGAAAAAAAAGAGACTCAGGATAGTCAGTATTTCAAGAAGAATAATACTGAGTTTCATAGTATATCGTTTTCATGGGTAATTGGACCATAAGGGCAAAAATTAAATGGAAAACTTTGATTTGGATACACTGGAAATAAAGCCTCCGTTGGATTTCTTCCTATGAAATTCAAGAAAATCTTCAGAGAGCAGACAGACTAAATCATTTAGAGGCAGGAGAAGCACCTAACCTTTTACATTTCATACGACTCTACATGCCAGTCACAGCCAGAGAGGCGTAATTGCTCTTTCCTTTTGGCTGAGGTCAGTGGAAGTATAACAATTTCCCCCCTTTTGCTACTGGTTTATTCCAATAGCAAATTGTGCCAATTTGTGCACTCTGATTGCCAACCAAGCTGTTAAACAGGACAGTCACCTCTCTGACACAAACATCTGTCCCAATGAGGGGGTAAAACATTATCATGTGTGTTTTAGATGTGTGGACTTAACATCTGGTGAAAATAAATCACCATAAGAGAATCCTTACTGCTCTGCTCACATTTGCACCTCCAAGTCTTAAAATCATAAGCAAAAGCCAAAACAATGCTGGTTTTGTCTTGCCTCTTGAAATCACTACAATTGAGGCTCTACTTCTTTTAAAATGAAGTATACTTTAAAGACAAAAGTATGGTACACTTCACTCTGGAAAACTTGTCACTTGCGCTGTTATGTTACCAAAAATGCCTCTACCCCCTACTCAGGCCTCAAAATGGTACAGACAGTATATTTTTATTAATGTTTTTCACATTATATTCATATTTTTATGCTGCAATTTGTCTAGACACTACTTGTATCTTGTTCTAATAAAAAACAGTGTAAAGCTGCATTTCATCCACCCGTAAAAGGATTATAAGCAGTCACAGTCCTAGAAACCATGGCTTCCCATTCCAAATGAAAGGTGAAAGAAACTCCCCTACAAGTCAAAAAGAAGTGTGTTAAACAAAGCTAGCAGTGTTTGAAGCTCTCAGAGCAAAGAGGGATCTCTCAAACACACATGCCTTTCTTGTGACCTGCAAGACCTTGATTCAGAACTAATCAGCCACTTGTAGGCTTGAAAATGGGGCAGGCTTTCATATTGATAGGAGGAATCAACCAACTGGCACTAGGCAAACTGAAACTAGAACAGATTCTGGGCAGCAATCAGCCCTGATGCTGGACTAACAATGAGCAAAAACCATGTCAGGAGTCCACATCCTGAAATAGCTGGCTCATTACTGCTTTTTGAATATCCTTGCTCTGCAAGGACAGAGCATACAATAGGTATTAACCAGCAAGAGTTCAGTTTCAGAGTCTCAGCTGCTATGATCTTGCACAGCCTGATAGGAAGCAATGAAATTGCACTACCTCTAAGGAGGATCCAGCCTTCCTGTCCCCATCTTCAGGCTCCAGTAACATCGGAAGATCCCATAATCAGACTCCTCTCTTATGAGGACAAGAGCAGGCACTTGGCAGCAAGTTGTTTATATCCATTTCAAGCACCAGGGTTTATTTATGACAAGCACAGTAAATGAACTCTTAAAAACCAGTCCACTGTGGCAGCAAACCTGCACATCTGTTTTATTACCTCCTTCAGTCTTTATATGTTAGTGGCTGTTTTCTTTTTTCACTTGTACTATGTAGATTAGGTAATAAAGCCAAGTCTAAATCCCAATTGCAGAAAATTAAGATACATAAGTTTTGAAAAACATCTGCAATATATTTTGACAAAAACAATACCAAGACATCATTTAAAGTACTACAGAAATATTCATTTCTGGTATTATCTTATTGTGAATAAAGGTGATAGATTTATCAATTGATTATAGTTACGTGGAAACAATTGTCTCAAACAGGCACCTTAAAGTATGCTTAACTGTATTGTTTAATGTAGGCTTTTAATGAATGCTTGTGAAAACAGTACATTAGGTATACCTGGGCGTTGACAGTTTATTAGCCAAATATTCACCAATTACTTTTTAACATCATAATGGGTAGTGCTTTCTTCTGTCTACAAGACATGCCTGTAATTCAGAAATGTTTCCTGGGCCAACACTGAACTGAATCTGCATCACTCTGTAAAACTGATAGATAAGTCTACTGAAATTATAACACCCCAAGCCCTGGTTAGTGCATTTGATGACTATCTCAATATAGCAGAAATGCTTTCAGGGGTTTATGGTGGCAAGAACTGATGATTACATCCTTTTCTAGATTTAAGGGTGGCAAGGAAGTGTCATCAGAGATCTAGGAAGAGTGATAAGGTTTTAGTCTTGCTTGCTTCTTCCTGAAGACAAGGTTACTTCTTTCCCAGCACTTTTCCATTTCATCTTAAAAATAAATTAAGATTTTTAAAGGCCAAACTTGTGGCTTCATTTTTCACTTTGACAGCTCCTGAAATGCAGATAGATTTTGCATCATATAGAATATTTCCCCTATTTAGTTTAGTCTTCTTTTGTTCTAGTGCCATACAACAAACCACTGACTTATTGAATGACCCTGTAAGAATACAAGATCAGCAAACAAAGCTGCCCCAGCTGGACAGGAACATCACTTTCTCATCTTGAAGAGACTGGGGTTTGTTCTTATGTCCTTCTTTTCCAGCAGTTCCTTTTTAATCCATCCTAGCAAGAGGTTTAACAACTCAGGATCTTTTTGCAAAATCATGATTTTTTTAAAGTAAGGATTCTGCTTCCCAAAAGATGAAAAAATTGTTTATAAGATACTTGTGTATATAGAGCCTATGAAATTGCAATAAAGGTGAGAGTTGGGTTTATCTAACACAGACATTAAAGCATTAGCCCAAATGGGCTGACTATGCAGAACATACCATTGCTCAGCTAGAAAACTTGCTCTAAGTACTGTAATTCTGATTTTAAATTAGCTATTAAATTATAATATGTGGTTTACTAAACAGTAATTAGAAGTTAATTTTTATTAATGCTATGAATGTTAATCCATCCCAGGTTCATTTGTTTTAAGTAATTCTTATAAAGCATGCATTACTGCTCATCAGAAATATTTCTGTGTAATGTTTGCTCCAAGAGAGGACTGGAAAGTGTCCCTGGATATATCCAACAGTTTGCAGTGTGATTTATTTTTCAGAAACTAACACCATATGGGCTCTAACAGCATACACTCTAATGGTATTGGGCACCAACTTATCTTTCTGTGATGTTTTGTAGACACTGAGGACATGAGGTGAATGCAAAACCTGACTGGAAGGTATCAAAGTGATGGAGCATTAGTCAGGAAAAGAGAAAACTTCTCAAAATGATGATTGACTAGGGATGTGCTTTCCTACAGGCATTTTACACTTTATAATGGAATCATAATATGAGCATATATTAGTCTCTGTCTTCATTAGACATTTAAACAAGCTGGAACAACACAAAGTGTAGGCCACAACGTGCACAGCAGAGCTCAGTGGGTGATTTATTATCATCTTAAACAGAAGCAGAATTGGACTTGACACTGTGAACTTTGATTCACCTGCATCAAGACAATTGTATGCCACTAATTCCAACATTAGTAACACTCAGAATGTAAATTAGCAGTGGAATAATATTTTCCAACTGTTTCAATTTATTCTAAAGCAACAGACATGTCCTGACAAGATAGAAATTAATTAAAAAATTCCTAAACTATCGGGTCAGTATCTGATGTATCAATTGCAAAGTCATTCAGGCTCATTATGGAGCTAAAAGGCTGATATTTTATATTGCTAGATTCAACAGAAAACACAAATCAATTGGTGCAAGATGCAACGCTGAAAAATTTATGTAGCAGCAGGAGCAAAATGAAGTACAAAGTATTGAAATGTTTCCCCAGGTCACAGAGCAAATTTGTGTCAGCAGATGATTCTAGTATCCTCACTCCCAGGACAAAGCTATAATTGCAAATCTATGCATGTTAGAATAGCTTCTGATTCCCAAAACAAAACAGCTTTTTATTTAGCAAAGACAGTTAGTCCTTTACCCTACCTTGTACAGAGATTAACATCAGGCATGGGTATTGGCAGCCTTGGTTTCTATTTGGGAACAGGAGGGTGAGAAGGAAAAGAGCTTTTTAAGGTACAGTCACATATTTACTCTAGTGATCACACAGCTCAGATTCTAACTTGAAACTAGAAATGAAGAAGGACTACCCTTCAGCCAAGGACACCTTTTCAACTGCTGTTGAACCTTGTGCTTGGAAACACACAATCACAATATAGGTACCACAGGTAGGCTTCAGCAGTCAAGATTGGTTTGATGGGCAGATGTCAGGGTGGAAAATCTCTTCATACATGTTTGGAACTTTGACTCTAACACAGTAAAGCAATAAATCAAAGAGGATTGCTTCTCTCCTGGACTGCTTGGGCAGCTAACCTGCACATACCAGGGCAGACCTGTCCATTGCCATCAAACTCTAGCAGATACTTTTCTTTTTTTTCCTTTTTTATTTCTCCTCCAGGAACACTTGTGTAATAAGAGGCTATTTGGCTTAGACTAATAGCAGTCTTTTGGACAAGTGATCTCATACTTGACACTGGAAATAAATGAACAGGCAGTTCCAGATATATTAACAACTTTTTGAGACTGGAACTGATTGAAAAGTCTGCTAGCCTGACTTCTATGACAGGTCAGATGATGTTCCCTAGTTCATGCAAAGCTGAGTGCTTAGGACTGTATTTGGTTTTAAACTTGGATTCTGTCAGCCATCCTTATATAATGAATTACAGGCTCTTTATTTTCTTCTTAAGAGGGAAAAAAAATCCTACGTTTGTATAAAATTCAGGCATTAAGAGTTAAATAGATTCACAAAACAGACTGAATTATAATTGAAAATATCAAAATTTAAGTCCCTTTTGCTTTCAAAATAGTATTCCCTTTCATATTTAAAACACTACCACCTCATTCTATCAATCTCCTTCCCCTAATTTCTCATCTTCTACCTGAACTCATTACTGAGTGTCTATCACTGTCTCCACTCATAATAAATTCCTCTGATTTCCTTTTAAAAAGAGCACAACAAACAGTAATGGCTATCTAAAGACCAAACCTAAGGATAATGAAAATTCAGTCACTAACAGAGCAAACTGCAGTCTATCACTGACCTAATGATGAAAGATTGTTTAAATATGGTAAACCTCTTGTTAGGAGTTAAAGTTACCATTAATTAAATATGAAGGTTGCCTCATTGAGGTCATTTGATCTGTCATTTAGTTTAAGTTATGTGAGAAATTAATTAAACATTTCATGATCAATGCTGCCAGGAATTCCTTAATGTTTATATCTATCTATCTATATATATCCATGCACTCCTCATTCCTCAGGCACAAGCCTTAAGCCTGCACTCATGAGATCAGTCCATATTAATCTCTGTTTTTAAGGGGAAGAGGGGCAGGGACACTAACATCTGCATAAAGGCCAAACATCTTGGTTGACAGTACAGTGCAGCACCTTTTGCACCACTACAAAATTATGATTTCTTTTTATATACCACCTCAGTTATAAACAGTTTGCAGAAGAACTAGACATCAAGCTACTCCTAAAAGATATTGGCTTATGTAGCCTTCAAGGCAGAACCTGACACTGGTTATTGATCCTGGTCTGAATATTGCTCCTGCATCTGTTGCTATTTTGGGGAAAGAACTGCTTTTCTCCTCTAAGGCTTACCAGTTAGATTCACCAAAATACCCTGAGGCACATCCAGGAACAATGGAGCCCAGCACAAAAATGCTCCCTATGCTATTCTGTGGCAAAGGGCAGTAGGGCAGAGATATTGGTTGGTGTCCTACGAGAACTAGGGGTTTACTATAACCTTCTATTGGACCTAAGCAGCCCTGCCTGTCAGCAGAGCTGGTTAGTGGCAGTTCACCAATGTCTTGGTGTAGCTGTGCTGTTTCCAGGCCTAGCATCAACTTGCTTATTGCTAGTTCAAAGCTGCCTGATGCTTCAGCTGAATCTCCACTCCTCTAGGTTCCTCCTGAGTTGACTATTTGACAAGAATATCATTTTCAACTCACAGAAATACAACTCTTTCTTTTTCTTTTCTCTCTCTTCCAGTTCTACATATTTTGGCCCAGTGACTGAACAAGCTGATTTTAAGTGGACAAAAATGTACACAAGAAAAATAAAAGCAGCAGCATAACAGCTTCTCAAAGCCCAGATACAACCACAGGCTAGGAGTTCATCTCCTGAGGCTACTGTATAACGCAATCTTATCTCAGGCTGTCCTGACTTACTAAACCTCCCAGCAGAAGTCAACTTCAGGTTACTACTTTAGACCATTTATCCAGCACAATTCCTACTCTGCCACTGCTCCTGCTGACTGTGACTCAATTAGAAAGTGCAGCTTACCATCACTGGGTTCTTAGTGGCTCTCCACATCAGCTGCAGCTGCACTGGGCAGTATCTACTCTCAGAGACTGTCAGTCACTGCCTTATTTCTTCATGGATTCAGAAATTTTTGTTGGTAAAAGTCATCTGCTGCAATATACTTCAAACAACTGAGAAGATGCTTGAGCTAAGAAACAGGAAGAGGTGGAAAAATTCAGTTGATATTTTTCCACCCTACCAGCAGATACTAAACTACCATGACCAGATTAACTTTCATTCTTGATTGTTATTTAGAAGTTTGCTACTTAAACAGGAAAAAGCAATAAAATTCATTTAATTAAAGTATGCCAGTACATACACAGGGCATCAAGGACTTGTTCAAAATTATAACATCTCCAGGAAGAAAAGATTGGTCAAAGAAAAGAGTATTTTTACTTCCTTTCTGGTTTCACCTTCTACTAGCTGGAAGAAGTGGTAAGAAAAAAGCTAATCCTTTGTTTTCTGAGAGTTTTGTTTTAAAAGCAAGACTCAGGACTAAGTGCAAAGAGTCTCTTAAAATGGGCAATAAAGACAAGAAAATTAATAAAGCAGATATTAGAGGAGCTTGGGCACTTGAGCAAATATAGAAGAGTTCTCACTATCACCAAAAGCACAAGCTGCCATGCTGCACATCATCACTTCTGTCTCTCTAATGACAAACTATATGCTTTCCCTTGCTGCTGCAAGGTTCTGGCTTCCTAACATAGAAAACACTGTAAGACTGGAAGGCAATTACACAGAAATTTTAGTGGAACATAAGCAAAATGTGAGGCTTGACCTGCAGAAAAGAGCGTGTGTGAGATCCCAGGGGGACAGAGACTCCAAAGTAGTGCATTAACTTACTGAACTTTCTATAACTTACTCTTGTGTCCCTCCCTATTTAAATGATTTCCTATTGAACTGCTCAGCAGTGCCTTCCCATTATGGGCTGAATATGTATAGACACAGCAGGTGGTTTAAAAATAGCTGCGAGTGTCACTGAACAAAAAAAAAAATGTGGAATCTATTAGGTTGTTTAGGGAGAATTTTAATGACACCTACAGCGATTTACACTTGACAAATTTTTATGTTTCTG
Organism: Bucco capensis; assembly: GCA_013396975.1. Classification (NCBI taxonomy): domain Eukaryota; kingdom Metazoa; phylum Chordata; class Aves; order Piciformes; family Bucconidae; genus Bucco; species Bucco capensis. Next base: position 8,331 of record VWZO01002997.1, on the reverse strand, counting down.
TGCTGCAGAAATACCCAAAATGAATTATCTTGTTTATCACTGGGAAAAGGACAGTAATGAAACATGCTAATTTGGAAAGCCAAATTAAATTCCAGTCAAAGCAGTGTTCCAACAGGTGCCATCTGAACTACATTTGTTATACCTTGGAATAACATTCTCCAGTATTAAAGGCAGAAAGGTATCCCAGGTTTGTTCAAATAGATTTAAGTAAGCTCTGCACAAGAATACTGCTGCAAAAGCCTGGATGCGTGCTTTAGTGCCTGCATTATATCTCAGTAGGCTTTGCCCATTACATGGTAAAAGGAGTTTTCTCCATGGGATAGCAAGGAATAGCTGTGTCATCAAATAAAAAGCCACACATTCCCCTAACTAGATCCTCTACTTACAGTGAGGCTATTGAAATATGTATGATAAGAATAATGACCTCTTCCTAAAATACATTTTATGGCATAAACTTAAAGAAAAGAAAAAGGCATCCTCTAAAAATAATTTATATCCACACAGTAGTATGCACTTCTGATGCTACCATTTGCTAGCAGTAAATTATAGAAACTCTTCTATTTTACTTCCAAGATCTTTAATTAGGAACTCACAGGTTTAATTCCAAGGAATTGCAGTATTAAACCATCTTATGAGGAGGTGATGTGTCACTCTGTTGAGACATATTTACTGCTTTGGATCTGCAGTCCCTCCTGTGGCCACCCATCATCATTTCTAATTATCACTTCAAATCATGCAAAGTATATCCCCTGCTATGCACAGAAGGCAGGTGGGTGAGTGGAAATCTATTATAAAAACAGGCCTCCAGGGAATGAGAATTACACTATGCTATTTTTCTTGGTTTTCAGAAAGTAGTGTTGTTAGTTGTAGCCCCCTTTTAGAGACATTTAAATGCTCTAAGGGCATCTCTATGACATGACTAACCACCTACCAGCCCAGAGGTGGTTGTTTTATACCACAGAAAGAGTAAGTATGTGATTCAAAGTAGTAAAAAAGTAGAAATGCAACAATTCCTACAGGATGACACACATGACAAAATGCCTCCAGGATAACACAGTTGTATATCTATAAAGTAATCCTGAAAACATGTTGAAGACTGTAACAGCTCACATAACACCTTCTGAGTCTAAAGTGAGGAGCTCAGTATCTAAAGGACAGACCAGAATTCCCTGTTTGACACAAGACCAGCAATGTTTGCTAAATCTAAGCCAGCAAACACAAGATAACTCTAGCAAAGAGACAAGCAGAAGCTTCTTCTGTATCAGGCTATATCACTGTCTATTATAACCCAATTTGTTAACTCTCATTTAGTATTGAGAGCAGACTCTTGCTTTCTCCTGTGCTGTCCCTGGCCACATGAGGCAATAGTGTATCTGGGAAGATGTTTGTGTCCTCTTTGAACATTCTCTTCAGCCTTGCCTAAAACCTGGTCTTCCAGGATGCTACAGCTGTTGCCCACCATACTGAGAATGTCCAGAGTTTCACTTTGCTTTTCCTATGTGCTTATCATAATTTCTTAAATAAAGGATGAAGGAGTTTTTATGTCATATTCATACAATCCTGTGATATGTCAAGGTCCTGGTCCAAGGCTGAGATTCCTATAAGCTAATAGTAATAACAGTAAAACAGTCCCAAAGTTGGAAGAATGACCTATGACAAGGTCCATGGCAAGAAGAGCTGCAATAAAAACACCATTTAGCTATGCCCCTCAGCCATTGTGGAGATTTAGACTGGACAACATCAATTGCCTTTGCTAGTCATCAGTTAAGAGTGAGTGCCTTCTGAAGGTGTCTCCTATTGCTCAGCTGGATATATTAGCTTGACTAATGAAGCTCTGCTGTTGATTTGGAGCCCTTTAGGAACACACATTTGAATACAGCCCAGCTGGCTAGGATGGAGCAGCTAAGCTCCCTGCAGGAGTAGGTCTGGAAAAGTTTCTTGATTTAATGTTGGTGAATAGTGCACAGAACTGAAATGAATTGAAACTTACAGTGCTCTGACTTAATAATTTTTATCTAAAGCCTTATCACAGAAGTGCTAGACTCTTTTTTGCCTGAAATGCTTCTAGTACTGCAATACTAGAATAGCTGTAAGAATCTTTTAGATAATCAAAGCTATTCCCCCACATACACCAAAAAGGTCAAGTAACCCATTTCTCAGTAAAGACATAGGAGGACATATAAAGAATTGTCTCAGTTGTAGACATGATGGCAACAATATCACAAGTCAATAGTATGCTATATCTTCAACAGACAGTTACAAAACCAGCCTTTTAATCTACAAGTTTTATAGTAAAGAGAAAAGGGAGGCAGATGGTGAGCAGGAAAAAAATGAACAAATACAGCATTCTACTTTTTATAGGTCAGGGATGGAGACAGGATAAGAAAATAAGGCTATTTCAAGATACCTTTGAAATTCCTAGCCCCAGATCCTCTACACTCTTTTAAGAACAGAATTAAAAACCAAGAACTTGTGGGTGGGAAGAGAAAAGGAGGCAAAAGAAGAAAACTATGTCATTTCAGAGAGAAAGTTTCTACTGTGTTCTAAAGAGGAAAATCACCAAACAAAACCCAGTGTTCTAATATGGAAAGCAAATTGAATCCATCAAAATGAATTTGGATAGGGAATGGACAAGCAGCTGCACTTTGCACACTGTTTTTACCCAAGGATGCTCCCAGGTCAGCTAAGCACCAAGGTAGAGGCAGAATCATCAATCTCTGAAATATATCATATTAGAATACTAACTGTAGCAGCTACAGTAACATTTGGGACTTATAGTGGGTAGGTAGGCAGGGGCTTCTCATTTTTAGAAGAGAAAATTCAGCTTTCTTGGGTGAAACAGATTTAAAAGAAGATTGAAAAAAAGTTCTTCCCCTGAGCATTGTGCACTCTTGGTGGAGATCAAATTTGCTCTCCTTCCAGTAACTTTCAGTGCCTTTTCAGTCTGTAAGAAACTCACACAGACCTCCTAGGAATTCCCTTTTTCTCCATAATCACTGAGGCTTGGCTGGAGATCTGCTCCCTGCTTTTTTTGGGTGTCTCCTGTTGTTTCCTGCATGAGAGTCTCTCAGCTTGCTTTCTTTCTATTGTGCCTGCACTCCTGATACCTGTTTCCCCAAATGAAAACACTTTGTTGCTCTCCCCAGAGGGAAAAAACAAAAAAAAAGATCCTCCAGTGAGTGCTCTGCTCCTGTGGCCACATATCTCCACCTCACATTCACAAAGTGAAGGAAACAAGACAAGGTAATCACACATAATCCAGCAAATACAGCAAAAATACCTCCTGTCCCAAGGGGTTGCTATGCAGAACCTTGAAAATGGTGAAACAAGGAAACAAGAGTGAGAGAAGAGAGGGAAAAAAAAAAGTCAATGTGGAAAGCAAAGTGTGTTAAGGCTTATCACTTGTGAAACCACCAGTGATCTTACGAAATTCTTCAACTTCAAGTGCTGATCATGTTTACTTGAACATGTGATGGTAAGAAATAAGTATTCCATTCATTTCAAGAAATATTTTTCCACTCTTCTGTAGGAAACTACCAGGACCTCCCAAGTATAAGGCACAACCTTTGTTCTCCTTATAAGCAGTTTGTAGGTTTATTATTAAACAGACAATCAGAAAACACTGCTCTTTCAAGCCCATTAGTTTGAATGGAAAACACTAGTTTCAATGAAATATGTATCAAGGAAAAAAAAATTCATGCAAATATGGCCTCATTAAAACATTACTGAGGTTCAAGTGCTTATATGGAAGGCACAAAGAGAGCTTTTCAGGTGAATATTTTAGCCATGTCACAGTTGGCTTCCATTTTTTAAACACTCTCTACCTGATCCTTATGTTGATTCAGATAATCAAACACCAAACAGGATAAGAAATGTCTGCTCTGTCCCAGTTTAATTAAACTCTTCTTAAAATTTCTAATCTGAAATTTCTTGTTTGGTTGGTTTTTTTCCCAATTAAACTTCTGTTTTTAAAGCTTGCAGCAAAGTTCAAAAGCTTAACAACTATCACAGGAACCTCTGCATTCTGATGAGATTCTTTAAATCTCACACTCTATAACACACAAGAGTCCAACATAAATCACACATTAAGTCTCTCTACTGCCAGATGGATCCCATTTGTATAGTGCTTGGAAGACAAGGACCTTCATTTCATTTGAGCCTTGCTTCTTATTAGTTACAGGTCATTCAGTCACAAAATGTTTCTAACACCTAACACAAACCAATTATGACAGCACATTCTGTGCAAGGCTGAAAGTGTAACAGTCTGGCTGAGTGGCAAGCATTGCTAACAGGGCTCTGATTAATATGCAATTCAGCCTCATTTGATTTGTGCAGAGCAGAGCAGCCCTTGTTTCAGCATGCTCAAAGTAGGGTGCAGGATCTCCTGAGCAGATCTTGGTTTTGAAAGTGACAGAAGTGTACAGCACTCCTGAAAGGGAGAACACAGAAGGACTCTATTCTGTTTGATGTGCTGTCTTATGTCTCTTTTTACTGCAGTTAAAAATTCCATTTCATTATGTTCATAAAAGCTGAATCTATCAGGGCTGCTGAGCCTAACAGCTGTGTTGCATATAGATATTGATACCCACAGGCAAAACTCTTTTATGGGACATCTCATGGGATCAGATAGAGAAGCTCCAAATGTTTCAACTATGCAGTACTTGGGATGACAAATAAATATTTGAGGCATACAGAAGTACTCAGATTTTTCACTTTTGATTTCTAAATAAAGTCTATAAAATATGCAGCTATGCCTAGAATCAAATGCATTGTGCCACACACACTGAAACTTATTACCTGCCTTTTACAGCAATATCATCATCTATTTAAACAGACAGCTTAATCTACATCTGTGTCAGTGACACAGAAGATTAGGTTTAATAATTATTACTCCTCTTAACCCACATTTAAAGCAACCACAACTGTTGATGCCTACTGCACAAAGAACTATTTGTGTCAGATCTAACCCAGCTAAAGCAGGAGCTGTCTAAAATAGCACAAAAAGCAATTCTCTTGTGAGTTTTCAAGCCCAATTTTTGAGTTACAGAAACTCTTCTTCAAAATGGTGCCTAACTTGTGCAGGTGAAATTTTTACTGAGACAAATGGAAAATATACTCCAAAGTACTGAGCTTTTCATTGCAGTTGACTTATTGCACTGCCTAACTACAAAGCTGAACTGTATAAATACAAAATAATGCAAGAAACCACTAATTTATTTCTATCTTAAATATTCCCTATATTATTTCCATTATCACAGCATTAAACATCTGTAAGGATTTTAAAAAGAAAAAAAGTAAACACTCATAGGGTCTAATTTGTAAAACTATATAAGTATAGTTATGTTCAATTTTACTTGTATATTTTTCTTTTATTTTATAATAATTTAAGTAAATTTCATGAATTCAAACTTCCTAGCTGATTTTGGCCTGGATATTCAATATTTCCACACTTCATCCTTCATCTTCCCCATCTATGAAACTGCTGTCATGATAATTACTTTTGCTCTCAGAGGCAGTGAAAGAGATTCACACAAAGGGGCAGGAACCTGGGAAATTGTCAGTGAGAGAGGCCACAAACAGCAGAATAATTTGAAAGCAGGCAGTCATCACAGTTGAAAGGTAGTTGTGATTTTAGCTGCTCTTTTTGTCCCTTTTCTGTTAGTTTTAGTGGTTCTTTCTTTTATAATGCATTGCTGCAGCACAGGACTGGAAATGAGTAATAAGAGTAATTTGCTGTTTTCATTGCAAGACAACAGAAGTTATATGTTCAGTGTCTAACAGAGAGCATTGCAGGGAGAGCACACACAGAGATGTGGCCATAAGCGAATCCAAGGGAAGGTTAAAGGAAAATGCCAAGCCTGAGAGTAGCTCATTCATTCCAAAAAGAGACAGGCAGCAAAGTTCAAGACCTTATGTGAGGGTGAGGGCAGGGGAAAGTGTGGCTCCAGGCTATGCAATTGCAGGGGGAGAGGACTGAAGAGGTCATGGCTGGAGCAAAAGGGAAAAGGACTGTTAGATACAAGGCTAACAAGGTTGAGTTAGTCCCCAGAGAGGGTCTAAACAACAGGGACTGCTTTGAGTGAGGTGCTACTGCAGAGCACTGGAAGCTGATGGAAGTGCCATGTCCTGCTTCTCTCACTGCACTCAGAAAGTCAGATTTCTTTTCTCAATCAGATTTGAGTCTGGTTTCAATATGCATTTTAACCTGGGTAAATTTAGGCTACAGGAGGTAAAACAAGTGCTATGATCATATTGCTGTATGAATAAAGTCGATTTTTGCTGCTCACAGGCTGGATTTTGATTTCATTACACTAGTGTAAATCTATTTTAAAATGTGTTAAAGGACTTAAGTGTGTGTGAAAACATGAATTATGTCAAGTATCCCCTAGATGGAGCAAGTTAGCAAGGGCCATGCGTATGCAGGCATGGGCATTCAGCTGGGCTGACACACTCGGCGTCACAAACGATTACTTCATGACCAAATTTTAATGAAGGACAATCATTTTGCAGTCCTTAAGCACATGACTGATCATACTCAGTGTTGGTCATCTAGAAAAATCCTCAATGCATTTCTGTGCTGAAAATGGGAAGCATGCTTCTCACTCAACAGGTCAACAGTCTGCCTAAAACTAGCTCCGCATAGCTCCTAATAAAGCTACAAGAGGTTGTGATGTAGTAAAAGAGCATTTGGAGAAGCTAACAGCAAAAGTCCAAGATGAATAAAGGTTCAAACAGAAGCTGAGGTATCACTTTCAGTTTTAGCATTTAAAAATTCTGAGGATAAAATATTTTTTTTCCAGTATCTCTAGTGCTTAGCTCTAGGGAAATACAATAAAAAAATAATCATGGCTGTTAAGCAAGCAATTAGATTTATTTGTCAATTATAAGAATAGGTTTAGGAGTCACCAGGGATTATCAATTCTTAATGCCCCATAAAGCTCTCCTAATAGCTATAGATACCCATGATTTTGACCTTTCTATTATTTAGACTTATTTTTCCTCCTGTTTATATGGCCTGATAAAATTAATGATGCTTCACCCTTTAACTAAACTTCCCATGTTTAAAATGCCTTCTATCAATGATTTTGTCTCCTGTGTTTTGTTTGTTGTATAGAACAAAGTTAACAAGAAATCAAAGGGCCCAGTTAAAATCAGGCCATGCAGAGAAGTTTTTGGAAGGTAAAAAGTATCTGGGACAGATCTAGGATTCTCTTTTTTGCTTCAGTTAAATAAAATCCCTTTATAAGCATACCCATCTAGCATTCTCTAAGAAGGAGAAGGGTTATATGAAAAACCTCCTGAGAATTTACAAGCTTGTAAAGCATTTCTTCTCAACTTGCCTCTTTTCAAAAATATACTATAAATACAGCACACAGTCTCAGATGGCAAAAGGAAAGGATTAAATATAGTAGCTGAGTATTTTTATGAAAAGGGTTCTGTTTTCCAACATTTCAGTTCAGGGAATGAGCATTTCTGACACCCTAATTAACAGAGTGGAATGAGAAAAGCAGCAATTTCCATGGGGTGGAATATTTATTTCTGAAATGAAAGATATGCAGTAACCTGTAAGAAAGCACAGTAGCAAATATGAATCAGCAGAACACTGGCTATGAGAGAGTTATTATATGTCAGAATCTGCCTACACATGCCCTGGTTCTGCATGCTAAGAACCACAGAGTAACACTTAACATGTCCTTCTGCTTTCCTCTGCCCAAGACTCTCTAACTCTAGTGACCTTCTGCCTGGAAATCCTATCACCTGCCCTCATGTACATCACCCTGCCTGCACCTGAGGCTCCGAGTCAGCACAGGGACCAACTCATTACAAGTCTACTACAAATTTAATGCAAATAATCTCTGCTGAATCCAACATCCTTACTCCTCTGGAAAGCTGTAACCTAAGCCTTGTCCTCACTAAAGAAAGAAAAAAAGGTATTTTGAATTTTTTAATTATTTAGGATAAACAGAACAAAATTCCACTCATGAAATGCATTTTGTGCTTTTCACCTAGGAGCGCAAGAACAAGCTCTGTCACCATCTTTAAGTATGATTTCAAAGATGTCAAGCAGTCCCACCTCATGGCAAAGTCAGTACTTTTAACCTCTGACCCCATTTATTTGATTAAATGTGGAGGAAAACATCAAATTTTACCTATCTGGATTGGAAATTTTGCTTCCAGTCTCTATTGTTCTGTATCCCATTGCCCTATGGTTCCACCCACGAGATATATATTCATTATATCAATCAAGTTTCACTTTGATTGGGTTAACTTCTAGGGTGGGGAAAATGACCACTAAGCAAGTTGGCCAGAGTGTGTGTAGCTCCTGGGGGA